>OY992894.1:38446766-38474266 GCA_963921405.1 Cepaea hortensis
GACTATATGCTACCACTGATGGTATTATTATTATGTTTTTCATTGGCATCTTGACAGACGATAGTTTGTTATATTGTGCTTCAAAAAGGCATAATAATTACAACCCATGGTGGTAGCGAATGTGACTGATCAGACAAATTGGCACTGTAAATAAATGTTCACCCACAATGGATGCACGTGAAAACATGGTCATTTCTACCATCATGCACCATCTTACGTCTCACACGCTCAGTGAACCAAAGCAATGAGATAATTCCTTCAAGCTGAAATAATCAACACACACATTCCCACAGCAATGTAAATAGTCTATCATGGTAATTTTTAACTGACTATCATGTAATTTTGTTTGCACAAAGTTGACTTATCTATATGAATCGCAATGGCTTTTTCCACCTTCAACATTTATTCTTTTTGTGTGTTAAACAGCATACAAAATTCAGTGTCTCTATTAGTTAAATGTCAGGTTTCCAAAGATACTTTGCTGTCGACGAAGAGGGCAGTTTGATGTGTGGATTTCACTGGGTTGCCTGTCTTCTTTGTTTATTATTCTGTCTATCCAACTGAGTAGTTTCTATCACCTTATTGTTCAACTGTCGACGTAGGCAGACTGGCACCTACATTGAATCTGAGAAATGCAGTTGGATTTGGTGTACAGAAAAACAGGTTCTTTTGCAGCTTATTGTAGTTTATCATCTAATCTCTTTATTCCTTGGAGTAATGCGCTAATCTGGAGTTCATTCCTTAGTAATGGTAAATCGTGATTAGTTTTCCATCCTGCTCAGCTTTGGAAGCTACCCTCATTCGTGTAATGGATACTGGATAATTCCCAGACTTTTTGTAATTTAACAAGAAGATTATCTATCGAAGACAGGAACCTGCCATTATACCTTACTATGACTTGACTTAGTATGTATGAAGTGACCCGAAAAGTCGAGTATGTTTATTCGACTGTAATAAATTTACAGACAATTCTTTGGGAGAGCCACAGCCTGCGGCTTGGGGATAGTGAACTCGGTTTGACAATCCCAATGTACGGTGTTCGAAGTCAGCTGCAGGCGATTTGGAATCAGACCGCCGCTTTGTGTTGATTGCCACAATGGTATGAGCGTCAGTCTTTCAGAAAGCAAAGGCAACCTACTGAATGTAAACCTTCCCAGAAAATAAAAATCAGCTAATAAATTCTGGGGTTGAATGTGACGTCCCGTAAAGGAAATACAATTAGCTTTTTTTGCCTTTGCAGAATCCGACATGTTGATGAGAAAAGCACAGGTTTTCACATATGCTCGTCATCATCTTGTGCCATGCTGATAAGCGTGGGAGGTCATATTTCGCCATCTCACGCGATCACTAGAGTCGTGGATCAGTTCTGTTTTCTTCTCTCGGCCATACCACGTTGCTAAGCCATCCAGGTATTTACTTCTCCGCCTTCCCTTTGTTCCTCCCCCCCCCCCCCTCAATCTTGCCAGTTGTCACTAAGCTCTCCAATGTATTTCTTCTCATAACGTGGCCAAAAATTGTGACTGCCTACATCTAATTTCTCTAATCATTTTACGGGTTTCATTCATTTTGTGTAGGACTTGGTCATTGGTTGTTTTGTGAAATCATATTTCGTCAATTCACATATTCACTAGGAATGTCAGCTTCTGGGATTCCGTTGAGGGAGACTAAAATAATATAAGAGACATATCCAGAAGTATTGATGGACACTCGTACAAGAAAGGGAAATAAATGCACCTGTTAATTGTTAGTTTGTCCTGGGTCTCTTCTGTAATCGCGGTGTCACAGTGGTTTGCGAGCTTGCTTGAAAAAAAAGTGACCCTGGTTGAATTCCAACATTGTGTGGAGTCTTTTTGCAACCAGCATGGCGCTTCTTTAGCCAGCACTGTGGCTTAGGGACAGTGAACTGGTTTCACAATTCCCCAACAAACAGAGACGAAGTTGCGAAATCAGCGATAAACGACTTGGAAACAGACCCCTTGTGTGGATTGTGGTCCTTCAGAAAGTAATGGCAAATTACTTGGCGTAACAATTGCCTAGTAAATCACTAACCCCCCACCCCCACCAATATCTGGGGTTATTGTGGCGCCCTGTAAAGGACATACAATTCACTGTTATGGCACTTGTGTAGCGCAGTATCTTCAATATAGCATGACGACATGGAGATAGAGTCATTGACATCTTATACAATATCATTCAACAGAGAGAACAAACTGAAATATCTGGGAATCACATTTGACAGGAGCCTGCCCTTCAAGGACCATGTGGAGTCGGTTGTGACAAGATCTCAAAAGGGACTCAATGCACTTAAAACTATGGCTGCAATGGACACAGAGCAGAGAATGATTTTCACACTATACCAGCACTTTATCCTCTCAGTGATTGATTATGGACTAGGACTGCTCACTGTCTCAAAGTGTCGATTGGTGAAATTAGAGCGCACACAGAACGAAGCTATGCGAGTCATTCTGGGATGCACCAGACACCCCAGTAGTGTGTATGCGTTACATCCTTGGTTTGCCGACTGTTGCTGGTAGGCTCAAGGTGATGCAGGCGAAGGCATACCTCAAGAGTAGTTGCTGACACAGATCACCTGTTGCATGAGGCGCTGGACGTAGTTAAGGGTCAGCGACTGATAAGAGGGCTGGTGCCAGCAGCCGCGGTAATTCCAGCTCCAATAGCGTATATTAAAGTTGTTGCAGTTAAAAAGCTGATATGTTGCAGTGTATTACTCTAGGCTACCTTTTGTTTGCAAAGAGTCACTGCACGAGACTCTAGGCTACCTTTTGTTTTATAAAAAGTCACTATATTACAGAGTTTCCGACTTGGGTCAAGTTGGCGGGACATGTTTTCTTCTAACTTGACTAAAGACGGTTGATCGGCGGCTTGACAATCCACCACCATAAAACTCCCAACTGTTACAGAATCAGATTTCTGGCTCCAAATGTTTGACGCCCCGCACAAACATAGAGAGCCACGACTTCTGCCCTATGCGCCAACTTAGGCACGAGAGGAAAGACAAGACAAGACATGGATGGCTCAGGTGGAGGATACGATCAGACAGGTGTGCATCTTGGAGAACATTAGTCAAGGAGAGGAGTGGGTCAGAGTGCCAGCGGAGCAGTCAAACTTGTGCAAAGTTATAATCACATTGAGCCGGGAGTGCAGGGAGTGGCCAGCAGGGGCCACGGAAGTGGAAATCCAGCAACTAATTCAGGATAATGCTCGCTCGGGCGATGTGATTATATACACAGATGGCTCGGTGTTGAGAGGCAGGAGAAGTTCCTGGGGGTTCTTAGCAGAAGCTAATGGTCGCCGTTTGGTGCAGGAGAGCCTAGCATATGATACCACAACATCTAGCTTAAGAATGGAGGTGGAGGCGGTCAGTGCAGCTTTCCGCGGGATGGAGAATACGACACACACACACACACACACACACACACACACACACACACACACACACACACACACACACACTGACTCAGAAAGCATGCTGAGTAGGGTGAGGACAGGCAAGCTTCGTACAGAGTGGCTTGCTTCGCTTCGGAAGTCACGGGTGGCAAGCATCGTCTGGATCTTTTCTCCGGGGCATGCTGGTGTGATGGGGAATGAACAGGGGGACAGATTGGCTGGCTCTGCAAAACTTGGTGGAGTATTGATGCATGATAAGGCAGACGTGGTTGCGGCTTTGTGGGAGCACGTGTACACCTCTGAGGAGCAAATGGATCACCATGTTCTGGCAAGAATGCGACAGCGAGGGGTGACGAAGGGATCTGGCCGACGATCGACGCTCAGAGAAAAGGCGAGACGGACATATAATCAGATTGCTACTGGTACTATTAGTGTTGGAACTCTTCGCTGGCTGCTGAGGATGGGGACGGAGCGCTTATGGGAATGCCCCGAATGCTGTGATGTCGGTTCCTAAATCAATCAATCAATCAATCATGGTTATGCGGTTAATCCGCTTTCCTGCCTCTCCTAAGGTAATAGCTTCGTTTCCGTTCTACATCATTCGGTTGACGAGTGGGTTCCCCGTCAGGGAAAAGAAAACGGGGAAGACCAAAAGAGACCCATCGTAAAACCATTATCAGAGAGGGCTCATTCAACGGCCAAACAAACATCCAAGATCTAAAACAGGTGGCAGCGAACCGCCAGACATGGAGAGCCATGACTTCTGCCCCATGCGCTGCTTTGGGCTCAAGAGGAAAGACTAACTAACTAACAATAGCGGACTGTTGTGTTGGCTGTCTGGCAGCAGCCTTATGTATGTATGCCTGTGCGTGCTGTTGGTTTGTAAGAACTGCTGTCTGTTCCACTTTTCACATGCGAAAGTCAGGAGCATTTTGTGCTATATTCACTGGTACAGGAGCGGAGCATTATGGGGTGGACCTTTTCTGTGAAGTTGGAATCATGAACATTTCTGACTCTCTGTATTCTGGATAAGTTTAATAGGATCACATGTTCGCTTACTGAAGAAAAAAAAATGTGTGTGGCTTAGTTTTTGTTTAGGTGCGATTGATGGGTGAAATTAAGGAAGTAACTAAGAAAACGCAGGAAGTGAAAATGCGGTGTTTGAGAAGTATGGTGAGAATATCGTAGTTAGAGGAGAAAACAAGAACTGAGTTATTAATAACTGTAGATGCTGCGGCTTCAAGAATAAAAACCATAACGAAAAAATATGCAATTTATGGGGCAAATCAACAAAGGAGATGGAAAAGAGAAATTAGTCTTATGTGTGTGTGTGTGTGTGGGGGGGGGGGAGGGGGGAAGAGGGGGGCTAATCAAACGAGTCACAGGGAGACAGACAAAGGTGTATGTGGAAAGATTAATTATAATAGCAACAAATGATAGGAACCAACCTGATCAAAATATCAGATGACATACAAGTTAGTTGCATGTAGTATACAAGACGTCGCATTTAACCCCAACATTTTTGGCTGCTTGTAATTTACCAAACAATTTTATTATATTCAGTAGTTAGCCCAGCGCCTATATAGTCGAAATTAGCGCAAGGCATTCTATTTTCATATCGCCTGCAGCTGATTTCGAGCCCTTGACTCTGGAATTGTGAAGAGCATTAACTGCCCCCAAGACACAGCACCGGCGGTCAGATGACAGAGATATCTGGATAGTCATGATCGCCAATGTCCGCGGCAGACATAGCCCCCGAAGAAAAGAAGATGAAAACCAGATGACGATATTGTTGGGTGGTCAATTCCACATACTTTCCGCACGCGAACAGAGCAACCATTTGAACTCTGTGCATCTAATGGGAATCCTGACTACGAATAAAGAAGCAGGTAAACTGATTGAAGCTGCGGTAATTGCGTTGAACGAAATATTGTTGCACTCGCAATGGACTACCAAAATTAGTATATTTTAAAATAGACAAAGACAAAATAAACTCATAAACTCATAAACATCGGAGGCAAATAGTCTAAATTGTTTGCTCAAGTCATCAAGAGAGGAAAAACTAGAATATATTGTGCGAAATACATTAACAGACATTGATTGTTATCTACAGAAGTACAGGAGCAAATGGAGCAAATGATATATATATATATATATCCGGTTAGCGGGGTAGGGGTATCCCCTATCAAAGGAGAGGTAAGACGCCCCCTTTCCTCCGTTAGTCTACGGGACACCCTTGGGCAAGGTGGAGTACCCGTTTAGCCCCCCGATCAGGGTTACGTGAAGCCATGGAAGCAGGTGGTGGATGGAGTGTGAGAGCAGCCGACAGATTGTTGTTGGTTATGGTCTTGCACTCTGCGGCGATAGGCAGATGATCTCATCAGTAGAGACAATGGCTATGGCCACCGACTAGTACAGTCACTGCCCAGAAGGAAAGCAACGGCAAACTACCTTCTGCAAAACTTGCCAAGAAACCATAACAACCATGAAAGAAAACATAATAAGAAAGAGATCTGGTGGCGAGACCCCCAGGCCAGGCAGATCAGATAACACTGGGGAAGAGTGTGACGCAGGGACCAGTACTAGTAATCGTGATGACGGAGTTAATCCTGACTGTGTTACCAAGGAAATCCCCTGTGTCAGACTAAGAAACAGAGTGAGAATGGCAACGTGGAATGTGAGAAGTTTGTATGAGGGAAAACTTAAAGTAGTGTGTGATGAGATTGAGAGGTTAAACATTCACATTTTAGGAATTAGTGAACATCGCTGGAGCGGCAAGGGACATTTCACAACTGAAAATGGAAGTATTTTCATTTATTCTGGTAGAGATGTCGGAGGCCAGAGTGGAGTGGCATTTTGTTTAGATAAGACAACTGCAAAAGCTTTAATGGGATATAATCCAGTTAGTGATAGAATCCTCACTATTAGACTTAAAGGCCGTCCAAAAAACACAACTCTCATACAGATATATGCACCTACTTCAACAGCAGAGGAAGACGAAATTGAAGATTTTTACAACACACTACAAGACACATTAAATAAGATTGGTCATAATGATATAGCAATAATAATGGGAGATTTTAATGCTAAAGTAGGTGCAGGAAGAGCTGAAAATGAGAGACACATTTTAGGAAAATTTGGATTAGGAAATAGAAATGATGCAGGTGACAAATTAATTGAATTTTGCACAGAAAATGAGTTAACGATAGCCAACACACTTTTTAAACAACATCCAAGAAGACTCTTCACATGGAAGTCTCCAGACAGTTTTACCAAAAATCAGATAGATTATATTTTAATACAAAGAAGATGGAGATCAAGCATAACATCTGCAAAAACCCTACGAAGTGCAGACTGTGATACAGATCATCAGTTATTAGAAGCAGATCTGAAATTAAAACTCAAAAAGCTTACCCGAGGACCAAGGCCACTTCGTTTTGATCTCACACAAATACCGGACGCATACAACATAGAAGTTAGGAATCGCTTTGGGGTCTTGATGTCTGTACAAGAAGAAATGACACCTGATGAACTGGCAGTACAAGCTAGAGATATCTTGATAACTGCAGCCAAAGATTTCATTCCGACCAAGAAAACGCAACGTAAGCCATGGATTACATCAGACACGTTAGAATTAATAAAACAACGAAGGGAGCTGAAACAGAAAGGAGATGAATCCGATAGCAGGATGAAGTATAAATCTTTAACTCGAGAAATAAGAAAGAACACAAGAAAGGACAAAAATCAATATATACAAGATAGCTGTACCAGAATAGAGCAATATCATAAGGCTGGAAGAGATTATGAAATGTTCAACGAAATGAAGTTATTGACAAAAAATGTTCAACCTCAATTGAATGTTATCTGTGACAAGATGGGAAATACCTTAACAGAATCTAGACAAATTCTAGAAAGATGGCAGGAGTACTGCAGTGGAATGTATGATATGAGTGACAGTGAGGATATGAATGAGATACATGAGCCAATGACAGCAGAGACAGAACCTGGACCCTCATTAGATGAAATTGCTTGGGCTATAAGGAACCTGAAGAATGGTAAATCACCTGGGTGTGATGAGATACCAGCTGAACTAATTAAAGCAGGAGGAGAAGAAAGCATACACATATATCATGCATTATGTACAAAGATTTGGAAATATGGTGTATGGCCAAAAGATTGGAAGAGAACTATCTTCATTCCAATACCAAAAAAAGGGCAACCTGAAATTATGCACCAACTATAGAACTGTTGCCCTAATAAGTCATGCAAGTAAAATTCTACTAAAAGTCATAATGCGACGACTTAGTAAGAAAATGGAAGAAGAGATTAACGTAGTTCAAGCTGGATTTAGACAAGGAAGAGGAACAAGAGATCACATATTCAACATGCGTTTAATAATAGAGAAGTGCAGAGAATTTAATATAAACCTATTCTCATGTTTTGTGGATTATTCAAAGGCATTTGACTGTGTACAGCATCAGAAACTTTGGGAAATCATGAGGAATATGGGCTTTCCTTCACATGTAGTACATCTCATAAAAATGCTATATCTAGACCAACAAGCAGCAGTTAGAATAGGCGAGACATCAGATTGGTTTGGCATCAAGCAAGGAGTCCGTCAGGGCTGCGTGCTGTCACCCTATTTGTTTAACCTGTATGCCGAAAATATAATGAGAAATGTAAGAGATGATATAAACAGGGAGCCATATGATGCCCTAAATATCGGCGGTCATGACATACCAGAGATTCGATATGCTGATGATACAGTATTACTATCCACAACACAGAATGGCATAGAAAACCTAATAGCCTCAACACAATTGAATAGTGAAAATCACAACTTATATCTTAACATAGCAAAAACTAAGATAATGCATACAGATAAAACTACTATGGAGAAAGAAATATACATTAATGGGAGAAAATTGGAGGTGGTGGAAAATTTTTGAATATCTTGGGTCATTGATTACGAATAATGGTGACACAATGAAAGAAATTAAACAGCGACTATCCATTGCTCTTCAAAGACTAAAACAGATGAATAAATTATGGTGTGGGACAGACAGAACTACAAAAATTAGATTTTTAAGAGCATGCATCTTTCCCATTGCAACATACGCCTGTGAGACATGGACACTTACTAAACAAGCTGAACAGCGCATACATGCCTTTGAATATAAATGTTATAGACGAGTTCTAAGAATATCTTGGGTAAAGAAAAGAACAAATGCATCCATACTTCAAGAGTTGAATATTGAGGAGGGATGGCTATTAAAGACGATAAAACAAAGAAAATTGAAGTATTTTGGTCACTTGAAACGTCACGACAGTTTGGAGAGAACAATAATGGAAGGGTATATGCCTGGGAAGAGAGGAAGAGGAAGGCCAAAGAGAAGATGGGTGCAGGATGTTGCGGATGATCTCCAGATGGGTGTATCAGACGCGGGACATCTTGCTTGTGATCGAGAAGTTTTCCGGAAGGTTGTTATGGGAGCGAGGTTCTGCAAAGGACATGCTACTGAATGAATATATATATATATATATATATATATATATATATATATATATATATATATATATATATATATAGATATATATACATATCATCATTGGCACCTTGCTGTCTTGACAGACGATAGTTTGTAAGGGATGGAGTTATTGCCTCTCCATAGCACAAAGCCTAGGCTAAAATATAGAGATCATATGTTGCCCATGCAGCATGATCCCTCTCTCGGCCTGTCTAGTTCACTCCAGAGGAAAGGTAACACCTCTACATCTGGAACAATACAAGCTGCAGAAGCTGCCGGATCAGCAAAGCAATGTTCTAATTGTCCGACTATCGGAGCTTCGATCCTAGACCAGCCGCCAACCAAGGCTTAGGGCCTGGTCTGCCCTGCCATGACACTTTGTCTTTAGGTTGCATTTCCTCGCACCAGGGTAAGGCTTGTACCCTCCCAACTGCGCTCTTCCGCCCGAAGCCGTTGGCACCGTTGGTTTGGTAAGCGCCGCCCAACTTTCGGCGCTAACAGAAAGCAGGTAGTACCGTCTACTGTTATATATATCATTGGCACCTTGCCGTCTTGACAGACGATAGTTTGTGCTTCAAAAAGGCATAATAACCTTTACCCATGGCGGTAGCGAGTGTGACTGATAAGGCCAATTCGCGCTGTAAATGTTCGTCCACAGTGGGTGCATGTGAACACGTGGTCATGTCACCATCATGCACCATCTTACGTCTCAAACGCTCGCTGTGTGACTTATCTGCAATAATTTTCTCCTTTGTCTTTATTCCATTTCTGATGTTTGCCCTCCATGCAACACGTTCAGCGGCGACTTGCTCTCAATGTGCATTATCAATGCCTGTATCAATCATGTCCCGCTTACACACATCTTTGTATCGTAGTAGAGGCCGACCCTGAGATCTCTTACCCATCTGTAATTCACCAAAAAAGATGTCCTTTGGTATTCTACCATCATCCATCCTCCTAAGATGTCCTATCCATCTAAGTCTACGAAGACTGAGCATGGAATAAACCGTCACACAACCTGATCTTTCCAATACTTCAGTATTTGTGATTTTGTCTTGCTACTTAATACCAAGAATTCTTCGCAGACACCGCATATGAAAGCTGTTTAAACATTTCTCTTGGTGTGAGTAAGTTGTCCAAGCTTCACTACCATAAAGAAGCGTACTAAGGACACAGGCTTGATAGGCAAGGACTTTTGTTTTGGCAGTAAGCTTCCTGTTTTCCCAGACACTTTTTCTTAACCTGTTCATTGTTGTTGCTGCCTTACCAAATCCGGATGTTGATTTCCTGATCTAGGGATAATTTGCCATTTACCACTGATCCTAGATATGTAAAATGGTCTACCATCTCTAGTTCGGCGTCGTCAATAAAAATTGATAATACCCATGTGCACCTTGTGACATAATCTGTGTCTTCATTTTGCTAATTTTTAAACCAAATTCAGAACAAGAATTGGAGAATGCAGATAGTAGACATTGTAATTCTTCCTCAGAGTGGGTCGTAACTGCAGCATCATCTCTGATCAGTACCCTCTGATCAGAACCCACCTAATTATGGTCTTGGTCTTCAATCTCTGAACATTGTAGAGGCCGCCATCTGAGCGTGAGTGAATGTATATACCTCCATACTGATCACGAAAGGCATATTTCAGTAGAAGTGAAAAGTATATTCCAAAGAGGGTGGGAGCTAGTACACAACCTTGCTTAACTTCACTCTTGATTTCAAACTCTTCAGAAGTTGCAACATCAAATTTGATTATACCCTTCATGCCTGTGTGGAACGATTCCACAATGGACAGAAGAGTTGGTGGGCAGCCAATCTTCTTTAGTGCCTTGAACAGACCCTCACGACTGACCATATCAAATGCCTTTGTGAGGTCGATGAAGGCAATAAACAATGGTTGATTCTGTTCACGGCATTTGCCTTGCATTTTTAGCAATGAGAATATCATATCAATGGTTGACCGGTTCTGTCGAAAGCCACACTGTGATTCGGGGTAGACTTGATCTACTAGGACTTGAAGTCTGCGCAGAACAATTCTGGCAAATACTTTCCCAACAATACACATAAGTGAGATACCCCTATAGTTGTTGCAGTCGCTCCGATCGCCCTTGTTCTTGTACAGTGTTATGATGCTTGAATCTTTGAAATCCTGTGGGACCTGTCCTTCTCGCCAGCATAGCTCTATTAACTGGTGGATCTGTAGAGTGAGTGTGTCTTGCCCACTCCTGATAACCTCTATTGGAATGCTATCCTTACCTGAAGCCTTGCCAGATGCAAGTTCATTTATAGCACACTTAACTTCTGTTATGGTGGGAAGTGTGTCCAGGTGGTCAAGAGTTGGTAGAGCCTCTATGGCGTTGAGGCTATCATCCGCTAGTTTTATCTCACTTGAGTAAAGCTCCAAATAGTTCTCTACCCATCTGTCCATCTGCTGTTTCTTATCAGTGATGATTTCTCCAGTCAAGGTTTTCAGTGGTGCACTTCTTTTGATCATTGGACCATAGACTGTCTTTATTCCTTCATACATGCTTCTGATGTTTCCCTTATCACTTGCGATTTGAATGGACTCACATAATTTGATCCAATAATCATTTGCACACTGCCTTTTGCACATCCTTCCTAGCTTGCTTTAGCTCACTCAGAGTGTTACGTGTTGGTCTTTCCTTGTTTCTTAAGAGAGCTATCATCTTCTTATCAATCAAGGGCTGTAGAGTCTGGCTGTTTGCCGCAAACCAGTCCTGACTCTTATGTATATAACAGCTATAAAAACACATGGATTGCAACCCGCAGCCTTAAAATGACGATAGGTTCTTGCTAAAGGAACAAGCCTACTTCTATGTACTATAAACTAGGCACATACAACAGCTGGCAGCATGTATGGCAGAACACACAAAGGGTGGGATAGAGAAGGTGAGCAACTTCTGGTAATGGACGGGTGGATTCTGAGGAAATGCAAATATTAGTACGGACGAACATCAAAATAAATGAGAAAATCATACAAGAATCAAATAAAAACCGTAAATTGTTTAGAAAAATTATACATAGTGGACAATTTTTGGGCATGTTATGAGGAGAAATAAACATGAAAATCTGTGACAACTGGCAAACCTGGTGAAAAAATAGCCAGAGGAAGGTAAAGACGGCTAGGCCACAAGCGATACTCGGAATAAGAACACAGAAGTGATCCTCGACTCGGTGATTGTGGTTAGGCAGTGAACACGGAAGCCCATGTATATCGCACATGAAGAGGATGACAGGTCTGAGTCAGCATACAGGCTAATGCAATATTTTGCCATGACAATGGCCCAGGTTCAAGAGATGAAGAAGCATCAGCACATGAATCAATAAATAACACAAGAGATCGAGAGTTGGTTATACAGAGGCATGATCGCCCACTCCAACTGGCAAGGCACTAGACCATGAATGAATACGAGCATCAACGCTCGACTTTGATTTTTGCTTTATTTCGATCTGGTTACAATGGTCAGCAAAGACAAACGAGCAATATAATGTAATCTCGAATGTTCGAAATATTGCTTCAAGCACGGCAGACGTTTCATTAATAGACATACAAACATCTTACTATATTTACATATAAAATGAATATTGAATACATTCATGAATCTGACAAATTTTAGTGTCAGTAAAAGCAATCATATCAACAATTTGAAATCGTGCACATTCTACGTGTGAGTATCAAACATGTTATTTTCAGCAGATACATTCATTGTATCTGCATTCTCTGTGACGAAGGGGTTACGGGCGCATTTCTTAATACCGCATACCGCGTTCGAAACGCTGGCGATTTGGCAGCATACGGCGTTGTTAGTTTTTATAAAATGGTATGAGTGCCGGTTGTTCTGAAAGCAATGGCAAACTACTGAACGTAAACTTGCCAAGAAATCACAAACGGTCAAAAAATCTTGGGTTGACTGCGGCGTCTTATAAAGGATATCCAACTAACTTTAACATTCATTGGTGTCAATATATCAATACAATTATAATTTACATCTAGAACAATTTGTCTGAGTAACATAAAGTAAAGAATCCGTTTACACGTCTTGGGTCGTATTGGGTATATGTTGCAAGCCTGATATGTCTATGGACCAATCAGCACTCGATGGGTGATACGATCTATATCACGTCTATCGCCTTTGCTTCCCAGACATTTCCTCGCTGCCATTTTAGACTGTGCCGACCTGGCAGCTCAAGTACATTAAAAACAGAAAAATGCCTTGATGAGTATTCGAACACAATGCGTTGGCAGACAAATGTGCCCAATTTGTACTGAACATATTTGAATAGAAGCCTCGGTACAAGAATAGGTGCCTCGGTACAGGAATAGGAGCCTCGGTACAGGAATAGGAGCCTCGGTAGTCTAGTGACTAGAGCTCGCCTGCCGACCCGCTGGTGATGGGTTTGTTTCATATCGAGACAGATTCGAATGGCATAAAGTGACATGGGCTCACAGCCTGACCCAGCCTAAAATGGTTACCCAACAAATGCCTTGAGAAGTAAAAGAGACCTGTTTGATACTGAACACACCACCCACAAAACCGCAATTGGTCTATAGAAATATGAGTCTAGCACCATATGCCTAACTGGCCTTAGGGCGTTTACATGGGTTCTTTATATTTTATACCATATGCTCAATGCCTCACGGAGTCTAACAGGGTTCTTTACTTTACTTTACTTTACTTTACTTTACTTTACTTTACTTTACTTTAATTTACTTTGAAATATACAAACAATCTTATTGCATGACGATAAACCCATAGAAAATATTCTTAAATAGTGTCACAATCACACGTTCATTTTGGAAAGATGACTGGTTTATAAAAGCAAGTCTTGATGTTTGTCTGAGGTTACCCAAGAGAACCATGCCTGCACCTGTCATTCGTAAAGTGATCCCGCGTGTTACCGGGACTTTTAAGAGAAGCAAAGAATCGTAACTCTATGATGTACCATGCATGTGGCAAAAGGCAACTTAAGTAGAGTAGGCGTAAGGCTGACTGTCCCGTCCCATCCCATAGAAAACTTCAGCTGCAAAATCAAAACAACCATGAGCATGTGTACAGATAAGGGAAAAAGAAAAGATAGCTCAGCCAAGCAAGACGGAAGAGGCCCATATTAAACAGTTTTGATGCGACGAGGAGGAAGCAGTACGGAGTTTGCATTGCCTAGTTACCTCCTCTCACCTGGGAAATCTCCAGAATCGGGAAGTTAGAATTATGTGTGAATTGGGAAAGACAGCACACGTGGTAGAATAAATAAAACAGAGATTAATAATAAGGGAAGACATGGAGCGAACTGCATGAAATAATTGAAATAACTAAAATATAGGAGCACTTGGCGTGAGTTGATGTCCTATGATCCAATAGGAGTTATGAGGCAGAAGAAATATAATTATATCATGTTACATTGAACCACTTATAATATATGGCTGTGAATGCTGGATAATTACTCGTCGAAAACAAGCAAAAACATCTCTGGAAGGTGTTGTTTCATAGAAGAAAGTTGAAAATTTCTGGGACAGCCAAAATGAGTAATCTAAATGTACTAGAGAGGCTAACGACACAAGGACAGCTTATCACACATATCCGAAAAGGGCAGTCATAATTTTCTGGCCAGAAACAGAACAAATTGTGACAACAGGAAAGATTTGTTGAAAGGGAGATAGAGAAAGACAACGAGAGATCATTCTTGACATTCTTGTGTCCCGACACAAAAAGATGTTATCCCCCAATTTGACAAAAACCGTTGGATATCACAAGTTTCAGAAAAGCATGATCGCCACCGCCAATCGGCAAGTCACTTGATGATGATGAATCTGAGCTGGGAAATGTTTGCTGCAATGACCGCAGAAAGGAATCGACCGTCAGTCAGACGAAGTAATTCGGCTTTTAAGTTCCTAAGACACGCATCTGTGTAACTTCCTCGATTGCTAATTGTTCCAAAGCTGCCGTGACAGCAGAGATTTGACCACGCTAAGCCGAGCGATCAACAGCAATATTCTTGCAATTTGCAGGTAAATACCACAGTTACTCATTGAGGCTTTCTGGGTATTTTCTATCGATTTTTCGGTCTACCGTCAGCTCGATTGCCTGAATCAAGCGTCAAGTTGGTCAGTGTCTTTTTCTTTGGAAGCAACTAATTTAACACGCGTACACTAAGGCCAGGCTATCTGAGATTATATCTTCACAACGTATTGTGGTGATTATTGCGATTGCGCTTAAAATTCCGGTACGCTCACATCGGGATAGGGGTTCAGTCCCTGCACCGTTAATTCGGACTTCAATGTTAACTTCTCGTTCAGAAAGCAAAAGAGAACTACTGATCGTAAAATTGCCTAGCAGATTAACCTGGAGTTGGGATTGATGGCAACGTCCTGCACAGGACGTACAACATTTTAAACCGTGGGGAGATTTATAGTTGCAGTGCGCGAGAGAGGTCTACATCCGAACCGTTATATTCTATCATATCCACACTTAGAAAACAGTTTCGTAGGAAATAAGTTAGTAAATGTATGTATGTCATTCGGTACCATATTGCTCACACGAAGTTGATTGCTGTTCCTTACTCATTCACAGACGTTCAGTCTTCTGTACTCCCATCTCATCTCATTTGGTTCATCTTGTACTTTGCGGTCTCGAGGGGAAGTATAAGAGTGACCGTTTGTAGGCTTCATATATCGTCATTCCCATGGACTCCGCTTTTCATTCTTTTCATTGTTTACGCGGCCAGCCTCTTCTTCTGCTTCCATTTGGTCTGTACATCATTGCTTGTATACTGTTAGTTGGTAATCTAGTTACATGGCCAAAATGATTAAACTTGTTGCCTTCTGATAAAATCTAGCGCTGCTATAATCCCCACTCTATACTTCTTAGTTTTTCTGCGAGCAGTATGTACTCCATCTTCTGTACTGAATCCGTCTCAAAATAAGTCCCGTAGCAAAAAGCTGCTGTAGGTATGTGAAGTGTTAGAACCATCACATTATTGTAGGCCTGAGTGCACAAGAAAAGGTGGCCAACCTCTCTCCCCCTTAGCGAACTGCGTTCGACTACCTCCACGCCAAAGTCAGGGTAACGCTGCCTACACTGCACTATAGTCCGTTCACAAATTATTACCCTAATTCACGATAATTTTTTTTTAAATTGTCTGTTGCATCGTTATGAAATGTTTCCTGCCCTCTTATATTTACCCTCTACCAAGGAATATGTCTTTGATAGGTCCAAAGGCAACTTAAGTCATGGAAAGCGGCGACATTTCTTTGATGTGTTGGCGAAAATGTAGTGAATTCAAGCTAACAAACGTGTTTTACAGTAATGCACATCAATTCCGGTGACGACACAAAATTCGTATGGAAGTGGGTGCAATGTGTAATATTAGTAAGGACAGAGAAATTACAGAGGCATGGGGTAAATAATGTGGAATCGAAATGAAAATGGACAGGAAAGTCTAGTCTTTCCTCTTGGGCCTAAGGCGGCGGGCGCATAGGGCATAAGTCGTGGCTCTTCATGTTTGTGCGTAGCGCTAACATTTAGAGCCAGAAATCTGATTCTGTAACAACGGCGAGTTTTATGATGGCGGATTGTCAAGCCGCCGATTAACCGACTTAAAAAGCTAGAAGAAAACACGCCCCGCCATCCTGACCCAAGCCGGAAACTCTGCAAACCCCAACAGGAAAGTAGAAGGAATATATTTCTTACCTCATTGTTTATTTCCTTCTTGTTTCTTCAACTGTTGGTTAATAGTGTGTACACGAGGAGTCATGTCACTAGGATGCCTTTAGCTTTTTATATGGAGTTCGTGAAAGCTTCCAAACAGCTGTGCGTTAATGTGCGTATGGAGTGACCAGAGATGATGCAGCAATATAGTCATCAAGTGCCAATTGTAAAGGATCTTTTCAGCTGTCTGTGTAGTTTATTCACACGTGCACATGGGTGACAGCACTGTTTTGAGTCTTCGTGAAAGATTGACTACTCTGCTGTTTACTTTTCAGAGACGGAAAATGATTACCCGTTTTGCATATCTAATGCCGTTGTGAATGTCTCTGTAGTGGGCTTCCTTCTTAACGGCCAAGATGTTGGTCCTCTTTTCATAGACGTTTAATAGATTGATTCGTATATTCGTGTGTTATCCCCTAATTTGACAACGTAGTTGTTCTTAGCCGGCTTCCTGGCCTAGAGGTTAGCAACTTTTCTCCGTAATCTCGTATACTCTCGTAAGTAACGTGACGACGGTGAGAATCAGCAGTGGTTCGAATCGAGTCGGTAACTTACGGGGTATGTGAGCCGGCCGCTAAGAAAGCAATGGCAAACTACTGAGCGTAATCTTGCCAAGAAATCAACAATCAGTTGAAAGATGCTGATGTTGACAGCGATGTCCTGTAAAGGATATGAAAAACATTTATTTGTTCTCACGTCTCTTGTCAAGCCGCAATATGTCAGTTTCCACCACAATATTACTCTTCTGTTGGAATTAAATGCGGTTAGTGTTTTTTTTTCCAATGTCTGTTGTTTGTCACCGTTGAGGGCTTGCGGAACTGAAAATTCATCACTGTAGTATATAAACTGTTGTCATTTACTAGTTGTATTGTCTGTACCGATGCTCTAATGTTTAGGGCCTGCAAGTCTTCTGAATAGTTGGAGCAAACTATCCCAGTAAGTGTGCATGTGGATTAATGTCTGCAATCTGCCCAGTCCTTAATTTGTGTCCGATTATTCCAGCAGGTTGATAACTGCTCTCGGTTGCATAAACTTCAATCCATCCTTTTTCCAACAGTCATCTTCCTCTTTCAACACATAATCCTCACATTTTTCCAGTAACTTTTATCAATATTTAATAGCGCGGACTGGGTTAGTATATTGACGTCAGACAATTTGAATGTAGCATTGTCAGCTGGCACCTGTCCTTTAATTTTAGCCCACACAAGTTCTATAGGGTTTAAATAAGAATGGTACGGCGGAAGTCTCAAACACTATTGCCATGATATTCTATCAACTTATCGATTTGATATATCTTGCTTTGTTTGCGTCTGTTTTACAAGGGACAACAATTCTAGATTGAAATGCGTTTCTGGAAATGGTATGTTTTCCCTTCGGAGCCATGTCTTTATAGCTTCCTTTGAGCTCGGTGCCGCAAGTATTTTGTCTTCTTGGGCAAAAACACTGTGATATGATGCGTTGGCCATAATTAGACAAGACGGTCTATCTAGGGATGCAAGCACTGCATTCTCGAGGCAATCTCTAAATGCATTACCATTCATCTCATTACGATAATCCCTATTGTCTGTATGCGTTGATACGAACACGAGTCCAGCATTCTGTAGTAAGCCATTATGAGTACTACCAGCATGGGCTATGACCAAACGCTATCCTTTACTACTGGGCGCATATCGCTTTATCTTTCCGTCAACTGATTGCCATTCCCTGTCACTTGTGTGGTACGCATTGATTTCACACAAATACAATATGTCTTATTTGCGCATTTCAATTATTTCACATAGATCTCATGGCTTCTCATGACTCCTAAATGCGGTTGCTCCCAAATTATATTTCGACCTCCCCTGTACTTTCTAATCAGGAAGCCTAATGTCCTTATAATTTTCCACAAAGTTGTTTTGGATAGCTTTACGTCATTGTTCTTTCTCAACCTAACCCTAAGTTTTCGTACAGTCACTGTTGTTGTTTTTTTTTTTTTTGGGTATCCAGCATTGTTATGATAGCTCGCCTTATGACGTCATTGTCAAAGCTGTCTACAATTGCCTTTCTACCTACCATTTGGCTTATTGCGTTGTGGTTTCATTCCAGATTCTTGCACCTATCGACGAAATGACCATTTACTCAAACCCAATGCATGTACTGTTCTTTTCTCGGGATTTTTAATAGTATGAAACAGTTTCACGCGATCAGCTTCTTGACAAAAATATGTGTACAGCTTAATAGTGATGCATTGAAATGTACAACATTTCATATTCAGTCCCATTCAACAATATTCACGCATTGAAATGTTAGCGATACATGGTAAGATTTATAAATAATAAAGTTTCGTGAAAGCTCTGACTATCGGTAGAATTTTTGACGACACATCTGAACTCTCCCGTTCCATTACGTGAGGTTCTTGTCATAAGGTCATTCTTGTGCAGCACGCGAAAATTCAACATTGTACGCTGATGTTTCCGTGTGAAGATGTAATACATTTCATAATATGTAAATATGCACTTCATCTCTGACCCGTAAATTATATACCGCATATAAACAAACAATGTACAATCTCCAGAACACAAATTTGTTTGTTGGGTAGACATAATAATAAGGTGATATACTAAATCTCATCATTTTCTCTCATTTGGTTACTGAGATAAGGATTTTTATATGGGGTAAAACAAATGTAAACGGACTATAGCTGTCGTTATAAATGTGTGCGTAATACACGTAATTCGTACTTTAGCCCATTCATCTCTACACACTTATCACTTTTAACTCATTAAGACCACCACTTCTTACTTTAAATTACCACACTGCCTGCAATAGAAAGAGTTAATGCTGGCTATAGCGTTATATTAATCAATACCGTAGACGCTACCATCACTTTCAATACCAGCTATGGCTGAATGTGTTCTTTTCTCACAAGGAACTAAAACATGATGGAAAACATTAGTGATAGCAATGATAATTAGTATTGTCAATACTAAGTGCCATAGGTATAGCATACTAACCATAGCATACTAACGCAAAAACACACACATACACTAAATAAATCAATCTACACACATGTTATGATATTGAAGCATTGTTGAGAACAAAAATAATTGCCATAAACTGTCTGCACGCTACCACCAGTACACAATTGCAAAATTCTGTCCTTAAGTGTTGACATATTTATATTAAACATCTGTTCATACGTCCAATCCAATTATTTTGTCTGTATCTGCATCTTTCTCTCTCTCTCACTCCTCTCTCTCTCTCTCTCTCTCTCTCTCTCTCTCTCTCTCTCTCTCTCTCTCTCTCTCTCTCTCTCAAACGTCGTTTTGAAAGAACACATGAAGTTAAGTAACTTGTACTGGGCAATATCCAAGTATAAATCCTTCTGAAAATGAATCTGGAAAGTGTGTAGCAGCAAGTACAAGTAGTATGTCACAATTATATCGCTTCTTGGAGATCTTTTTGCGAGATGCGTAGTAGCAAATGAAAGTAGTATTTCAGGATTATATCGCACCATGAAAATCTTATTATAATATGCGTAGTAGCAAATGAAAGTAGTATTTCAGGATTATATCGCACCATGAAAATCTTATTATAATATGTGTAGCAGCAAATGAAAGTAGTATGTCAGGATTATATTGTGTAATGAAGCTCTAATTTGAAGATATGCTACAACAAACAAAAGTAGTATTTCAGGATTATATCGCTTCCTGAAAATCTTATTATGAGATGTGTAGCTACAAATGTAAGTAGCATTTCAGAATTATATAGTTTCCCGAAGCTCTCAATTGGAGATGTGTAACAGCAATTGATAGTAGTCACGAATATATCGTTTGTTGACGCTCTAATTAGACCTGTAGCAGTAAATTAAAGCATTATTTCAAGATTATGTGGCTTCCTGATGATCTAATTGGGAGATGTATAGCAACAAATGAAAGTACTGTGTCGAGATGATATCGTTTCCTAGACGCTCTAATTAAACGCGTAGCAGCAAATGAAAGCACTATTTCAGGATTATATCGTTTCTTGAAGCTCTAAAGTCCGTAGCATTGTGAAGGCAGGAGGGCTGGACAGATTACTAATACCTGGACTAGTGGGGTTGCTGACACCACTGCTGCCACGTTGGTATTGTGTCAGATAATCAGCGGGGAATATTTTCAAACATTCCAGATCTTGCCCAAAATCAGAGTTTGATGGTGAGTTTGGACTGTACTGAACGGTTAAAGTAGACGTCTGTAGCACGGCCGAATCCAGCTGTTGTTGCTGTGATGAAGATGATGGTGATGCTGGAAGACTGTCTCCGTTGGCTGCTGTGTCGTCTAATTTTACAAACCCGCCCGTGTTTGTGTTTGGGGCTAATACAAATCCGGGGTTGATTGCTTCTACACGTCCTGCAGCGGAAAGGTATGGGCTGCAGAACAGCGAAGGGTCTTTATAAATCATCATTGCCATAGAGTAGTAGGGATGTTGGATAGCCACTGGAGGCCAGACGTAATCCCCGCTGCCAATGGTGTCCCCACAAGTTGAATGAAGATTGTTGGTGTCGTAGTATCCTCCTGTTATGAAGGGTTCTTTCTCGCTCTTTTCATCAGTGCTGACACAAGTCTCTCCCAGAACACCCATTCCACTCCTGATGATGATAAATTAATAAGACATAGCAATATTACCATAGGTGATAAATAAAATGGCAAATTTATTATTTATTACGCACAAGAATAATTCAGTTTTTTTCCCCGTAAGCATGATATATATATATATATATATATATATATATATATATATATGTGTGTGTGTGTGTGTGTGTGTGTGTGTGTGTGTGTGTGTGTGTGTGCGTGTGTGTGTGTGTGTGTGTGTGTGTTCAAAGTATGTATACAAACAAAGCAATGGCATTTCTCTTCTCATACAAATAAAGAAACTAAACCAATGTTTCAAATACTAAATATTAGACAGCCATTGAAACAAATCAATAATTGTTCATTCCTAGGACACTCAATAACAGGCTTTGGCAAGCGCGAGGAAGAAATAAGAAAGAGAATAGGAATAGCCCAAAGGGAAATTCAACACTAAGTTAAAATTAGAGTGATCGAGTGATACAACTCTTTTTTCTTTTTCTGCCTTGAATTCTCCAGTGGAGCATAGGGCCTCAAGCAGCTGACGCCAAGCCCTACCTAGACTTATTCATGACTGGTTGGCGTTTGCAGATAATGTTAGCTACACGTTGAGGTAGTCAGTCTCATGTCACCGCTTCTGAATCATCTCTGACGACATGCTTAGCAGATTATAGTGTTGCTATTCTTCGCTTCCCTTATAGGTCCACCGGCAACATACGGAACATGCTACATTTACATTTTATTATTTGATGGCACAGAACATGAACAATATATAAGCCACTTAAATGTCGAACTGGAAAACTTCCTGGTAGGCACTGTATTATCGGTCACGTGCAAGAATATAAGGACCTTTATCGCTAACACAGTGGCTAGCACTCTTGTCCTCCCGGCCCGGTAGTTATGTGTTCAAATCCCCATGCAGGCGGAATGTTTACGAATTAACCAGGGATACCAGATAAACCCAGACTAAAATGGGTACTAGGGAATGTACTGGGAGGTAAAGACGGTCAGCTGATATTAACCACATCACCATTTAAGTGCCGGTTGGTCTATTCTTCGGAGGAAGACACAGTGACAGTGAAAGAAATCAAGGCTGTGCTTCGACGATCAAAAAACAGTGCTCCAGGTCCTGATGGCATAAGATACGACGACATAAATAGGTGTACCGACAATGAGCTAGAGAAACTAGCAGACATGTACAACAACAGTATAGTGAGTGCTAGCATCAAGGAGGAATGGTTACATAGCTATCTGATTCCCTTGCCGAAGCCTGACAAAGACCACAAAAAAATTCAGGGATATCGAATTATAACCATGCAGAATACAATAGGCAAGCTGCTGGAGAAGGTAATTGCCAGGAAAATATCAAGCCAACTAGAGAGGCAAGGTGTTTTCCCACCTACCCTGGGTGGATACCGTCCAAAAAGAGAAACCTGGACCAATGCAGCAGTCTTTGCCCATGATGTCTATGAAGGTTTCCACTCAGGCACTGAAACCGTTGCTGCAGCGATTGATCTTGAGGACGCATACAACAGAGTACCACTGGATTTTTTAATGTTTCAGCTTCTTGAACTAAACGTAAGTCCATTCCTCCTTAGTTGGATCGCTGCAGCCCTCTACCAACGGAAAGTAGTTTTTAGATGTGGCAGTTGGACTTCGGAACCAACAACAATATATCCTGGCCTACCACAGGGATCACCATTATCTCCGGTACTGTTCAACGCCTACACAGTGAGAATCACCAGTGAGCAGATCACTGGACCTGGCAGGACATTGTCGTATGCCGATGATGTTTTAGTGTATCGTCAAGGTAAGGATAGAGAGGAGGTTGCTGTGGAACTACAAACCGAACTCAATCGCATAAGTACTTGGTGTGATGAAGCTGGGGCAATGGTCAACCCAACAAAGGCAACAGTGACTTGGTTCTCGTTGAATAATCATATTGTCAACAATCCAACACCAACTGTAATGCTGTGTTCAGAGACGGTGGAAAGAACGCAGGCAATGAATTACCTGGGGATACGGTTTGATCGAAGCCTTGCTTATAATGTGCACATAGACCAGGTGATAACAAGGGCCAAGCGGGGTTTGGCAGCGATGCGGGTGATGGCGGCAGCAAACTGTGAGCAGCGCCATCTATGTCTTCTGTACGAGGGGCTGGTCATGTCTGTTTTGGATTATGCAATGGCAATCCTGACTCTCAGCCATAAGCAGATAGAAAGGATGGAAAGGATACAGAATGAAGCTATGCGCATTATTCTTGGATGTACAAGAGATACAGCATGCAGGGCTGTAGCATGATGGAACAGAATTCCCCATTCCCAATCCGACACATTTCATAAAGATACTTTAAGTCTTAACGGGGACCATCCCAAATTGAAGGGCTATTATTAGATCGTATGTTCTAGAACGAGTTGGGGGAGGCGGCGGTATGCACTTGTCTTTTGATTGGCTAATAGGTAATGAGCCCACGCCATTCCTGGGCCATATTTTAAAATCAAATTAGTAGGAGCGGGAATCTCACCAGGAGCGGTCGCTAGTGTGATGTGATGACCCAACAATACCCTTAAAGATTCAATAATATATTGTTCTCTGGACAGCAGGTACTACTTTAAAACATACTTTAATGTTGTAGTTGTGCCTGATAAACGAATGAGAAGAATGTATGAGTATTTTATGAATAAAATGTGAAAGTGGAAAACCTAACTTCTGTGCACCAGAATTCTGAACACTGCATCTTCAACCTTGACACGTCTTTCACGCTGTATACTCCAAGTGCATATCAATCCCTTGTTGTGACTGGTTGCGTATGCTTGATGAATGTATGACACACTCATGCAGATTCGCAAACCCAAACCCCTTGTGCATTCTTCATGCCTAGGATGACTCATTCTTAACTCAACTGTACCTTTGCTCTCGTGCGAGTTAACAAATGGCAGTCTGAATGGGAATGAGTGATGTAAACACGTACAAGTTCCTTGGTAAAAAGCTGAGAATGATGGAGTGATTTAATAAATAGCCTCTCACATCTAGTGGAAGGAAAGATGCTTCAATATCCATATGTAAACAGGACGGTGATGGCACGCCAGAATTGCTAAGTCCATGTGATACCTGGTGACAAAATTAAGCTCAAGAGAATATCATTTCTCTCTGAAGTATTACACTGTTACCTCTACTGTTGGATGGTTCATATAAACTAGTTCCTAAGAGAACCATAGGTGTGTGAACCTGTGTCTTAGTTGGCTGAATATAATGTATGGCTCATGCAAATTTACAAGGACTAAACATGTTTTTCCCATATGTGCTTGGTGCATATGTGAACAGTTGTTATGCAATTGAGCTTCTGTTACCTACTGTAGTAGACATGAAAATTACTCAGTGGGGAAAGAGCACATGATGATGATAAAGATGATGTACCTGTGAGTCAGGTCTGTCTGAGAAAAGGGGTGAGGTCTGGCATTGCTGTGTAAGTGAATATGGAATAGGACATTCATGCACCAACATCACAGCCATAGGAATGGATGTCTGGTCTGCTAATTGGGTAAATGCCATTAGTTAATACATAATGCATATTGCAGTTGTAAATGCCTATTTTCCATTTCCCTTCACAATGCCTGTCCCATGTTGCTATGTCACAATGATTGCTGTACTGTGTCTGGTCCTCCTTGTGCCCAGGTCTACTGTGGTTCAAACATGGTGGAACTTAGACCACATAAATGCTTGTAATTATGTTAAGCTACCCCTGTCTCAGCATATGGTCTTGTGATTACCACAGTACATCAGAGTGAAATACACTGCATCATCAAACAAGGAGAGGTGTGTTTGGACCACACCCATCCTTTTCCTCCCCATCCCCAATCTGTGTCTGTTGATGTATAATAACATTATCTTTTAACATATGTAAAGAGATGTTGTGCCATTTTATATATCGACAGAGAACAGTATGGTGGAGAGGCCATCCATATATCATCTGGGACCTCTAACCAGAAGTCCTAGATCCAGATGTGACTCCCTATCAAAATGTGGGAATATCAAGAAGAGTTTTCTCTCAGCTCAACAGCTGAATGCATAAATGGGAGCATGACACAATCTGAAGCACTACAAATGTGGTGAACTGGACAGTGATCTTGAGTCAGTCAGGGATCAACTGAGACTAACATCAAATCTTGTACTATGAACTACATTCATAGAGAACTGTGGGGTAACTTGGAGTGTTTGTTTATCTAAGACAAAACTTAGAAAATATCCAGCCGGATGCTCACACAGTGATTCTTGAAGAATGATTGAACAGTAGGGAAGTTGATCTGGCTAAGTGAGTAGCTGCAATGTATGGGACATTCTGTATGTCATTATTGAAGTACCCAGTGATAGCCTTCACTAACAGCCTGATCAACCGTGAGATGCAGTACCATATCATCATACCAAATCTTGTCTTCAAGAGGAATGAATCTGCCATGAAGCTTATTCTGGGGAAGCTGCTAACTGGAGCTAGTCCAACATCCATGCTGATGATAAAAGGATTCAACAGACCCAGAACAGTAGTTTCTTCCTTGAGTTGCCCATGGATAGGATTTCCTAAACTCCCAAGAGACAGGAAATGATGATAGTTACCGATACTGTAACGGGATGGTGTGGTTAGATATTGGAGAGGAGGAAGCGGAGAAGTAGTTATTGGGTGGTGGAGTAAATAAGAAGTGTTGTATCTTGTTTATCAACCTGCATGTGTGACATATTTTATGCATTTTCTATGCAATAATTGAAGTGTTGACATGACAGGAGATGAGGCAATGGTCACCACTCTACTCACCAGCTCAATAAATTGTGTAATTAGTGAACCAGTGTTTGAAGTACATGTCCCCAGTGAATTTCTTGTACAGTTGCTGTCAAGTATTGTTTCTGTGACTGTCTTAAGTGCTGTGGTTGGTTATACATATTGTGAAAAGTCCTGTATAGATGTTGTCAAGTGTCACATGATGTCTATCTTGTACAATTGTGGTGTAAACAATTCCTTGTGAATGTATGTCCCACTTTTGGCAGGAAACTGTCATGTAGATGTCTTGTCCAACAGATGTAATGTACAGTTATTGTTGAAGTTTGTTTGTCTACAAATAAATGAGTCCTAAAGTCCTAAAGACTAATTGAACTGATATAGGTCACAAAATGACAAAAAATATAGGGAAAGATCTATGTGACGGACGAATAGCACACTGGCAACATTATGTTGAGTGAGAGGGATTCTCAGTTGTACAGGCGCTAATGGTTCAGATCTTCTCTGGCCTTGGGTGAACTATTTTACTTCTTTTATAAATTTCTGTGTAGATACATAGTGGTCTCACAGTGGGGGTTTGAGCCAAAGAAAAATGTTCTCCAAAACAGGCTATTGCGGGAATGATTAGCTCATTTGAGTGACCTCTAGACAAAACGTGCTAAATCATATCCTTTATCTTGTTATTTATTATTCAAGATATATCTCCAGAGAACACTACAAACTAGGTCCTCTGTCAATCATCAAATAATATGTCACAAGGGCGATGCGCTACCTTCTTGATTTTCCAACCATTGAAGAAAGAATACAAGCTTGCAGGGCACGCGCCTACCTCAGAATTAACGCAAACACACAACATCCACTGCATAGTGAAATTAGGAAGTTGAAGGGCAGCAGGTTAAAAAGAGGACGGTCGTGGATGGGTCAAGCCGAAGACATTCTTCAACAGGTGTGTTCACTTGAGGACTTAGAACCTGGCGAGGAGTGGGTGCAAGTGCCAACAGACTTCTGCACATCCTTTTCAGTTTGCATCCAACTAGATAGAAAATGCAGACAAGAAAATCCGGCTGCTGTTGAGGCTGAAGTACAAGCGTTGATTTTCGAGAATTCGCTAGACGGTGACGCGGTCATCTACACAGATGGGTCGGTCGTCCGACATGTGAGAAGCTCATGGGCCTTTACAGCTCGGGCCGGAGGGAGAATTGTGAAGGAGGACTCTGGTGCTTTCACTGAAACCACAAGTAGCCTGACCATGGAAGTCATGGCAGTAAGTAAAGCAATAACATGGCTCGAGACACAGACATTCACTAGGGCTTGTTTCCTTAGCGACTCAATGAACATGATCAAGAGGATAGAGGAGGGGTCGATCCGAAGAGAATGGTTGCTGCCTCTGAAGCGGTCTCGGCTGGCAAAGATTAGTTTCATCTTCGTGCCAGGTCATGCGGGAGTACAAGGAAATGAGCGGGCTGACAAGCTCGCA
>OY992894.1:38479266-38487792 GCA_963921405.1 Cepaea hortensis
AATGATGCTGGATGGATTGAGACGGTGGCACGGAGGAATATCAGCAGCAGAGTTGATCCAGAAAACCAAAGACCGAGATCTGTGGAGAGCCATGAACGCCTACGCCAGCTGGCAGGGCACTTGATGATGATATATATATATATATATTCAAAACAATGTTTTCCCCCATTGTGAATTTGAATAATAAAGACACGAATAAAATACTCCACAATTTATGGCCTGGTATATTTCGCGGCATCTAGTCATGTGCATCTATATCTATAAAACAGAGAGTATGTATATATGTATGTATGTCCTTTATTTGTTCGCGAACGGTCCATCCGATTGAGATGAAATTTTCTACACGTCTTCCTTTCATTCCAGAGCTGCCAACTGTGATATTTTTTTAGTGTGAAATCGCCTGCTTACTCAGTATTATTTCATTTTTCATTTAAATTTATATATAGCGAAGGGACTTAACTCTAGAAAAAGTTATTTCAAGGGGCATAACTTTTAATAACATTGTTGTATAACTTATAGTCATATTGTTGTATCGTTTTCAAAGATTTATAAACTCTTTGTCTATAGTTATGTACCGGCATATGAGTTATAATAAATAATGATAGAATCTTTAAGGCATTTTCAAAGTTTACATAAAAATAATGCATAATGCATAATATTGTAACTCATCTTTCTATACTTAAGAAGTTGTCTAAAAGATGTTGAACAATATCATCGCATCTTTAGTGTTTTCCGCCATCATATCGACACGATTCGCTTGACAGCACTTCTCAGCGCTATCAAGCCAAGACGCCTTACACATTTCAAGCAGCCTGATACGGGGGGGGGGGGGAATGGCACGTCGTAATAGCTCAAAGAAACAAGCAGCTTCCAAGATGCACAGTGAGAAACCCGACAAGACTATCAAGAAGACGAACCTGCCTTTGGAGAGTCTGCATACAAGCTGTAATAAAGTA
This sequence comes from Cepaea hortensis, assembly GCA_963921405.1. NCBI lineage: Eukaryota > Metazoa > Mollusca > Gastropoda > Stylommatophora > Helicidae > Cepaea > Cepaea hortensis. Next base: position 38,480,223 of record OY992894.1, read on the forward strand.
TCTGAACCTACAGTCAATGAAACTACCAATAAGAAGAGCGACGACTACCCACAGACGATCACAAAAACTTGTGAGAGGAAGGAGGACCAAGACACCAGAATCAGAAACACTGATTCACACACAGTCAGATGGGTGGTCAAGCAGCTAAAAATGGAGCTTACTGATCAACAAATACAGAAGCAGCTGCAGGAAGAAAATCTTCACGTCAACATTTTGAAGGCAGAGCGGATTCTTACCTATTCAGAATTAAATGAGATGCTCCACACCAGGGACTGGGCGAACCCGGGCCGGGTCAGACAGACAGACAGACAGACAGACAGACAGACAGATAGATAGATAGATAGATAGATAGACAAACAGACAGGGAGGGAGGGAGGGAGGGATAGACGGAGGGAGAGACAGAGGGATGGGTCTATTAGACAGACAGACAGACAGAGATAGATAGATAGACAAACAGACAGAGATAGATAGATAGACAGACAGACAGACAGACAGACAGACAGATAGATAGATAGATAGACAAACAGACAGACAGACAGACAGACAGACAGACACAGACAGACAGACAGATAGATATATAGACAGAGAGAGGGGTAGGTAGGTAGGCAGGCAGGTAGACAGGCAGGCAGACATATAGAAAGATATATATAATAGACGGACAGGTAGACAGACAGAGATAGATAGATAGACAAACAGGCAGACAGACAGACAGACAGACAGACAGATAGATAGATAGATAGATAGATAGATAGATAGATAGATAGATAGATAGACAAACAGACAGGGAGGGAGGGAGGGATAGACGGAGGGAGAGACAGAGGGATGGGTCTATTAGACAGACAGACAGACAGACAGACAGACAGATAGATAGATAGATAGATAGATAGATAGACAAACAGACAGGGAGGGAGGGAGGGATAGACGGAGGGAGAGACAGAGGAATGGGTCTATTAGACAGACAGACAGACAGACAGACAGACAGACAGATAGATAGATAGATAGATAGATAGATATATAGATAGATAGACAAACAGACAGGGAGGGAGGAAGGGAGGGATAGACGGAGGGAAAGACAGAGGGATGGGTCTATTAGACAGACAGACAGACAGACAGACAGACAGACAGACATATAGTCGGTAACGGGAACGAGAACTTATATGACTACTTATATGAATTAAATGAGATGCTCCTCACCAGGGACTTGGCGAAACCGGGCCGGGTCAGCTAGTACTACATAAGAACAAGTTCAGCATACAATGAACTAGCATAATGAATCCCCTCAGCAAAAACAATCAAAACACATTGTCATATATTTTAATGTCAAAACTGTTCTTTTAAAGAGATATCATGCCTTTCTGCCTAAATAAGTATGGATTACAACAGTGAGTAGCAGATGTGTCCTTCCAAATTTATTAATTTCTATTTATAATCCCTTCTCCTAGTAGTTTAGGTTCCCCCTCTGTTTTGTTTGTGTTCTGTAGGTTCCCCCGCTGTTTTGTGTGTGTCCTGTAGGTTCCCCCGCTGTTTTGTGTGTGTCCTGTAGGTTCCGCCTCTGTTTTGTGTGTGTCCTGTAGGTTCCTCCGCTGTTTTGCGTGTCCTGTAGGTTGCCCGCTGCTTTGTGTGTGTGTTCTGTAGGCCCCCCCCCCCCCTCTGTTTTGTACGCGTCCTTTAGGTTCTCCCTTTATTTTGTGTGTGTCCTGTAGGTTCCACCTCTGTTTTGTGTGTGTCCTGTAGGTCTCCCCTCTGTTTTGTGTGTGTGTGTGTGTGTGTGTGTGTCCCCTATAGGTTACCCCTCTGTTTTGTGTGTGTCCCGTAGGTCCCCCCTCTGTTTTGTGTGTGTGTGTGTGTGTCCTATAGGTTACCCCTCTGTTTTGTGTGTGTCCTGTAGGTTCCCCCTCTGTTTTGTTTGTGTCCAGTGGGTTCCAGAGAAAGACCTTTCTAGTCATACTATTATCAGATGTTCTCAATGTATGTCCTATCCCGTGCCAGCGTCTTTTACTTTTTTTTCGTCGTTTTTTATTTTTCGTTTGTATTACTGTTATCCAATTACATTTTCTTTCCATATTTTAAAAATCCTGTTTGGTTATTCGGTCTGAAAACTGACTAGAAACACACGAACACGTCCCTTTACTTTGTATATTGTTCTGTGATTGTTCATACGTTTATATTTAAGAAATTAACAAGTCGATTTAATATTTCTTTCCACATCCCTATACGAGACTGACATTCTATAAATATAATTTTGTGGTTTGTTATTCAAAATATTTGGTAAATTTACCAGGTCGATAGTGATGCATTCGCTACTTGTATGATGTACATTTACCGAAGTCTTTAACATCTGAAGAGCACGGGCATCATCTCTTAATTTTTTCGATACTATCAGAGAAGGGAAACTATCTCTATAAATATAAAATACCTCAAAAGTCAGTGACATAGCCATCGGTGGGTAAGTGTCGCCATACATAATCTCTGTCCCCTTCTCCGTTGCAGGGTCGGGTCGTATTTTTAGACAAAAGCTAGTGGAGACAACCATACACATACCGATGGAAGACAAGGGGAAACCACCAATGTATTTATCACTAGTTAATCATGCTTCACAATAGACTCGCTCAAGCTAAGGCCGTTAGTCTGGATTGAATAGAATAACACCGTTCGATGGGTAGCATCATGTGCTACATGTGATACACCGATCGTCAACATACCACCGTATGCAAATTAATGTTAATTAGAGAAGGTTAGGAGTGCATCCCCAAACTCAAGAAGAATATTAATAATTATTTATACCTCCCTGGAGTTCCTAACGTTGCAAAAAAAAAAAAAAAAATCCCCGGCAAATGAATACTTTTCCAGTTTCTTTTCATGAATAGCTTAAAATAAATACAAAAGAAACACTCCTCAAAGTCCGACCATAAACTGCGTCATACGCATATCATCCTGTTCCTTCCCGTCAATGGAGTCGCTATTTGAAAGGAAGACAGACAGCTTATTAAATCCCAGACGTTTGGAAACCCAACTCCAAGAAGCACTTGTGAGATGTAGTCAGACTAGAGTCGAGAATTTGAACACCCCGTTCAGCCAAAGCACGCCAGATATGAACTTGATACTGTCAAATTATGTTGGGGACTTCATTATTGATTAGTGGAATTTTCAGACTACTTAGAAGAGATTGAAAACGGTGCAGACTGGGGTGTATTGCTGTACCGGAAAAGCTGATTTAAACGACGGATAGTCAGAAAACCAGCCAAACGGAGTCAGATAGATAGATAAATGGGAGGCCAGACGGACGGACGGACGGACCGAGGGACGGACGGATAGATAGATGGATAGATCGACTGATGGATAGATAGATAGATAGATGGATAGATCGACTGATGGATAGATAGATAGATATATAGATAGTTAGTTAGTTAATTAGTTAGTCGACAGATCATCCTCATTGCACATCGAACCATTCAGTCCATAAGTGCTCGGATCCCCTCCTCAGCAAATCCCGCAGCGTGTAGCGGCTAACGACGCCAGTTCTGTGTTGGTTTATCAATCTTCTTTGGCTTCTTGAGTAGTGTTCTTGCGATGAAGTAGATAGATAGATAGATAGATAGATAGATAGATAGATAGATAGATAGATTAGACAGACAGACAGCCAGCCAGCCAGCCAGCCAGCCAGCCAGACAGACAGACAGACAGACAGACAGACAGACAACTATCTCCGCATTGAAAGTAAAGATTGGAGGTAATGAATCGTCAGCAACGTGTACATTCTGCTAGGTAGTGCCCATACCTTATCTTAACGCTGTCTGTCCATTTCCTTAAGTTCTTTGACTCTTAATATTGTTTTAAAACAGACTGCTGTAGCGTTAATTGTAGGTTTTATCCTTTAAATAGAGGTAAAGACCTCGACTCCATACAGTTGTGGTGGAACACCATAATATTGGGAACATCTCAGTCTAAGTTTCTGTGTTACGTGTTTGAAGTTACATGTGCTCTTTACCATCCCGATTCATGTGTAATTTATGTATCACAATTACGATCTTCTATTATTGTTTGATCTAGGAAAGTGTAACTGGATAAGCGTTTCAATGAATATCAACTGTTGGACTTTGCTATCGTTTTAGTGAAAATCTATACGTTAATCTTTTGGATGATAATTATCAGATCATTTCGTTGACTATTAATATTTACTATATCTAGCAGATTGTACTTTGTTGTATGTCTTCTGCCATTAAGATGAAAATCTTAAATCAGGTATGTGTTCTTGTCCAAATTAGTGCTGGTTCAGCAAGTTATTTAGCTCTCTGTCTTTCCATTGCTGTTCCCACATCAAGTTTGTCAGTTATATCACTAAATTGTCTAGTTTATTTCTTCTCATAAAGTACCCAAAATATCTTGACTGTCTACGTCTAATGTCTCTAATCAATTTACTGTTTTCAATAGTTTCTTGTAGGGCATGCTTTATGTTCAGTCCATCATTACATTTGTTTGTATTTTTCTCAGAAACAATATTTCTACTACCGTTAGTTGTTTCTCGGTTCTTCTCCTATTTGTCCATGTTTCTGTCATGCAAATAGAACAGTATAGGCTGAGCCGTATGCCGTATTCTTAAATGTACATAGTTGTTACCGCACTTTACCTACACCCAAAACGAAAGACACGCAAACAGGAAGTGACAACTGATAAGAGTATCTCGCAGCTTGAACTCAGCCATGCCAAACAATTCATGGGGCAAGCAATTTCCACACATAGGGTTAATCCATAGATAAGATGAACAATTGCAGACTCCAAGGAACACCTGGACGACGTAACGAAAGATAAGGTGGGATTGCACCTTGCATCACCTGATAATATAAAATATTTCAATTACGAAGATACAAACAATAGATTGCACCATTTATTTTGCCTGGCATAATTAACTGCATTTCGTCAGGTACGTAAGCTCCATGGGTGGAAAAACACACCCAGACATACGTGAACGTATCCGCTTCTAATTTCAGTCGGAAAGTGCGCATATGTGCTCGCCTATGTGTGCGTTTGGTTTTTCATCCTTCGAGCACCTCAGCCATTGTTTTGATTCGTACTACCATAAAAGCATGTTTTTGTTTTTCACGTGGACTTCTAGTAATATAATTTCCCCTGGTCTCTGGGTAGTGAGTTCGGACGCCCGTGTGTATTGTTGCGCACGTAAAAAATCCCTTTGGCAGTTAGAAATCGAAAAAAGAGTAGCCTAACGGCGCTGCCTGGGCAAAACTTCGAGTTAAAAATCTACCCAAAGTATTTTAAGATCCTCACCGGTGCTACGGAGTTCGTGCACTGAGCTGAGTTTCTCCAGACTCAGGTTTGAGTTAGGAGGAGAACGGAGCACTTATGGGTTACACCCGTGTGCCGTGATGTTGATCCATCGACTAAAATAAACTAGACTAAACTAAACCATAAAAGCCCGCCAACGGAAATTTCTTTTATCGATCATTTGACAATATCACGTAAAATTACAGACAAATTAAACCATTCTTCACTGAACATAACAGTAAAAACTACTGTTCGGACAAAAGGAAAAGGACCATAGAGTGCAAAAGAAACAAATAGTTTTTATAATGGATTCGGGTGATTTAACTGTTTCAGTCCGAGATGATTTCGCACGAAAACTGTATACTGTTTTCCTTTAAATAATCACAGGAAAACAAACTACTGCACGCCCCATGTGTTGTCACAAAACAAAGAGGTGGATTTTTCCAATGAGGTAACTAGAATTGTTTAGTATGCAGAAAAGACACATGGCATGGTGTTTGAAATACACGAGGAAGAGACAATAACACACCACACGTTGATGGAAAGAGTTGACAATTAAACCATGATATATGCTAAGCCGGTCATCATCATAATCGTTATTGTCATCATCATCATCATCATCATCATCATCATCATCATCATCATCATTATCATCATCGTCATCTTCTTCTTCTTCTTCTTCTTCTTCTTCTTCTTCTTCTTCTTCTTCTTCTTCTTCTTCTTCTTCTTCTTCTTCTTCTTCTTCTTCTTCTTCTTCTTCTTCTTCTTCTTTAGCCTTCAGGCGACGTGGAGAGGAATAGTTGATACCGAATAGCTATCGAAAATCAGTTAAGTTTAATGTGGTGTATTTTCCTTTAGATTAACAAGAAGCGGGAGGGGTGGGGGTGGGGGGGGGATTTAAACGAAAACACTAAAAGTGTTATAGAAATCACAATAACTATGCCATTGTCTTGTAACCTGTCAATATTATTGTTTATGATCTAAAGAGTGTTAAGCGCGTGATATCACGGTGCATACGAACACAGTGAATTTATAAGGACAGTTTAAAGATGGCCGCCCCTTTTTGACATGCAAAGAGGAGCAGTGTTCTTTTTTTTTTTTTTTATCAATGAAGGGATGAAACCTATAGACATTCATCGGCGAATGAAGGTCCGGTATGGTGATGGATGCCTGTCAGTCCAGTATGGTGATGGATGCCTGTCAGTCCAGTATGGTGATGGATGCCTGTCAGTCCAGCAAGTGTATGAGTTGAGTAGGACTTCTGAAAACGGCTTGACCTCTGTGACAGAATGCTCACGACCAGGTCAGGCGTACCGAGTAGCGACCAAGAGTATTGATTTCAACAGGAATCGAAGCATTTTATCGGGGAAGGGGGACGTGCATTGAACGCAGTGGTGAATACATCGAAAAATAATACATCTGTTCTTTACTTTATCAGAACACACACACACACACACACACACACACGCACACACACACGCACGCACGCACGCACGCACACAAACATACACATAGACAGACAGATAGAGACAACGAGAAAGAGAATTAGAAAGGGGAACATGGGAGAAATGAAAGATTGGGTGAAAGATAGGGTAAACTAATCTAGCTTCATGCTGTCTACTAAACCAATGTAGCATGCAGAAAAGTGAAATATTATGCATTGTGCTAGATACATTCATTTGCATGCATCCTGAAACTACCACTATGTAATTTAAGAATAACATATGAAAACACGAGCAGAATGTATAGTTTCCGCCTGAACAATATCGACACTGAATGAATGAATTACGTATTTCATATATTCTCAAAACAATGAGCTTTTAAAGAGAGTTATGTTGCTCTGCAAGTAGGAGCGTTGTTTCCACACATTGTGCAAGCAGTTCCCACAGCTTACTGCAAATAGGAGCGTTGTTTCCCCACGTGTTGCAGGCAGCTTCCCACAGCTTACCGAAGGTAGGCTGTTGTTTCCTCTCAGTTGCAAGCAGCTTTCCACAGCTTACAGCACCATAAGGACAATTGATAGGAAATTATAATTAACCAAGTGGACTTATCAAAAATAGTAATGGAAAAGCGTTAACTAACATTACAGATTAAATGAACAGATTGATAGATGCTGTGGGGAACCTTTGAGCAGATGAGTTTCAAATCACCCTCCTTATTTCTAGCTGGGAGGCTTAAGAATCACCACTAGACTGGAGAGAAGGATATCTGGCGAAGTTGCCTAAGAAATGGGTCATATAGAAATGTGTAATTGCAGTGGGATACTGTATTTGGCAGTTCCTGGGAAAAT
>OY992894.1:38487992-38677992 GCA_963921405.1 Cepaea hortensis
TAGTACACCTGTTCTCTCAGGCAGCCGCACCGCCTCTCCCATCGCAAATCGTCTATCTTATAAAAATCTGCTTCCTGGGCGCCAGACTGGCACTGGTGGGGAGAACACCCTTTGATTGCCCGTGACTGAACTCTCGATTCAGTGTGATCTTAACTGCACTAACCCGTGGCGGATTGGGTCTAAAAATATTGATTGCCAGGAGACAAAGCTACTAACAGGATGGTAACAGTTTTAACATATGCAATAAAACTTCGATTAACCGTCACTGTCGGGACCATGGCTGTAAGGTGTAACCGAATAGACGGATAACAGAAATATCTTAGTACATATGTAGAGTAACGTGATTTCAATGCTGGCCTAGGGCGACAATGGAAATAAAATTCTTTAAAAGTTAATAATTCATATTGTATTTAATTTTACAAAACGACCAATATAAACTTCAATGTACGGAAATGTATACTATAAACTTACGTTACTTTAAAATAATCTGCCATCTCCTTCTGTGTCTTTGAGGCTCGAGCTTTCTGCATGGCGATATTCCGTATCTTACGCAGAAGTAGGAACTGCGGTGTATTTTCCTCCTCTTGCATTTCAAACCAGTAAATTCACTTTGATAACATTGTTTCTGCTTCTGAGTGGCTAGTTGTAGGTTTTTGGTTAAGAACTGATCCTTCATCGTCATCAATGTCTCCTTCTTCATTGGTAGTAACACTAGAATCAATTTCACCATGGTTCTAAATTTCAAGGCCTCCGTTCATTTTGTCACATTCCAACCAATCTGTTACTTCATCTGGCATAATGTTTTCGTGATTACCGGCATGGCACATGATGATGATGAATGTTTTCACTGTTTAGTCCTACATTGTTGCACAGTTGCACAATGTCGCCAATACTAACAGTCTCAGTTTCTTCAGTTTCGTCAACAGGTTCAGGCAAGAGTTTATTCTATCAATTCTTTAGGTTAGCCATTTTAAGGTGAGCCCAGGTAGTGTCGAAATTGAAAATAACGACCTTTATGTCGTATATCTCACCCCCCCCCCCCACCCCAAAAAAGGGCGATGACAGATAATAGAAACTGCCGGTTAAACGAGTGACGGTTAATCGACATTTTACTGTATCTAGTTTTTACGGGGGTCCACTTCACCAGGGGCCCACAGGATCCACGTGCCGTAAGGTGTGTGTGTATATATATATATATATATATATATATATATATATATATATATATATATATATATATATATATATAAAAGAGACTGTATATGTGTGGTTGGCAATGTATTGGATGCGTTCGATAACGGTACATCCGATTGAGATGAAATTTTCTACACGTCTTCCTTTCATTCCTGTGCAACCGACTGTAATAGTTTCTTAGTGTAAAATCGGCTACTTACTTAATACAATTTAATATTTCATTTTTCATTATAATTTCTATATAGCAAGGGGACTTAACTCTAGAAAAGTTATTTCAAGGGGCATAACTTTTAATAACATTTCTATATACTTTATAGTCATATTGTTGTATGGTTTACAAAGATTTATAAACTCTTTGCCTATAGTTATTTACAGGCATATGAGTTATAATAAATAATGATATAATCTTTAAGGCATTTTCAAAGTTTTCATAAAAATAATGCATAATGCATACCATTGTAACTCATCTTTTTATACTTAAAGAAGTTATTTACAGTCATGTAGGTGATTAAAACAGTTTTCATTAAAAATAATGCATGGTGTGTGGAAGGACATTCTTTTAAGTTACTGTGTGAATTTAATGAGACGCTCCCCGCCAGGAGCTGGGCGAAGCCACGCAGGGTCAGATAGATAGTCAGACAGACAGATAGTCGGGAACGGGAGCTTATATGACTACTTATATGAATTAAATAAGATGCTCCCCACCAGGGACTGGGTGAAGCCGGGCTGGCACAGACAGACAGACAGACAGATAGTCGGGAACGGGAGCTTATATGACTACGTATATTAATTAAATGAGATGCTCCCCACCAGGGCCTGGGTGAAGCCGGGCCGGGTCAGACAGATAGATAGACAGACAGATAGTCGGGAACGGGAGCTTATATGACTACGTATATGAATTAAATGAGATGCTCCCCACCAGGGACTGGGTGAAGCCGGGCCGGGTCAGACAGACAGACAAACAGACAGACAGACAGATAGTCGGGAACGGGAGCTTATATGACTACTTATATAAATTAAATGAGATGCTCCCCACAAGGGACTGGGTGAAGCCGGGCCGGGTCAGCCAGACAGACAAGCAGACAGAGAGACAGACAGACAGACAGACTGATAGATAGATAGATCCCCTCCAGGGACTGGGCGAAGCCGGGCCGGGTCAGCTAGTGTGTGTGTGTATATATATATATATATATATATATATATATATATATATATATATATATATATATGTGTGTGTGTGTGTGTGTGTCTGTGTGTGTGTGTGCGCGTGTGTGTAAGTGTGTGTGTTCGTGTGTGTATGTTTGTGCGTATGTGTATGTTTGTGCGTATGTGTATGTTTGTGCGTATGTGTAGACAGTTATGTTGGAATTTGGGTTGGTAGGTAAGTAACCCGAAATAGGAGAAGAACAATGTGGGTTTGTAGAAGGCAAGGGCACAGTAAATGCTGTGTATATACTGAGAAAAGTAATTGAGCGTACTATAGAAGTAAACAAAGATCTATATCTTTGATTTATTGACTACACAAAGGCTTTCGATAAAGTGAGACATGTCGACATGATAAGGATGCTTGAAGATCTACAAATTGATGGAAAAGACCTTAGACTTGTAAAAACCATATATTGGAAACAACAGTCTGCCATCAGAATTGATAACGATGTAGGTCAATATCAGCCTATTAAAAGAGGTGTGAGACAGGGATGTGTAATGTCTCCAGATCTTTTTTTCCCTGTACAGTGAAAATACATTTAGAAATATAGAAGATATGGAAGGAATCAACATTGGGGGACGATACATCAATAACATTAGATATGCAGATGATACAGTCTTGATTGCAGACAATGAACAGGACCTGCAAAATTTAGTAGATGCGGTTGTTACACACAGTGAACAACTAGGGTTAGAACTGAATATTACGAAGACACAGATTATGGTCGTCACTGGGAAGAAGGAAATACCACAATGTGATATACGAGTAGATGGACATATTCTTAAACTAGTGAATCGATACTGTTATCTCGGCACAGTCATAACATCTGATGGGAGATGCCTTGAAGATAGTAGAACAAGAATTGCCATTGCGAAGGTAGCCTTTCTCAAGATGAAAAACATACTGACCAACAAAAAGATATCAATTGAAACGAGAAAAAGAATGTTGAGATGCTACATAGAAATTATACTTTTGTATGGATGTGAAGTGTGGCAATAAGCAGTCAAGCTGAAAAACAGCTAATGGCTGTGGAAATGTGGTTTCTGAGGAAAATGCAAAGAATACCATGGACAGATAGAAAAACCAACGAACAAGTCCTTCAAGAAACAAATGAAGATCGTAAACTGATTAGAGTCATTAGCCGTAGACAGTTAAAATCTTTTGGGCATTTTATGAAAAGAAATGAATTGGAGAACTTGGTGACAACTGGCAAGATCGAAGGGAAGAGACCAAGGGGAAGACCTAGAAGCAAATACCTGGATGGCTTGGCCACGTGGCATGGTCGAGACAGGAACACAGAGCTGATCCACGACTCTGGTGATCGAGTGAGATGGCAGAACATGACCGCCCACGCTTATCGGCGTGGCACATGATGGATGGAGGTAAGTAAGGATGTGGGTAGGTAATTATGTAGAAATATGTGTAGGTAGGTAGGTAAGTAGGAATGACGATATATAGGTTGTTAGGTAGGTGTGTAAGTAGGTATATAGTTAGACAGGTAGGTGTGTTGGTAGGTATTCAGTGCCATAGCGAATTCTTTGTAGGTATACATGTGGGTAGATAAGTATGCAGGCAGGTGGGTTGGCGGTCAGGTAGGCGAACGGGAAGGTAAATATGTAGGTGAGTAGGTAGTAGATAAGTAAATATGAAGATAGGTAGACATGTAGACAAGCAGGTAGGTAGTTAGATAGATAGCTAGGTAGACAGCTGGGTATGTAGGTTGACATACAGGTAGGGTGGTAGATATCCTTGGGTATCTTATTGTGTAAGATTCTACAGATTTATTCAACCTCTATGCTCGAACCCGGCCGTTTTAAGATGGATTCAGACTTCCAAACTGCAAGCCTCCTAGTTAAGAGGTAAATAAACTGCATTGTGGAGGAATTAAATAAATTGTCAACAATAGACACGCAGAGGATCCGTTGGCACACAATGATCGCTTGGTAAAACGAGCAGTCTAATCATACAAACTGACTGCAGACGTGCAAATGCACGTATGCGCGATCCGATTAGAGATGGCTTGCTGTGCCAGACATCACACTGTTAGCGCACGTAACAAGTTCTTGGCTAATGCGTTACCCTACTGTGAAAAATGTGTCATGCTTATTTTTGTAATGAGGATGCACTATCGCAATTCGCTTATTTCTCTGCTTCTACCTTCTACAGGGCCGGCGTCTGTGGCTTAAGGGATAATGAAAGTGCTTCTTATAATACCCCGACATGGTGAGTCTAGGGTTCGAAATCAGTTGTGGGCGATTTGGAAGTCAAGGACGAGAAGCCAACATTTTAGTCCAACTGACTGGTGTAGAGGCTGAACCCGCTACCTTGGAATCAGCACACCGGATGTTTAAGAACGAGCACTCGTGTCCATTCGGCTATGGTGACCTCTATTAGAACAGAAGATGACCAAGGATGTAGGAAATCGTGATAGCCACCACACAACATGGGTTCTCCTAGATCTGGGTCTTCTCTTCTCCTTCGCTTTCTGCCTATTATCCTTCATCGCCTCCATGTTAGCACAGGTCATCGTCCGACGCACGCAATCCTCCCTATCTTTTGTCATCGCCTGGACACCCTCTCCAAATCATTATAATATTCATATGTCTCTAATACTCTTCCCCACGTGTTTCATGTCTTCCTCTATTTCTTTCGGGCCCACGTTACATTGACCACATCTCACCTCGAGTGTCGACCGGCCTATAGAAATATGGGCCTAGCGTCGTATATGCACCTAGAACCAAAATTATAATATGCTTAACAACAGTTCGTTGACAAGGATACCTAGACCGATATATTGGAAACGATTACGCCTTGTGGGTTTCGAATAGATTCTATTGCGAAGTTTATAGCATTGTTAATATCTTCTACCCATGACTCTTTCTGGCCAGGGTCTATGCAAAGAATAACTCAATGCCCTCCAACTCAATAAAAGACACGATCTGTTATATATATATAACATTTGTGGATCTTTACAGGTCATCGCTGTCAAAATCAGCATCTTTCAGGTGATTGTTGATTTCTTGGCAAGATTACGCTCAGTAGTTTGCCATTGCTTTCTGAGCGGCCGGCTCACATACCCCGTAAGTTACCGACGCGATACGATATATATATATCCCTCTTACTAGACGTTTGCAGTCAATATCAGCATTTTTCAGCTGCTGTTGATATACTACGTAAGATTACGCTCAGTGGTTTGCCATTGCTTTTTGAGCGACCGGCTCACATACCCCGTAAGTTACCAATGCGGCGAGAACCGCTACCAATTCTCGCGCAGGTTACGTTACTCACGAGAATATACGGGATTACGGAGAAAGACGTTAACCCTTAGGCCATCTGTTATATAGGCATTTAGAATTCGAAGCGATTTAGCCGTTATTGGTTTCACATGGTTTTTATCCAACAGCATACCCTGCTACATTTGGAAAAATACCCAATGACCATGTGGAGTGATCTTTAACAATTCTCCGTTTGTGATTCACTCCATTACGGCTTGGAAAGGAAAAACATACCACTTCTGTATTATCTCCAACCGGTGCACCACAGAGACAATTTTATTAGCTTGAGTCTCAATTCAGAAATCTCCCCAAAATATGTAACCTGAAATCTGAGAGCGCATGCTCTCTGTGATCAAATCATATGGATACCAAGCCGGTCCACTGGGTGAATCGTTAAGAGTCTGCGCTGATAATGTCATGAGAGCGGACGGTCGAGGGTTCAACGCCTGAGATGGTAGTCAGCTAGAAGCGGGAAAGATTGGCTACCTACTTCTCCGTGAATTCAGACCTACAAAATGTGAGGGTCCTTACAGTTCATAGATTGAACGCAGGTTCCCGCTAAAAGACTTGTTTTAGGGAGCTGCGGTAGTGAAGTGGCTAGATGCTCATCTGCCTGCCCCGTGTTCAAGGGTTCAAACCAAATCTGGGCAGATTCAAATTTAAAATATTACCACGTCGACCCAGCCTAAATGGGTATCAGGAAGTGTCGTGGGAAGTAAACATCACTTTGCTTCAAGCTTGGCATTAATAGTCACCTCCGTTGATTGATATCACTATGGTCAGAAGTGCACTTTTGCGTCTGTATTTTCTGACTCACACGACCATTTAATATTGTAAGCGAAGTCAACACACCGGAAGAAAATAAATATAAGCCTCGATGCATACATGTCTTGCAGCCCGTAATGAATGGAACGCATCAGAAACGAGAGCGAGACAAGCAACATTATGCAAAGACTGGAAGATTCATTGAGAGAGGCCAGAGGCAAATGTCCTGTATCAGCTCTGTATTACTAGAGAAGGTCCTTGGCTGCAGGAAATACGCCTTTGCCACCCAACCTTCTCATGACGCCAAAACGTGCCTTGCATAACGCTGTTCTGAGCGGAATCTCAAATGTGCAATATAACTCCCCATGATAATAAATGACTTTGTCTCATTGAGTTTGCTTTTTATAACTCACAAAATCACACATGATATTGATCTTCACAGATATGTACACTTTTCCGTTCCCTCCTCCTACTTCATTTTCTTCTTTTAGCTCTTACCCTCCTCTTTCACCCCCATCTACTTCATCGTTGGACAAGGATACGATGTCATCTCTTGCCGTTCGCTACAGAAAGGAGAGACTGTCCACCTATTTCTCGGTGGACTCAGGTCTACAAAATGTGATAGACCTAACACATCACACACGCACAGTGCTACATAATGTGATGGACCTAACACATCGCACACGCACAATACTACACAGTGTGACGGACCTAACACATCACACACGCACAGTACTACACAATGTGATGGACCTAACACATCACACATGCACAGTGCTACACAATGTGATGGACTCAACACATCGCACACAGTGCTACACAGTGTGATGGACCTAACACATCACACACTCACAGTGCTACAAAGTGTGATGGACTCAACACATCGCACACTCACAGTGCTACACAGTGTGACGGCCCTAACACATCACACACTCACAGTGCTACATAATGTGAAGGACCTAATACATCACACACTCACAGTGCTACATAATGTGATGAACCTAACACATCACACACTCACAGTGCTACACAATGTGAAGGGCCTAATACATCACGCACGCACAGTGCTACACATTGTGATGAACCTAACACATCACACACTCACAGTGCTACACAATGTGAAGGACCTAATACATCACGCACGCACAGCGCTACACAGTGTGAAGTGTGATGGCCGTGACACATCACACACGCACAGTGATACACAATGTGAATGACCTAATACATCACACACGTAGAACATAAGTTATTTTTAAATGTTATCTTTAAATGTGGCTCTTGTATTTTATTTGGGAATGAGAACACTGCGTGTTGTCTTCTAATTATTCTTCAATAGTCACATTCTCCTGGACGTTTCTCATGTTTTTAGGGCTATGGCTGCATTTGACATATCTTCCAGTTGTTATTTCTCAATAAAATATTCGTCTGCTACTATTTTATTTTGTCGTTGAATGCAGGTTTTTCTGTTAAGACATCTTCATTAGCATAGCGGGCTCTATGGCGAAGAGGTTATGAATGCGAGTGATTTGTAAGCAGACCATCTTGCGTTGGTTCCCATACAAAGGTATGAGTGCCGGTTGTTCAGAAAGAAATGGCAAACTTATGAACGTAAACTTGCCAAGACATCACAAACAGCCAAAGGAAAACAACATGCTGAGTTGACTGCTATGCAACTAACTTTAGCATACTATTTGATTAATACTTTGCAACTTATCTTTGTGGGAGAATGTTTTCTTTTTCAACTTTGTCATCAGGCGCTCCATTGTCAATGGAGTTTTCCTAAGTTTCATCATTTGGATGTGTCTCTGTCTAAATTCAGTGATTTTGGTTTTTCAAGGTAACAATCTTTTATAATTTGACTTATTTATTTTATGGTGTGCCGAGATTTTTCGATAAACATGTTTGCTTTAGTTATTCGTTAGCTAGTTAGTCATTAGTTAGTTAATCGTTAATTAGTTTTAAGATTATCTTCAATGCACATCGAACCATTCAGTCCACAGTGTAGAATTGACTTTCCAGTTACACACTTATCTCATCTGTTGTTACTATGGGCTATTTCAATCTTTCTACGCGTGCAGTAACATCCATTTCAGTTCTTATCATATTTATTTCTATGCTTGTCAGTTTTCACTGATTATTTGTGGGCAGTATAGATTATAAATTCTGGTTGCTGTATCCTTTATTATTATATCAACTCTTAACATTGTTATTTTGGTTATTAAAATTCAGAATTACTTCATTGTTTGTTAATGAGTTTCACGTAAGTAGCAAAACTCATTTCTTGTTGTCATTCGCAATAGAAAGTCGTGGGCTGATATACAATACCTGATAATCTAGCTTTGGTGGCTGTTTAGATGTCTCCTCGTAGCATGAACGCAACTTCAGCATAGCTTTTGGAGTCACTGCAAAACCCAACACCTCTACCATTTCAATGAGGAGACGAGAAGAGGACAGCTACACCAGCTTATATATTGAACACCCCCCCCCCCCACAAAATGAAACGTTTCTGTCTTCCTCTCTCTTTGCCTGCCTGCCTGGCTGCCTACCTACCTATCTACCTGCCTGCCTACCTACCTGTCTGTCCGTATGCCTCATCAATCGGTCGATCTGCCTATCCATCCGTCTATCAATGAATTGGTGCGTCTTTCTGAACTTTAATCAATCCATTAGTATGTCCGCCTGTATGTCTCTTGTCTTATGTACCCATCCACCTCTCAACCATCCATCCAGCCAATTATCCACCCGTCTTTCTGCCCCCCCCTCCCCCTCAGTGTCAAATACTTATATCTTTCTACCAGAACGCATGTTCGTTTTCCTCCCGCCCGCCCGCCTGCCCCTTCATCCCCAACAACACATAAAACAAGGGTAGTAGTAACAGCCAGCAAACATGTACGAGTAGCTCACTTCCATGAGTACCTAGCCAGGTCAAGATGATCCCCAGCACGAACAGGATGCAGCTGAACGTACAGAAGAGGATCCCACAACGCACAGGCGCCTTCCAATCAACATGGCTCAGGAAGTGTGGATAATGTCGGCTTAAGGCACTGGATCGCCCTCGTGTGTTGACGCCCTTGTGACCTCCAACGTGAAACATGGCATCAGTGGGTGCTAGAGGCTGAACCCAGCGAGTCTGGTCGGGATAATCTTCTGTTGACTTGTGTTGACCGGTTGTTAATTTGTTGGGTTTGTACTAACATGACTTGGCTGAAAATAAGGAAGAAATGCAATGTTAAGTCATTCGCAACAACAATGCGTTTTATATTGAAGGTCTGGGTGGAATTAATCTTTGAGTTTATAATCTGCGTGATTTCTGTGCATTTAAGAAATTTATCTGATTCTAAGAAAGCAAAAGGTATTATTCCCATTTGCAATAATGTCTACTTTAAAAAGGCATTCAGTCATCCAGTGTGTCCATTTGTCCGTCCACCTGTCCGTCCGTCCGTCTGTCTGTCTGTGTGTATCTATCTCAATACATCACTCACTCACTCACTCACTCACTCACTCACTCACTCACTCACTCACTCACTCACTCATCACTAACTCACTCACTCACTCACTCACCCACTCGCTCCAATAACTGACTGACTGACTCACCCACTCACCAACTCACTCACTCACTCACGCACTCACTCACTCACCCACTCGCTCCAATAACTGACTGACTGACTCACCCACCCACCCTCTCACCCACCCTCTCACTCACTCACTCACTCATTCACTCACTCACTCACTCACTCACTCACTCACTCACTCAATCACTCACTCACTCAATCCCTCAGTCTGTCTAGGACAACTAAAACTATTAATAATAGGACAAAAACCTTCAGTAAGTGGCGCCTTCGCAGGACAGTACTCAAACAGCATGAGATAATCAATAGTAAAAAGCTTAAGACGAGAAGGAGACTGACTCCGGTGACACCCCCACCCCTCCAAAAAAAAAAAAAAAAAAAAAGAGGAGGAAAAGACTCCCTCGTTGAGCATCACACAAAGTTAGAAAATCTAAAAATAGAATTACTAGAAAGTCTATTCTCTGGCACCCATATGGTTGAAGCAATCGAATGAGACATACAAACACACTTAGAATAGAGCTGGAGACAGAGACGAATATTGAGGGGAGGAGATACGGGAGACAGCAACAGAGAGGACGTTTTGGCATGAGTTGGTTTGTAGCTGATGCTTCAGTGAGGCATACAACAGAAGAAGGAAATATGTTTAGCGAAAGTATAATAGAGAGGGCAGCCAGTTCTCTCTCTCGTTGCCTTTCCTTTCCAAACAATTCTCAGATAATTTTTCATGAATCATTTTATAAGGCTGGGATGATTCTAGAAACGTTGAGGTCTGAAAACAGAACCTTGCCCTTGCTGGGTTTGAACACGGGAAACTGTCTTGGTAAGCAAGCGCCCTAATCACTGTGCTGCCACCGCTTCATATATTTGTTATCGTACTAGGAAAAGGTAGATAATATTAATGATGGATTAGCACGCATTTAAAAGTGGTAAACACAATTGGACCTAACGTTAGTTTACTGAGGGCTATGGCTATGTCATATGAAGAAGAAGAAGAAGAAGAAGAAGAAGAAGAAGAAGAAAGAAAGAAAGAAAGAAAGAAAGAAAGAAACGAGAAAACAAGAAATAAGGAAAGAAAGAAGGAAAATAAATTAATCTGGAAAGAAGGAGAGAAAAAAAGGAAGGAATAAGGATGCAATATGGAAGAAAGAGGGTTGAAAGAAAGAAAGAAAGAAAGAAATTTGATGGTGGTGTTGCCGTTAGTAGTACATTTTTCATATTTCTCTCATTTGTTTGTTACATATTTTAAACATCGCTGTAAGAAAGACACATGCCAAACGTCATATTAAATCCTAAATGAAGGTGAGATGCTTCCGTCCTTTACTGGCCATCTGCAAAAATAAAAACATGTTCGTGTACACATTTGTAAGCTACAAGTTCAACAAGCTACATTACCCACACCCCAAAGTTACCATCAGAGACACCACGTTAGTTATATGCAGACGATACTAACCCCAAACAGTTGCAATAAAAGAGACTTCCGGTCCCCAACATGACGGATAGACATTGATTGAACCGTTAAGGCCTCTGGAGTGTTTATGCTTGTGGCTACGGTTTGGATTCGCATTTCCTCATGTTGGACTGGTAGTACATGGTTCCGTCGCCCTGCTACTGAGTGAGTGCATGGCGCGACACTGTGATCTGTGAAATTCGTGTGGAATGCTTTTACATCTGTCCGCTGTTATTTGTACAGTGAACTGCATATTCGGAACAATGGCCACCGGCAGTCGCTGAATTGACTGGTTTACCTTTTCGGTCCACGAGTTCATTTTTCAGGAGACTCATGGGCGTCGTCCCTAGAGCTACGGAGTTCGTACTTTGTGCGGCGCTTTCGGCGTGTCGTCCTGTGGATAGAGACCGAGCCATGTGGGATAAAACCCGGGTCAATAAAGTCATTCTATTGACTGCCGATTCCATCGACGATGGAACTGTATATTTCGTGGATGATTTTTGTGTGGCATTCTGGCGGCGGAAATATGCACAGTGTACCTGTGCGTTCTGTTGGCTTGTGGAGACTCCTGTACGTTCCACTGTTCAGATTGAGCAGTGAGGAGCATTTTGTATGATATTCACTGGCACAGGACCGGAGCATAATCAGGACGACCCGTTGCCGTGTAGTTGTAAACGCGACTAACTAACTAACTAACTAACTAACTAACTAACTAACTAACTAACCAACCAACCAACCAACCAACCAACCAACCAACCAACCAACCAACCAACCAACCAACCAACCAAATAACTAACTAACTAACTAACTAACTAACTAACTGACTGACTGACTGACCGACTGACCGACCGACTGACTGACCGACTGACTGTCTAACTGACTAACTAACGAACTAACTATCTCAACTAACCAACCAACCAACTAACTAACTAACTAACTAACTAACTAACTAACTAACTAACTAACTAAACTAACTAACCAACCAACTAACTAACTAACTAACTAACTAACTAACTAACTAACTAACTAAATTAACTAACTAACTAACTAACTAACTAACTAACTAACTAACTAAGTAACTAACTAACTAACTAACTAAACTAACTAACTAACTAACTAACTAACTAACTAACTAACTAACTAACTAACTAGCTAGCTAACTAACTAACTAACTAACTAACTAACTAACTAACTAACTAACTAACTAACTAACTAACTAACTAACTAACTAACTAACTAACTAATTAAATAACCAACCAACAAACCAACCAACCAACCCTCCCTAGCTAACTAACTAACTAACTAACTAACTAACTAACTAACTAACTAACTAACTAACTAACTAACTAACTAACTAACTAACTAACTAACTAACTAACTATCTAGTTACAATAAAAGACATTAAATATTTATTTTCAAAAAATCTTTGTATCTTGTCAAGATAAAGCATTTCTATATTAAAAATAATATAGATTCGTGGCTTTAAAAGCTATTTTCTGATCTTACTTTCCCATAGAACCCGCAAGCTGGCCTTTTCCCAGCTTGAGGCATAGGAAGAACAGTTCTTGACATTCGGCCTGTTATTTATTGCGACGAGTTAATTATATCGGAGTCCCCATGCGAGCAGTAACGACGGCTGGAAAATTACACCGGTGCTGTGAAATACAGCTGTTAAAGTTCGGGAGTGAGCTGGGCTGTGTTATATGTTCACACGTCTGATTATTATCGACTAGTGGACTGGCTTTGAAGGAAAGGTCGGTATCTGACTCGAAAGGTGTCGGGTTCATATACAGATAAATAAACATGTTTACAATAAACACTCGCGGATGTCACAGTTCTCGCTGAACCGTGGTTAGCATATTTGACGAATACGCTTCATGGGCGATATAATGGGAGATCGGCATGTGTGCGTGTGTGTAATAATAATAATAAAAATAATAATAATAATAATAATAATAATAATAATAATAATAATAATAATAATAATAATAATAATATAAGCAACATAAAATGGATTAAAATATCAGATGACAGATAGGAGAGTAGAGCGTCATGGTAGAAATCGTTACACTGAGCTATGGTACAATGATATTTCTTAAACTCCGCAGTATCTTCTAACGGATGTTGTCTTCATGCCACAAAAAGATGATGACATTGAATGACCGAGTGTCTAAAATACACTGACCTTTTCAGCAATCAAACTTAAGAGGATGTATAATACCGAAATGCTTATAATACATTGCTTATTCTATTATAGGTAACATGTGATAACTGTCATCTAGGCGTAGTCGTGGGCGCGTTGCCTGACTAACATAGTCTCCAATCTATATATATAAAAGACAATGTATGTAGGGATGTATTTGATGCGTTCGATAACGTTCCATCCGATTGAGATGCAATTTTCTACATCTTTTCTTTTCATTCCCGTGCAGCGAACTGTCATAGTTCGTTAGTGTACAATCAGCTATTTACTTACTAAAATCTAATATTTTAATTTACATTATCATTTATATAAAGCGAGGGGATTTAACTTAAGAAAAGTTATTTCAAGGGGCATAACTTTTAATAGCATTGCTATATATTTTATATATAGATTGTTGCATTGTTTTCAAAGGTTTATAAAATCTTTGTCTACAGTTATTTACAGGCATATGCGTTATAATAAATAATGATATAATCTTTAAGGCATTTTCAAAGTTTTCATAAAAATAATGCATGTATTTAAATAGTGAAAATTTTCTACCTCATCTTTTTATGTTTAAAGAAGTTATCTACAGTCATGTCGGTGATTAAAAACAGTTTTGATTAAAAATAATGGATGGTGTGTGAAAGGACATTCTTAAGTTAATTTATTTTTGTTATATGAATTTAATGAGACGCTCCCCGCCAGGAGCTGGGCGAAGCCGCGCCGGGTCAGATAGATAGACAGACAGACAGACAGATAGTCGGGAACGGGAGCTTATATGACTACTTATATGAATTAAATGAGATGCTCCCCACCAGAGGCCGGGCGAAGCCGGGCCGGGTCAGACAGACAGACAGACAGACAGACAGACAGACAGACGGACAGACATACAGATAGTCGGGAACGGGAGCTTATATGACTACTTATATGAATTAAATGAGATGCTCGCCACCAGAGCCCGGGCGAAGCCGGGCCGGGTCAGACAGACAGACAGACAGACAGACAGACAGACAGACGGACAGACATACAGATAGTCGGGAACGGAAGCTTATATGACTACTTATACAAATTAAATGAGA
Organism: Cepaea hortensis; assembly: GCA_963921405.1. Taxonomy (NCBI): domain Eukaryota; kingdom Metazoa; phylum Mollusca; class Gastropoda; order Stylommatophora; family Helicidae; genus Cepaea; species Cepaea hortensis. Next base: position 38,502,714 of record OY992894.1, read on the forward strand.
TGCTCCCCACCAGGGCCAGGGTGAAGTCGGGCCGGGTCGGACAGACAGATAGACAGACAGACAGATAAACAGACAGACAGATAGACAGACAGACAGATAGTCGGGAGCGGGAGCTTATATAACTACTTATATGGATTAAATGAGATTCTCCCCACCAGGGACTGGGTGAAGCCGGGCCGGGTCAGACAGACAGACAGATAGACAGACAGACAGACAGACAGATAGTCGGCAACGGGAACGGGAGCTTATATGACTATTTATATCTTCTTCTTTTCTTCTTTTCGTTCATCCGGAGTGTTTTTTCAGATGTGATTGCGGTGTGTCTGTTATGCGCCCTTGGGCCGAAACCCGTAGGCCAACACATCGACTTTAGCGTGCTTTTTTGACCAGGTAGCATTCCTGGGAGACTCTCACTTTTGTGGTGCCATCTACAAACATGCTGGCCAAGTTAGAACGGTCGAAGACAACGGTCATCCCTCAAAGGAAGGCAGGGACAGTCCATAGCATTTTCCGCCATCCAAGGTTGCTTCCATAGTTGCAGGGCCGACACATAACGCCCTGGTTCTGGGCTAGCCGAGGGAATCGTCACGTCCTGCTCATGGCTGCTTTAAATCCTCACTTCAATATATTGGTCATTTTGTTTGCCCCGGGCCATTCCCGCACAAACCAGACAGGTTTGCAGACGGTATCCACTCAGCGAGTTTTCGGACATGTGCTTGTCGTTGCGCCCGTCAGAGCTGTTCCAGGCACGACAGACATTCGGAAAACTACCTAGTCAGAGCTGTTCCGAACAAGAGCGGCATTCGGAAACTAGGTAGTCAGAGCTGTTCCTAGCACGATGACTATTTATATGAATTAAATGAGATGCTCCTCACCAGGACCTGGGCGAAGCCGGGCCGGGTCAGATAGACAGACATACTGACAGACAGACAAGCAGACAGACAGACAGACAGATCGATAGATAGATAGATCCCCGCCAGGAGCTGGGCGAAGCCGGGCCGGGTCAGCTAGTAGAACATAAAAACAGATAGTTAGTTAGTTAGTTAGTTAATTAGTTAGTTAGTTAGTTAGTTAGTTAGATAGTTAGTTAGTTAGTTAGTTAGTTAGTCGATCGATCATCCTCATTGCACATCGAACCATTCAGTCCATAAGTGCTCGGATCCCCTCCTCAGCAAATCGCACAGCGTGTAGCGGCTCACGACACCAGTTCTGTGTTGGTTTATTACTCTTCTTTGGCTTCCTGCGTAGTGTTCTTGTTTGGCCACACCTCTTTTAACTTGCTGTTCTTGCAGCCTGACCATGGTTGTAGATTCCCAGTCATTGCTTGGTTCTCGTATACGACTTACTTCTTGTAGAGCATTCAGAATGTCTGCCTGGTCCATGGCTCGTCCACATAAAAACAGATACTGTAACTCTAGCGAAAAGGTGAGAGATAATAAGCAAATACAGTGTACAGACCTTTCAACGAAATCCAATACGGCAAACGTAAATCACAAGAGGGACGGGTGGCGGGGAGGGGCGCATCAATGATGATTTAAAAAAAATATAAAATAAGAAAAAAAGTAAGTTATATCACGGCATAACAAATCAACGTTTAAATAATAATCTCTCATCGCATCATGTTCCTCTTGTACCTTGCGGTGTCGAGGCGAAGTATAATCAGCGGGAGAGTGCCCGCTTATGGGCTTCATGTATTGATATTCCCATGGACTCTGTTATTCCCTGCGTCCATCGTTTACGTGGTCAGCCTCTTCCCCTGCTTCCATCTGGTCTATACATCATTGCTTGTTGTGGTATACTGTTAGTTGGCAACCTACTTGCATGGCCAAATAATTTGACTTGCTGCTTTCTAATAAAATCTAGTGCAGCTATAACCCCCACTTTAGTCCTGATTTCTTTATTTCTGATCTGATCTCTTCTTGATACGTTGAGTATTCTTCTCAGGAATCTCATTTCTGTTGTGATTTTTCTTTTCTCTTTTTCTGTCATTGTCCAGGTTTTGCATATACATATAATTCATGTGCAAACACGCCATTGCCCTGAAGTTTGACATTCAGTTTATTTAACTTTTCCATTAATTTAAATGGCAAACATAAAGTATAACTTCCACTATTTATTGACAATGTTAGTATTGAAGTCACATTTAATGCCCTTCATCTTTAGGAACATCACTATTTCTTCTCTGAGGTCCCACACTCGCCTCAGCACCTTGCTGAGACTCAGCCATCGAACACTGGTGTGGTACAGGACATCCGAATGTTCAGTTTCCAAATCGTCAAGTAATGCCTTGACCTGTCTGTGATAAATTCCTCTTGATCTGGTTAGGTTGATGACACTGAAAATTGGGTCATTAACATGCTTGATATTCCAAACACTTTTACACAGACTCTCTTGATGGATCACACATTGAAGTGGTCTTAATGTGTGGTCAGGATATTCTGCTTTAATCTTATCACTTATCAACTTCACTAGACATAATTTTTTTTTTCAGTCAAAGCACGAGCTCGATCTTGTTCCAAACCAACCCAATTCTTTCAATACAGTTAGTGTTAACACTCAGTAAATCTTCAGTGAGTTTGAAAGAAATGCGTATTCCACGTATAAATATCAATAATTGGGCAGGATCATGTACATCGGTACTCTCACCAGTCCAAGAGAGTACCACAACAATTGTTTACTTGCATCTTGAAGTTTATGCATCAAATTGTCACTTATCTTGTCAACACGTCTGACCACAGTTCTCCTTGATAAAGTAATGTTGTCAATTTTGTTTTTGTTTTTGTTTGTTTGTTCTGGAAACACAGTGTTTGCTGCATCCAGCAAACATTCCTTGATGAACTCGTCATCAGAAAATGGCTTGTTCTGTTTTAAAATTCTGTGTGACAGCACAAGATTATCTTCTGTTCCAGCATCTTGAATTGAAGACTGTTTAGCGAAAACAGTTTGTTGTTTCTCCAAATTTTTCACCAACTCAAGGCATTTCCTTTCTCTCTCTTCGCTTTGCATCCGAAATCGGAATGTTTACATTTTTACATGTCTATAAATATTTCTCTATATTAAAATCGATAAATTCACATTTTAGCATTATATTATGAAAGTCAAGGATTGTTTACAAAAATTGAAAATTAAAAAGAAATTTTATAAAAAATGTTAACACTATCGGAACGGTATATGAAATTCTTAAAATTACACAAAATAACTTTAAAAAAAACGAAGTAACCATTTTTATTTCTAAATGCCCTCGAGTGCCGCATAATATCATTTGTGGGGCCGCATGCGGCCTGAGGGTCGTAGTTTACACACCCCTGGTCTAGGGCATTAGGTTGGAGTATGTTACAAGTGAAATACTCAAAACACGTGGAAGAAACAGCCAACATAGACTCTGTCCCAGCCAATCCCATTGTGTTGTACCGAATCATATTCTGGTCACATCATATTATTCCTTTCCGCAGATGCCGCTCGTTTTTGAACTAGAATACAGTTAGCTGATCCGCGGTAAAGATGTTGAAAAGTAAATACAAAACAACACTAGGTAATGCAGCTTTACAAAATACAATTACGGAAAGCAAATGATTAATACTTACGTTTTTCTGTAATCGCGTGTTGTAAGGCTGCATTATTTTGTGTTTGTTGTATATTGTTTCTAAACATGAAAACGGGGAGGAGAGTTCTGCAGCAACATCTCCGTGCGTGTGGTACTTGGTACCGGGTGGGAGGAAAGTCCTCGACACCATCCTCACTTCGATAGATGCAAACGCATTTTCAGAACTCAGACTAGCTGACTGCCAATACACCGGACTTATGAGTTAAAACTTAGTCTTTCAGAAGATTTAACACCGACCAACCCAACCAACCAACCAACCATCCAGCCAACCATCACAGCAGCCATCAGATAAACTTTCACTGAAATTAGGATTGGCTTGTTTATGAGATTACGCCACTCCAATCGACTCAGATTAGTGCCGGATAATTTTATGAACTGTCTGGGGAATATCTGTGGCATTTTACCCTTCTTTTACTTCCTTATAAGAGTCTTGTCTAGGGCAGACATTGGCTATCACGATTCTCTAATCCTCTTTATCAAGTAAAATATTGATGAAGTTGATGTTATTTATAGTATTTCGATTGCTTATCTGTTTAAGCGTTTGGCATATATTTGCTGTTTTTCGTTGCTCTTCTTTCATAGAAATTTCTCATTTGAGTTGAATTTTTATGTTCTACGTCTTATGTTAGAATTTTAATGTGCACCGAGCTGCTCCCATCGCACCGCAAGTTGATTTGAGTTGTGCTGAGTCAAGAACCGACCTCACGACACTCGGGACATTCCCAGAAGTGTTCAGTCCTCACCTTCAACAGCCAACGAAAGCTCCAACAATAATGGTATCAGCTGCAATCTGATTACGTTTCCGTTTGGCTTTTTTCTCGGCCTAATCCACTGGCCACTTCCTGCCGCACCATTCTCTCCATGCAATGACGGTGTATCTGTTCTTCCACACTATACACATGATCCCAAACGGCACTGGGATCACTTTTCAAAGCCAGTACTGCATGCAAGGTATTATGTGTATGGTGCTATAGGCTGTCCAGAAATAAATGCCTTCATTCAGATCAATAAATTTGAAAACTGTCTGTTGCATCGTTATGAAATTTTTCATGCAGTCTTATATTTACCCCCACCAAAGGAATATGTCTTTGATAGGTTCAAAAGCAACTTAAATCATGGAAAGCGGCGACATTTCTTTGATGTTTTGGTGAACAACTAGTGATATCTTGCTAACAAACAGTGCAGGATTTACGTATAAGCTAAACAAGCTATAGCTTAGGGCCCCCAAGAAAGTGGGGGACCCAAAAATATTGTCCGAGTGAGCAATTGTCATATATGTATACTTAAATATACTGCAGTATTATTAACGATTTCGTTGCTAACGAAGGACGCCTTTTTTCGGAAAGTTCAAGGTCATCGGATCAGCGGACCGTTTCCTGTGGCCCGCAAAAATAACCCTGTCGTGTTTCCTATTGGATAAATACGAAACTGTTTTTATGAAAATCGCGAATGACAACTTTAACGAGGGGTCAAAAGGTTATTCTTCAGTCATGCATGCTTGAAAGCTATTGCAAGCGAATTGTTTGAAGAATATTTTCCACTGTTTGACAAAGGTAAGGAAGTTTATAGTTTGGCTTGTTTATTGTCAAAGGTAAGCTAATTTATTGTATTTATTGTTCATCTTGCTACATGACTTAAAATTTATGAAAGTCAAGTCAGTTTTCAAACTTGTCCATCGTCCATTGCTGAAATTTAATTGACTGGTTCACTGTTTTATTTGTATTGATAAATGTCTTATCAAGAGAATTATACTTTATTGTGCATTTATGAATGCTGTGTCCATTTTTGCACACAACTATAGCGGTTCGTTATGCAGAGGTGTGGGGAAAAATATTTTGTGAGACCACCTGATTACATCTTTACAATCGGGAAAATTCACAATGGCGGCATTCCAGCATATAATATCACACTAGTGTCTGTTTTTATTGAAACACTGGAGATGTAGAATCATAATATACAAAATATCAAATAATTTCTACAGATAATTTGTGTTGTTGATTTAATAATTTTTATTAATGTGACGTGGCGGAACCATTGTTGATTTGTCTGCCCACAGTTTGCAAGATGTCAACCAGAAGTTATAAAAGTGGAGCTCAAAAGAGGAAAAAGAAGCAGAGAGCTGAAGAAGAGCTTAGCAAGATAAAAAAATTCGATAGTTTCTTAACAAAGATAGATAAGGGACCTGATGAACCAAAAGCCTCTACCACAGTGAGTCAGTCACAGGATACTCACCCTATTTCTGATACAGAGCCTGGTACATCTAGTTGTATAGAATCTACTTCAACGAATGAAGCAACAAATATTAAGATTAATAAACCAAAGAGTAGTACAAGCACAGAAGATTCAGCATAAAAAAAAAAAAAACAGAATGAAGTTGGGGTATGGGGTGATTTAAGTAAAGATGAGATTTTATACTGGGTAGAAAAAGGTCCGTCAGAATGTCAGCACTCAAATGGTTCATTTGAAAAATCAAAGAAGCTTTTTGCAAACCAAGACAGATATTGCCCGAAAAGCTTGTTCTATCCCAAACGGGGAAATGGTGAAAAATATTACAGAGAATGGTTAGTATATTCGCCAGCAACTGGTCGTGTATACTGTTTCGTGTGTAAACTCTTTTCAAATTCTTCTACACCATTATCATCCGATGGATTTTGTGATTGGCGCAACACCTATTTAGTTCAAAGTCATAAAAACTCTGTAGACCATAGAACAGCTTCGGTAACATATCTTACAAGAAAACGTGGCTCAACAATTGACTGCCAGCTAGCAGAACAGATAAATAATAAACGGCAGTACTGGAAAAATGTTCTTGAACGAGTTGTGGCAGCCATAATTACTATGGCAGAGCGTGGTTTACCTTTCAGAGGAGATAAGGAAACATTTGGTTCTCCTCACAATGGCAATTTCCTTGGATTACTCGAACTTATAGCAAAATTTGATCCTTTTCTAGCAAGCCATATTCAAAAATTTAGGAATAAAGGATCAGGTGTCACATCTTATCTTTCTAAAACAATATGTTATGAATTTATCAAAATTATGGCACATAAAGTAAGAGACTCAATCTTGGATGATTTAAGAACTGCAGGGTACTTCAGTTTATCTGTAGATTCCACTCCAGACCGGTCCCATATTGATCAGCTCACTGTTATTGTGAGGTATGTTTCACCAGATGATGGGCTCCCTATTGAACGTTTTCTAACTTTCCTAGAGATGGGTAGCCACACAGGGGAAAGTATGGCTAAGATGGTGCACAACTACCTTACAAAAGAGTGCAAAATAGATTTTAGTAAGTGTCGAGGCCAGTCATATGATAATGCTGCCAATATGTCTGGCAAATACAAGGGTATGCAAGCAATAATATTGAAGATTAACAAGTATGCTATGTATATTCCATGTGCTGGTCATTCCCTGAATCTTGTTGGTAGAGCAGCAGTAGACTGTTGTTTAGAGGCAGTAAACTTTTTTGGAATTGTTCAAGAAATATATAATTTCTTTTCATCATCTACACATAGATGGGCAGTACTGTTGTCATTCTTCAAAGATGATTCAAAAGTTCCAAAGTCTTTGTCAAAGACTAGATGGGAAGCACATTCAATGGCCACAAGTGCAATACTTGATAGTTATGATGGAATAATTTCTGCATTGCATCAGCTGCATATTGATACTACAGAGAAAGGCGAAACAAGAAATCAAGCCATAAACATTTTGAATAAAATAGAGGAGTTTGAATTTATGGTATTGTTATGTTTGTGGAGTTACTTGCTGGATGAATTTCACAAGACTAGTCAATCACTGCAAGACCCCCAAATTAGTCTAGATGTATGTAGGAAATTGTATGCTTCACTTTCGGATTTTGTTAAAGGTTGCAGGGATCTTTTCGATCATTTTGAAGAAGAAGAAAAGAACAAATTGCCTGATGTTGATTACAAGAAAAGAATATATAGAAGAAGGCATATCAATGATGATGAAGATGATGCTTTAGAGAACCTTGAGCCAAGAGACAAGTTCAGAATCAAAACATTTATACCTGTGATGGATGCATTAGAGTCAAGTCTGGCACATAGGGCCTCAGTATACAATGATGCTGCAAAAAAGTTTCCATTCTTAACAAAACTAGAAGCTACAGAAGAAGATATTCATGAAGGAGTTAGTGCTTTATGCCAAACATATCCTGAAGATGTGGACATGAATCTTGTAGGAGAAGTCAAGCATTTTCATCAATATGTTAGACATAGTCAAGCCCATAGTTCAGCGGAACAAGATAGTCTGACACATCAGGATCTGTATAGGGTAATATTTAACGATCGTGTCCAATCAGCATTCCCTAATGTAGAAGCAATTTTGAGATTGTTTCTTAGTATGATGGTTGCAAATTGCTCTGGAGAAAGATCTTTTTCTCAGCTGAAGAGGATAAAAAATGAATTTAGAACAACAATGACTCAAGATAAATTATGTTCCCTCAGTCTCATGTGCATAGAAAGCGACAAACTACGCAGTTTATCATTTGATGATGTCATCAGTGACTTTGCTCTGGCAAATGAAAGAAAGAAAATATTTTAGTTTAATATAATTCCTTAATTCTTATAACATGTTTCAAGAGATTAGATAATAAGCCTTTGTAAATTGTGCCTTTTAAAAGAACTTTTGTTTCTTTTTACCAGAGCTTGCATTTTTAAGTTTTTTATGAATAAAAATGATTTTAAGTTAAAGATTTATTATTTCACTATCAATATACTTCTTAATTGTATTTCAGTTTAACCCTCTAGGTATCCGAAAATCATATTTGTCACTGACATAGAATATCTGGACTTATAAAGGGCCCCATATTTCAAATACCTTAGGGCAGTGTTTCCCAACGTGGGGCCCACGCCCCACAGGGGGGCAATTTGACTGTTATGGGGGGCAATTCGAAAATGGAAAAAATCGGCTGAATATAACAAAACGGGGAGACTTGAGACTGAAGTTAACTAAATTGGAACCTGACATAAGATCTCTTTGCAGCAAGCATCAAGCGCAAGGATCTCACTAAATTTGAATAATAAATAATTACTAATAATTAAAATAATATAGAAAAATCTTTCATTAAAATTATTTTGTACTTGAATTTGAGTTCTCCATTATATGTTTTGAAGGGACGCAGAGGTGTTTCCAAAGCACCAGGGCCGGGTTATATACTGGCCAAGACCTATTTACGCGTCCTCGTCGAGCGTCCTGGGCAACAGGTCCCTTCGGGGTCCTGGCTAAAGTCGGTAGGATCGCCGATTCCTCCGAAGTCGGAGAGTGTCTGCCTGTACGGCGAGGAACCACCAGTCTGCACACCAATAAGCCAGACATGGGACAACGGATACTCACGCAAACCTCAAGTCCTGTATGACATCACACTGATGTTGGACAACAGGATGCCTTCATCCGACATACAGGACTTCGCGTTGGAGCTCAAGCCAACGAACACAAGCAAGCAAGCATATGTTTTGAAAATTTACTTACTGTATTTGCTCAATAATTACCTAGTGATTTCTTCCTAAAACCTATCATTCAAGTTTCTTTAGTGAACATTTCAATTTTTGAATATTAAAAATAATGTATTTGTTGAGGGGGGGGGGGCATGGGGCGGGGGAGGGGGGCAATATGAATTTTAGAAAGGCTTAAGTGGGGCATGGTACAAAAAAGGTTGGGAAACACTGCCTTAGGGCCTTATTAAGTCTAAATCCGGCCCTGCTAACAAATTTGTTTTACAATAATGCCCCGTTCACTACGCGAGGCTCTTGTCATAAGGCCAGTACCGTGTCCCACGAGAAAATTAACGATTCAACGCTAATGTTTCCGTGTGAAGACGTAATACATTTAATAATGTGCACTTCATCTCTGACCCGTAAATTATATACCGCATATAAACAAACTTTGAAATCTGCTGTACAATCTCCAGAACAACAATTGTTTTGTTGGGTGGACATAATAAGGTTATATCATATTCCCTCAGTTGGTTACTGAGATATGGAATTTTATATTGGGGAAGACAAAATAAACAGACTATAGTCCCATATTTGTTTAGACCAATCGACACTCTATGATTGATGTGGCCAACGTCGCATTGGCCGCCTTTACGTCCCAACACATTTCCTGGTACCAATGTTAGGCCGATCTATCTTCGGAGCCAAGGTCAATAATTTGGTGGTTACCCCTCTATGGGAATCGAGCACATAACTAACACGGCCTCCTCACGCCATACAATCAGCAATACACTTTACCTGACTCTACTACAATTGTATAGCACTAGCGCTTTTGTAGACACTAAATGCGCTAAAATAGCTACCCACTCATACCTAAAGAGATTATATCATCTTCATTATCTTCAGCCTAATCACCATCGTTGTGTTCATTATAACTATGTAAATATGTATTGTGTGATACATCAATACTATTTTGTTGTGCCGTAAACAAAGCCATACTTTACAGCCAGCAGACAGCAGATTTTTGCTGACAAATTAATCGTGTTAATAATTCATTACAACTAGTCAGGTGTCGACAATCTCCGGTATCTATCTAGACATTGGTATGCTCCCTCCCCTCCTCTTTCCTCACAAATGGGGAAACAAGAAACCGTAAACGCGTGATTGTTAGCCCTTGAATAATGAACAATGTCTGGTCCAAGCAACATAATACATTTTTTAGTGTTGTGGTACGTGCGATTATCACGGCCTCAGTTACGAGAAAATGGTTGGTTGGTTGTGAATAGTTTGAAGATGAGTTTTAACTCCTTAGCCAGATGTGTACTTCTCCTCATTGACTTTGGGACGTACATTACAAGTACCACAAAAGTCGAAGTGCGTTCGCCTGATGGCGAGGGGCATTGGTAACAGGGAAAGCTAATGCTCACGCAAAAATCAGTCCAGTGGAATAGAAGTAGTAGCACTTGTATGGACTACGCTTGAGTTCAAGCCGAGCGAAGGACAAAAACAATATTATAAGCTAATAAAATAAATCTTGAGCCAGATCGCTTCGCCTGGAGTGCTGTGAGTTTGTGATTATGGCGTATATCATTGATATAATCTACCTATCTTGGAGTACTGTGAAATTGTGATTATGGCGTATATCATTGATATAATCTACCTATGTGCTTCGTGTTCTTCTTCTAGCTCTATATCTATAGCTTCTTTGATTGTAAGCACCGGCATATTACAAGAGCATATTCAGCAAGAAGTTAAGGAGATGTGATTCTATAAAATACAGATTACCGAGAATCACATGATATTTTTTTCCTACAATAGCGTATCTTGTAAGGGTGAGTAAAGGGAAGAGGCAATTGTTAGATCTTGACGTGAATTCTAACGCTAGACAGAGCTTAGCAACATGTTCTAACACTAGACAGAACACAGCAACATGTTGTTCTGACACTAGACAGAGAACAGAAACTTGTTTTTCTAACACTAGATAGAGCCGAGCAACATGTTGTTCTAACACTAGACAGAGCACAGAAACATGTTGTTCTAACACTAGATAGAGCCAATCAACATGTTGTTCTAACACTAGATAGAGCCAATCAACATGCTGTTCTAACACTAGATAGAGCACAGCAACATGTTGTTCTAACACTAGACAGAGCCGAGCAACATGTTGTTCTAACACTAGATAGAGAACAGCAACATGTTGTTCTAACACTAGACAGAGAACAGCAACTTGTTGTTCTAAAACTAGACAGAGCACAGCAACATGTTGTTCTAACACTAGACAGAGCCGAGCAACATGTTGTTCTAACATTAAACAGAGCACAGCAACATGTTACTCTAACACTAGACAGAGCACAGCAACATGTTGTTCTAACACTAGATAGAGCATAGCAACATGCTATTCTAACACTAGACAGAGTGTCGTGTGTGTAAAGAATGAATGTCGTAGTAGTTATTTGTTCTTCTTTACCACTTTAGTGTCGTCCCTGGAGTGAGGGGAATCAACACCCACATTTGTTTTGATTCAATATCTCTATCCTGGAGATATCCAGCAGACTCCGTCCACAACACTCCCTCAATCTGAAGACACCTTCTTCTCACTCTTACTCACCCTGGATCATGCCCCCTCTCATTCTTCCCCAACATAACATACGTGACAACTCTAGCTTCAACAAATAAAAACATGAAATTTATTAAAGCAAAGAGTATATTTAGGAGAAGTGTGTGTGTGTGTGTGTGTGTGTGTGTGTGTGTGTGTGTGTGTGTGTAATGTGTAGAATGTGTGACGTGTACTCTAAAGTGTATATAGACTCAGATCAGTGTTCAGGAGTATAGTCATTCTCATCACTGTGCTGAGAACACACTAGCACCATGTATTCCAGACAAGCAACGTCACCAAGGTGATGCTTCTCATGTCACGTGAAGACTTCCTCCGTTGTCTCTTGAACCACTAGGATGCTTGGACACCCATGACAAACACTGTCTAATGAGAGTCTTCAATTTAATTCACACTATGAATTTCCTCTGTTATTTAACTGATTGTTAATCAGAGAAATTCTAACCCTATTGTCACTGTTACTGGGGAAATCTTAATGAATCTAGTGTCACTGATTTTAAAGATTCCCCATATTAACACCACACTCTGAATGTTCTAGGTATCAGTATAAATTTTGTATGAATGTTCCTGGTATCAGTAGTGTATATCTACAATGTTCTGACTGTTCAGTGATACAACTATCACTTGCTAAACATAAATCTTATCAGCATGTCCTGCTCAGCAGAAGCCAGGTCCCCGCAAACCAACTTGGGTATAAATCAAATCAAATCAAATCAACTTTATTAGGGTCACAAATTGGGCGCGCAGGCCCGTCTTACATTCGGCCCTTCCAATCACTCGTCTTTCGTTCATCAAGAGCATTATACATTTACATAGGAAGAAAAATAAACATTGTGAAATGAATGTTGTAAACATAAACAAGGCAAATTACCATGTTATGAGGACCATCTCCCACGTACCCATACATCACCCCACCCACACCCCCACCTACCCACACACACGCACACCAAGGGACACATACATACCCCACCAACCGACCCATCCCCCACCCACACTCCCCTCACCTGTTCCCCCAACCAAAACACACTCGCCACCCACAAACATTCCCCCACCAACCCACATATCCCACGCCCACCCACATACACATCCTAACCCACACATCCTCTCCCCATCCACACCTCACACCACCCATCCCCCAGCTACATCTCCATTGACCACATATTTCCCACCCACGAACACAATCCCCCCTCCCCCCCCACACACACACATCTCCCTAACCACCCATACACCCCCAATCCACTCACACACACACCCCACCACCCACACATACATCCTCCACCCACCCATACGTGCATTAACCCAATCCCCCACTACACAATCCCCCACCCACCCGCACATCACATACATCCCCTACCACGCAATATTCCCAACCCACACACCGCACACACACATATCCCTCACCAACACATCCCACACCCACATACCACCACACGTCCCCACCTACACACCACACACATATCCCCCACCCACATACCACACAATATTCCCACCCACACCCACACAGATACCCTTACCCATCCACCCCACATACCCCCACCCACACACCACAAAAATCCCCCATCCACACACACATACCTCACCCACACAATATCCCTAACCAACATACCACACACCTCTCCCCACCCACACACGCATTCCCTACCCGTCCACCAACACACACTCACTCACGCACACATCCTCCACTACGCGACCACACACCCCACCCACCCACCCCCAACCAAACATCTCTCGATCACAATACCCCTACCCACCCTTATCCTCCACCCACTCACGCATCCCACCCCGACACATGCACATCCCTCACCCACCTACACATCCCTAAGCCACTAACACACCCCCACCCACACATTTCCCATCCACGCACACATCTCCCACCCACACACTTTTCCCAACCACCACACATCCCCTACTCACACACACACACACATATACCCCACCCATATACACATTCCCCGCACCCATCACACACATCCCCCACACCACACACTATTCCCCACCCACACACATATCCTCACCCATACCACCACACCCCCACCCACACACCATGCACACATCCCCCACCAACACACCGCACACATATCTCAAACCCACACACCATACACTTCTCCCCACCCGCCCTTGCATCCCCAATCCACCCAACACAATCCCCTACCCACACAACCCCGCCACCCACACATACTTCCTCAAACCACCCACACATCTCCACCCACATAAACACACACACCCCACACCCATCCCATACACATATCCTCCACCCATACACACATCCCCCACTTCCATTCCCACACCCCTACTTTCACCCCCACACATCCATCCACACATCCCACCAACACCCACAAATATCACTACCCACAAAAACCCACACAAACCAACCTATCCAAACGCATACCCTCACCCACACATCCCCCACCCACACATATCCCCACACTCACACACATCCTCCACCCACACTCACACCTCCTCACATCTAGACACATACAAAATGTCTCACGTTAGCATTGAAACTAGTATGAACAAACTCCCACACTTTACTCACACACATACAATGACAATTGTCATGAGCAGTCTCATAAAAATGTTAAACATGGAGAAAAATGTGTACATAAAAAGTATGTGACGTAAACATAGTGATTCCCCCCCACACAGAGGTACACACAGAGAAGGCACACACACACACACACACACACACACACACACACACACACACACACACACACACACACACATACACACACACACACATTCACTCTCATGCTCACTCATTCTATCTCTCATTCACACTCACTGACTCTCTCACTCAAACTACAGTAATGTACATAAGTTTATATTATACATGCTAAAATCAAATGGTATTTAACTGATAATATGACAGATGAGAATACACAAACATACGGATTCGCGTGTTACATAACATGCGTGTTACATGACATGCATCTGATCAGCTCTCTCTCTCTCTCTCTTTCTCTCTCTCTCTCTCTCTCTCTCTCTCTCTCTCTCTCTATCTCTGTATTCTTTCATATACACACACTCACACGCATGCGCGCGCTCACACACACACACACTAACACATCAACTCTCGCACTGTCTCTCTCTCACACACAATCCTTCACACACACACTCACTCTCTCAATCACACTCTCTCACACACTCTCACACATACACGTACGAATGCATGCACTGACACATTCCCCTACCATTCATATCTCGCTCAATCACTCTCTCCACACACACGCACGCACACACACATTCACTCTCTCTGACACCCACTTTCTCTCTCTCTCTCTCTCTCTCTCTCTCTCTCTCTCTCTCTCTCTCTCTCTCGCTCCCACACGCACACACATATATAGTGAACAATTATAGGGTTTTCATCTCCCACTAAGCTCAAAATTATGAACAAATCAGTGCACATCCACACCAATATCACTTGGTTGTTAAACCAATATTTTTAAAAAGCCCAATGTAGCGGCCTCTCAGCAACTTCTGTCTTCAAATTCTGAGCCATCATCTTCTAAATTGTGTTAGCTTCACTGTTGAAAATCATAGCACACATACGTGGACCTGTAAATGGAACCTGTAGAATAGAGAATACTATGGTGAGGGCAACTCAGTCCTGGCCGGAATTAGGTGAGTGTAGGCCAATAGCAGCATTCAGATCTATAACAGAGATCCGATCTCTGTCGTACGGCCAAATAACTCATCATATGATCTGAGACATGGCAAAACCAGGAAAGAATAAAGGAACGGGTAGAAACCCAGCAGATGCCCTACTGGAAGATCCTACCATTTCACATTCCTCTCCCCCCTCTCAACCATCTTTAATCTCTCTAATTATTATTCCACTACATTGTCCTCAACTCCCTGAGTAAAATGATATATCACTCAAGCTAGTTGAAGCCACACAATAGGATACTAGTGCCGACGCTCCTATGATACTTTCTAGCACCGCACTTATAGAACATTCTATCACTAATCATAGTACATTATATCACCACACCTATAATACATTATATCACCGCACCTATAATACATTATATCACCGCACCTATAATACATTATATCACCGCACAGTACTGTACTCTATTCCTAATCATACTCTAAGTTAGATATGATTAATAGCCTACCATATGCCTATTCCGGTTGCTAATCGAAACTAGGCAATCACAGATTAGATCTATGTCCGCCGATAACTATCAACAATTTGACACCCTAGTTTCTTTCATTGAGCACAACTCGGAAAACTGCACCGATCTTTCCCACTTCAGAAATCTTGATCGACTAACTCCACTTGTTTACCGCAACGCTTTTTATATTGGGCTGGAGTGACGTCACCAAAAAGTCTAGACCCTGATCCGTCCAGAATCTGGTTTCCTCCTCCTGTTCTAGACTAACTGGAGTCAATCCGCCGTTCAGTTCACTTTCATCTGGGGAATTCTTTGTCTCATACAACAAAGATCCTGGCTGTCTGTGAGCCAGAGACCTTCTCCCCACATCACAGACTTCATCCGACTTCTAGTCAGACATTCCGTCTATCACTTCAAAGGCCGACTCCCGCCTTGCAGACAGATGACGCCGTTGTTCGTCTCGAGCAACAATCCACATCATAAAGATTCGCCGACCAGGGGTAGACATTTTGACGCGACGTATTTTGTTTCTCAGTTAGAAATGCCGATCGTGTGTAGACAGTTTTAACGACGTATTTTTCTCAGTCTGTACAACATCAAAGGGTTGGTTGTTTTTGCAGACTAATGTCGGGTCTTGTTTGTCATCGATCGCAACTAACAAGTTTATTTTCCGTGACACAGAGCACAGAAACATTTTGTTCTAACACTAGATAGAGCCGAGCAACATGTCGTTCTAATACTAGACAGAGCACAGCAACATGTTGCTCTAACGCTAGACAGAGAACAGCGACATATTGTTCTAACACTAGATAGAGCCGAGCAACATGTTGTTCTAATACTAGACAAAGCACAGCAACATGCTGTTCTAAATCTAAATAGAACGGAAGAACTTGTTATTCTAACACCAGGGTGAGGTTAAAATAATTAGACTAGGATGTTGATAAGGATATCCCGGTTACGATGGGTCCATATCTTTTGTAGCCTCCTTCAGGAAGCCTGAAACTTGGATCGTTTACCCCCACGTGAAGGCAACTACAGATAAAGCAAGTTTCCTACACGAAGTTTAGAAAGATAGGTTCCTTTAGAAGGCGTGGAGACCACGGAAGTTTACCACTGACTATAAAGACGATGACATTCTCTAAAATGTAAATGAACGAGTGTGAGTTTTTCCGCCCTCATGGGGGTCTCCAGCAGTCTATACCCATGTGATGTATGTATTGAACATATAATGTGTGAACGGAACATACACTGTTAGCACGAGACATCCAATGTGTGAACATAAAATACACTGTTATCAATGAACATTCACTGTGTGAGCAGAATATGTTACCACAGAAAATTCACCAAGAAATCACCCAAGTCCTGATTCAAAATTTCAACATATTAGCTTATAATATGGAATCAAAGATTGGAGTGCGGGTCATTCTGTGAAAAAGTTTTATGATCAATATGGAATACCACATGTTTTGAAAACAAAATATCTAACACATTGTTCAACAAAGGTACAACAATACAATATAGAAATAGATGTAGTCACTAATTTCAGATACATGTCTTTTTATCCCCCTTGTGGTTGGTACAATGCATTGTGGTACATCATATCTTCTACCTCCAAACTGGAATGGTTAAATTTTCTCAACCCATAGATGAAGGTCTCTCCCTTGAGTCAGTTTTATCTAATGTTCCTCTCCAATGTTGAGCTAGGTATGTAAGGTTATACTGGCAGTCTCGAATACCTTGGTTTTCCCAGTAGTTATTTAAAAGTTCTCAGGGGCAATTTCTTGGAGGATGGAGATGGTGAGTGCCATATAGCACTTCAGAATGAGTGACAGAATTCTAATGGAGAAAGAATCCGTAGAGTAATCTCAAAGCAATAGATAGGACAAATCGCGACGTGACGTGACAATGTGGAAAACGTCACAGGGTCATACTTTAGCAACCAGGGAGTGAAGCTTGGGCTGGCAACACGAAAGGCGGCATGAAAGTATCAAAGGGGAAAATATTGTCAACAATCCTTCAGGAGATGAAATGGGTAGCAGAGAACCACTAGGTAGAAGAGATATACAATGAAGGCATACTCCTTTAAGTCAGGACAGACAACTAGCCATGAATGTTTGAACCAGTACTCGACAAGATGGCCAAGGTTAGAGAGCAGTCAACAGACATGAGGTATTATAACCAACACTAGGAGGCTAGGCATTGTCTTTGGATTAAAATAATTAAAATATATATGATCAGAAGTGTGATTATGCTTATTTCTATGATACCGGCCCTCCTGGCAGTACGGGAACGGTAACTCTTATTTTTTTAAAATTAATATTGTCACAAGCTGTTCGACGGAAATAAATATTGAAGTACCAGACATTTCAGCCGGCTTCTAGTCGTTGATAGTTTAATGAACGTTGCTTCTGTATTCTGCTCATTTGGTTTTCATTGACGACGAGCTTAAGAGAATTATGTTAAATCACCATTTGGGCAGAAATGGAGGGCTCTTTAAACAGTAGCGCCGGATCCTGAAGTTTTCTTTTTTTTTTTTAAAGGAGAAGTCATCACCAATACGCCTACATCAACTACATCATGTCAGCCCAGGCCATAAACATATTGTGTTGTGTGTCAGTCATTATCAAGTCTTCTGCAGTTTAGTCGACAGCCAGCTGTCATAGTTTGCTATATCATTATTTTAATAAACTCGTCCATATATATATTACCAACGGAAACGTCCGAAGAATGGAAAGACCTGAGAAGCCACGATATTGATAACGGACGAAATGACCACCACTACAGAGAAGGCCCATCGGGAAGCGGCCAATAGAAATTAACATACCGCAAATGGTTCGCATCTTTTCTTGAACATTCATTATGAAGGCGACGTAGATGTCATTCTCTTCTGGGAGCAAGTGGAATTTATATGAAGTTGGACATGCGTGATAATCGATCCTAAATTTTCGGACACTAATTTGAGTGGAAAGAATGTATCTGAATTTAGTGCCATAAAGTTAGGAGCATAGTTAAGAGGATGTTACTGGTCGAGGATTCAACGGATATTGGTATGACACTATTATTATGTGGACACATCAGGATGTGGAGGTCTACGACATTACTAGTCCTTCAAAGTAAATTCATTACGACACGTACCAACGTCGCCAGCACATGTTGAAGCCAGGAGAGAGCACCGATTGTCAGTTAACACCAGATCCGAAGAGCAGGCCAGTTAAATTGTTTGTTGTTGTTTCTTGGCGTTCTGTTCGGGTGTCAGGATATTATTTTCGGCATCACTCTACATAGCCTGTCTGTATATATATATATATATATATATATATATATATATATATATATATATATATATATATATATATATATATATACACACACACACACACACACACTCTACATAGCCTGTCTGTCTGCACACACACACACACACACACATACACACACACACACAAGGCCGACAAGGTAATAAATATTGCCTTACCAGTTCCAGACAAAGCGCTGGTAGTGTGTGTGTGTGTGTGTGTGTGTGTGTGTGTGTGTGTGTGTGTGTGCATTTAGGATGTAATAGCAATCTGTAGCATATGGCAATACAATGTCTAGCAGAAAGGTTTTAGCATGGCAGATTCAGCGATGGAAAAAAGCACGGCGCAATGCAACATTTCTATCTCAAATAAGAATATTGATTTTGATCATATTTAAGAAGCGTAAACATCACATTTACACAATTTTACACACAAACACCGTTTTACCTTAACATCATGGATCGCCTTAGCACATATTTAGGGTCGAGCTTACCTGAAGGGACACAGAACACCGGACACTTTCACCTCCTAACTGAAAAGGCTAGTGTCTCACTTAGTTTTGGCGTCGAATTTGTTGTTTTTCACCGCCAATTCTGCCCAGGGATTTTTGTGGGTACCTCAGGTCTTTCGAACCAATTGTCTTTCTTATTTTCAGAACGCCCATTGGTTACCAATTTGTTTTGATACGGTTAGATTTAGCGCTGACGAAATTTCATCCTATATGGTGCTCCATTTTGCTCTATATGATAAATCTCGGGAAATGTGAGATGACTGGGAAATATATCACAACTAGGCAGAGTACAACAACCTGTTGTTCTAAATCTAGATATAACTGAGCAATATATTGTTATAAAACTAGACAGAACTAGCAACTTGATGTTCTAACAGTAGACAGAGCTCAGCAACATATTGTTCTAACGCTAGACAGAGCATAGCCAACATATCATTCTAACGCTAGACAGGGCATAGCCAACATATCATTCTAACACTATACAGAGGTTAGCCAACATATCATTCTAACACTAGACATGGATTAGCCAACATATCATTCTAACACTAGACAGGGCATAGCCAACACATAATTCTAACACTAGACAGAGGTATAGCCAACATATCATTCTAACACTAGACAGGGCATAGCCAACATATCATTCTAACACCAGACAGAGCATAACCAACATATCATTCTAACACTAGACAGGGCATATCCAACATATCATTCTAACACTAGACAGGGCATAGCCAACATATCATTCTAACATTAGACAGGGCATAGCCAACATATCATTCTAACACTATACAGGGCATAGCCAACATATCATTCTAACACTAGACAGAGGTTAGCCAACATATCATTCTAACACTAGACAGGGATTAGCCAACATATCATTCTAACACTAGACAGGGCATAGCCAACACATAATTCTAACACTAGACAGAGGTATAGCCAACATATCATTCTAACACTAGACAGGGCATAGCCAACATATCATTCTAACACCAGACAGAGCATAACCAACATATCATTCTAACACTAGACAGAGAATAGCAAACATATCATTCTAACACTAGACAGGGCATAGCCAACATATCATTCTAACACAAGACAGGGCATATCCAACATATCATTCTAACATTAGACAGGGCATAGCCAACATATCATTCTAACACTATACAGGGCATTGCCAACATATCATTCTAACACTAGACAGGGCATATCCAACATATCATTCTAACATTAGACAGGGCATAGCTAACATATCATTCTAACACTATACAGGGCATAGCCAACATATCATTCTAACACTAGACAGAGGTTAGCCAACATATCATTCTAACACTAGACAGGGTATAACCAACATATCATTCTAACACTAGACAGGGCATAGCAAACATATCATTCTAACACTAGACAGAGAATAGCAAACATATCATTCTAACACTAGTCAGGGCATAGCCAACATATCATTCTAACACTAGACAGAGCATAACCAACATATCATTCTAACACTAGACAGAGAATAGCCAACATATCATTCTAACACTAGACAGGGCATAGCCAACATATCATTCTAACACTAGACAGGGCATAGCCAACATATAATTCTAACACTAGACAGAGAATAGCAAACATATCATTCTAACACTAGACAGAGCATAGACAACATATCATTCTAACACTAGACAGAAAATAGCAAACATATCATTCTAACACTAGACAGGGCATAGCCAACATATCATTCTAACACTAGACAGAACATAATCAACATATCATTCTAACACTAGACAGGAAACAGCTGAGATCAAAATGACAGATACCCAGACTGACCAGAGCACTTGCCAAACGGTCCCCCGGGCTCTAGAAGATATACTTGTGCTACAATTGTAGCCTCTACTTGGTGACCTAATTGCACGTATCTGGTCGCGGTAGCAAAAATGGGAGAGAGATTATGGACAACATTAATGCCCCCTAGTTTGAGGAATAGGTTCATGAAGGTAATTAACTTTGTTGTTTAGGGCGCTGTCCACAGAACACAGGAAAAGCAGAAGGAGCAGCGAAAGAAGAAGTAGTAGTAATAGTAGTAGTAAAAGAAGAAAACACAGTAGTAGTAGTAGTAGTAGTAGTAGTAGTAGTAGTAGTAGTAGTATTAGTAGTAGTAGTAGTTGTTATAGTAGTAGTAGTAGTAGTAGTAGTAGTAGTAGTAGTAGTAGTAGTAGTAGTAGTAGTGGTAGCAGTATTTGAAAAAGTAGAAAAAGTAGTAGTAGTAGTAGTAGTAGTAGTAGTAGTAGTAGTAGTAGTAGTAGTAGTAGTAGTAGTAGTAGTAGTAGTAGTAGTAGTAGTAGTAGAAGGGAAAGAAGAAGAAGAAGGATTCGGGAGAAGAAGATGTAGAAGATAGAAGAAGAAGAAGAAGAAGAAGAAGAAGAAGAAGAAGAAGAAGAAGAAGAAGAAGAAGAAGAAGAAGAAGAAGAAGAAGAAGCAAGAAATTCAAAATCCCCAAAAGATTTCAATCACTGAAACCCAGATATTAGCCTTCTCTATGGTGAAGTATTGAATACTGCTAACTGTTCTCGGGTCTTTATAGTCTATCATTATTAACCTACTTGTTTTCCTTCCTGCTTTAAAAACAAATCGTGAATTGATTGATGTATGTTCTGTTCAGAAAGCAATGGCAAACTAATAAAAGTAAACGTGTCCATGAATCACAAACTACCAACCAATGCTGGAGTTGACTGCAACGTCCTGTAAAGAATATGCAGCTAACTAACTAACAAGGAACAGAATGCATCCACGAGGAATAACAGATGAAATAACTGAAGTGAAACTGATTTCTCTTCTTAACACGATTCCAAACAGAACATACATCAATCAATTCACGATATTTTTAAAAAGCAGGAATGAAAAAAAAATGTTGGTTAATAATGATACACTATAAAGTCACGAGAACAGTAGCAATACTCAATACTTCACTGGATGTAAATTACCCGTAATACTGGTTATTTCCTGTTTCGTGCCGTGTTATCAGAGTTGAACATTTATTTCAGATGTTCTGAGCACAGGCGCAGGTAATCGAGAGTGACAAGCATGGGCGGTGGCGCTGTAAATAATTCCTGCAAATAATAACACTATCTGCACGGCGTGATGTTTTTATCTCTGAGAGTGTAGATTACAGGGTGTGCAAAGCTCTGATTCTGTTTGTGGTCCTCACTTGGCAGTACATTAATCTCCCCTTTCTCATCCACCCCTGCTGGTTTTACTTTTTTTTCTTTCTCTTTTCCACCCCACCCACTACTTCTTCTTCCTATTCTCTCCTTCTTCTC
The DNA here is from genome assembly GCA_963921405.1 of Cepaea hortensis. NCBI lineage: Eukaryota > Metazoa > Mollusca > Gastropoda > Stylommatophora > Helicidae > Cepaea > Cepaea hortensis. The sequence continues at coordinate 38,525,618 of OY992894.1, forward strand.
CTTTTTGTTGTTGTTGTCCTCGTCGCTGTCGCCGCATTCGTCATCGTCGTCCTCCTCCTCCCCTTCTTCTTCTTCTTCTTCTTCTTCTTCTTCTTCTTCTTCTTCTTCTTCTTCTTCTTCTTCTTCTTCTTCTTCTTCTTCTTCTGCTTCTCCTCCTCCTCCTGCTCCTGTTCTTCTTCCTCATCCTCCTTCTCTGCCTGACCACCTGTCTACCTATCACTCTGTCTCTCCGTCTGTCGGTCAGCCCGCCCACCCTCCCGACATATACAGCGCGTCTAACAGTTGGTCTCTGTAAGCCCGCCCCTCCATCCGTCCGTCCTTTTCTCTGTCTTTCTATCTTTCCTTCTGTCTGTATGTCCGTTCATTAGTGAGTCTCTCTACTGCCTGCAAGTCTGCCTGCCTGGTGCCTGCCTACCCGCCTGCCTGGTGCCCGCCTACCCGCCCGCCTACCTACCTACCTTCCTTTCTACCTTCCTAACTACCTACCTACCTACCTACCTAATTGCCTGTATGTCTAGTGATAGAATGACATGTTGCTGTGTTTGGTCTAGTGTTAGAATGATATCTGTCTGTCTGTCTGTCTGTCTGTCTGTCTGTCTGTCTGTCTGTCTGTCTGTCTGTCTGTCCGTCCATCAGCCCTTCTGTCAGCGCATTTAAACATTTGTCTGTCTACAAGTCTACCAGTCTTTCTGTTTGTATTCTGTCACTCACAGGGTATATTAGTCTCTCTTCCTTACTATCCATTCTCTCACTCGTCCGTTTGTATGTCTGCGCGTCCATCACTCCGTCCGCCTTTATGCCTGTCCTTCCATCAGTCCGTCCGCCTCTATGCCCGTCCTTCCATCATTCCGTCCGTCTGTATGCCTGTCCTTCCATCATTCCGTCCGCCTTTATGCCTGTCCTTCCATCATTCCGTCCGCCTCTATGCCCGTCCTTCCATCATTCCGTCCGCCTTTATGCCTGTCCTTCCATCATTCCGTCCGCCTTTATGCCTGTCCTTCCATCATTCCGTCCGCCTTTATGCCTGTCCTTCCATCAATCCGTCTGCCTGTATGCCTGCGTGTCCATCAGTCCGTCCATCTGCGCGCCAGGTTGCCTATATTTAGATTATAACACACCCACCACCAACACCCTCTGTTGCTCAGTACTGCAACACCCTCCTCTGTTGCTCAGTACTACAACACCCTCCTATTTTGCTCAGTACTACATCACCCTGTAGTCTCTACCCTCTAAGCTAATTTCCATTCTGCAATCGACCGCTTCAATCAATCGGCCATTGTTATTTCCTTCAGGACATCTTTCCTGTAAGAGTACTCACTCGTCAGTGCGTGCTCCCGGCACACTTGATTTTCTCGCTGTCTTCTCTTCCAGAATTAAGCGACTGTCCTCGCCACAGAAAGAAAGTGAACTGTACTGTTTTCAGCGGACATCTATCTTGACCTTCTGGTTGCATAGACAGAGAGACAACTGGACGGACGGACGGTCGAACGGTAGACGGATAGAAAAAGACAGACAAATGGAAATACGGAAAGACGGATAGATAGATGGACAGACATACACATAGATATAAAGTTAGACAGACAGACAGACAGACAGACAGATAGACAGACAGACAGATAGACAGACAGACAGACAGTGTTATATATATATACTAGCTGACCCGGCCCGGCTTCGCCCAGACCCTGGTGGGGAGCATCTCATTTAATTCATATAAGTAGTCATATAAGTTCTCGTTCCCGTTACCGACTATCTGTCTGTCTGTCTGTCTGTCTATCTGTCTTTCTGTCTGTCTGACCCGGCCCGTCTTCGCCCAGACCCTGATGGGGAGAATCTCATTTAATTCATATAAGTAGTCATATAAGTTCCCGTTCCGACTATCTATCTGTCCGTCTGACCCGGCCCGGCATCGCCCAACTCCTGTTGGGGAAAATCTCATTTAATTCATATAAGTAGTTATATAAGTTCCCGTTCCCGACTGTCTGTCTGTCTGTCTGTCTGTCTGTCTGTCTGTCTGTCTGTCTGTCTGTCTGTCTGTCTGTCTGTCTGTCTGTCTGTCTATCTATCTATCTGTCTGTCTGTCTGTCTGACCCGGCCCAGCCCTTGGTGGAGAGCATCTCATTTAAATTATATAAGTAGTCATATAAGATCCCGTTCCCGACTATCTGTCTGACTGTCTGTCTGTCTTGGGTAAATGGAGGAGGGAGGAGGAAGAGGGAGGTGGAGGAGGGAAGAGGAGGGGGGAGGAGACAGGAGGAGTAGGGAGGAATAGGAGGGAGGAGGAGGGATTAGGAGGAGGAGGGAGGAGTAGTGTGGAGGAGGAGGCGAGGAGGAGGGAGGAGGAGGGAGAAGGAGGGAGGAGGAGAACGCAGGAGGAGAAGGGAGCAGGAGGAGGAGAGGGAGGAGGAGGGAGGAGGAGGGAGGAGGAGGGAGGAGGAGGGAGGAGGAGGAGAGAGTAGGAGGATGGAGGAGGCGGAGGGAGAAGGAAGAGGGAGGAGGAAGAGGGAGAATGAGGAGGGAGAAGGAGGAGAAGGAGGGGAGGAGGAGGGAGGAGGAGGAATGTGAAGGGAGGAGGAGGGAGGAGGGAGGAGGTAGAGGGAGGAGGAGGAGGGAGGCGAAGAGAGGAGGAGGAGGGAGGAAGAGGGAGGAGGAGGAATGTGAAGGGAGGAGGAGGGAGGAGGTAGAGGGAGGAGGAGGGAGGAGAGGAGGTAGAGGGAGGAGGAGGAGGGAGGAGGCGGAGAGGGAGGAGGGGGAGGAGGGAGGAGGAGGAGGAGGGAGGAGGAGTGATGAGGAGGAGAGAGGAGGAGAGAGGAGGAGGAGGGAGGAGGAGGGAGGAGGAAGAGGGAGGAGGAGGAATGTGAAGGGAGGAGGAGGGAGGAGGTAGAGGGAGGAGGAGGGAGGAGGAGGAGTGAGGAGGAGGAGAGGGAGGAGGAGGAAGGAGGAGGGGAGGAGGGAGGAGGAGGGAGGAAGAAAGAGGAGGAGGGAGAAGGAGGGATGAGGAGGAGGAGGGAGGAGGAGGAAGAGGGAGGAGGAGGAATGTGAAGGGAGGAGGAGGTAGAGGGAGGAGGAGGGAGGGGGAGGAGGAGGGATGAGGAGGAGGAAGAGGGAGGAGGAGGGAGGAGGTAGAGGAGGAGGAGGAGGAGGAGAGGGAGGAGGAGGAAGGAGGAGGGGAGGAGGGAGGAGGAGGGAGGAAGAAGGAGGAGGAGGGAGAAGGAGGGATGAGGAGGAGGAGGGAGGAGGAGGAAGAGGGAGGAGGAGGAATGTGAAGGGAGGAGGAGGGATAGGGAGGAGGGGAAGAGGAAGAGGGTAGGAGGAAGAGTGGAGAGGAGGAGGGAGGATGTAGAGGGAGGAGGAGGGAGGAAAAGGGAGGAGGGAGGAGGAGAGAGGAGGAGGAGGGAGGAGGTAGGAGGAGGAGGAAGAGGGAGGAGGAGGGAGGAGAAGGAAGGAGGAGGAAGAAGGAGGAGGAAGAGGGAGGAGGAGGATGGAGGAGGGAGAGGGATGAAGAGGGAGGAGGAGGAAGGAGGAAGAGGGAGGAGGAGGAGGGAGAGGGAGGAGGGAAAGAGGAAGAGGGTAGGAGGAGGAGGAGGGGAGAGGAGGAGAAGGAGGGAGGAGGAGAAGGAGGAGGAGGGGATAGGAGGAGGGAGGAGGCAGAGGGAGAAGAAGGAAGGAGGAGGAGGAAGGGAGGGAGAGGAAGGAGGGAGAATGAGGAGGGGAGGAAGGAAAGGGAGGTGGAAGAGGAGGAGGAGGGAGGAGGAAAGAGGTAGGGGAGGAGGAGATAGAGGGAGGAGGAGGAGGAAGGAAAGGGAGGAGGAAGAGGAGGAGAAGGGAGGAGGAGGGTGGAGGGAGGAGGAGGAGGTAGAGGGAGGAGGAGGGAGGAGGTAGGAGGAGGAGGAAGAGGGAAGAGGGAGAAGAAGGGAGAAGGAGGAGTGAGGATGATGAGGGAGAAGGAGGCAGGAGGAGGAGGAGGGAGGCAGGAGGAGGAGGAGGGATAAGGAGGGAGAGGGAGGAGATGGAAGATGAGGGAGGAGGGGGAGGAGGCGGAGGGAGTAGGAGGGAGGAGGATGGAGGAGGAGGGGAGAGGAAGAGGGAGAAGAAAGAGGGAGAAGGAGGAGGGAGTCGGGAGAGGGATGAGAGGGAGGAAGAAGAGGAGGAGGGTGGAGGGAGGAGGTAGAGGGAGGAGGAGGGAGGAGAAGAGAGGAGGAGAGAGTTCGCCATTCTGAATTCATACTCGTCTAGTTCTTCCCTTCTACACGACTGTAGATAACTTCCTTACACAGAAAAAGATGAATTGTTATTGATATTGCCGTGGCATGGAGGAATATCAGCAGCAGAGTTGATCCAAAAAACCAAAGACTGAGATCTACGGAGAGCCATGAACGCCTACGCCAGCCGGCACGGCACTTGATGATGATGATTGCCGTGTGACGATTCTGTGTAGTCACGTCATTTTCTTCCCTTTCCCTAGCGTTTTGGTTCGGGGATTCTTTCATCATCATCATCATATATTTACGTACGTATTTTGGGAGGGGAGGAGGGAGGAGGAGGAAGAAGAAAAAAAAACTATGACAGTTGACAGCTCTGGAATGAAAGGAAGGTGTGTAGAAAATTTCATCTCAATCGGATGGGCCGTTCGCGAACAAATAAAGGACATACATATTTACATATTTACATACATACACTTTGTTTTATATATATATATATATATATATATATATATATATATATATATATATATATATATATATATATATATATATATATATATATATAGAGAGAGAGAGAGAGAGAGAGAGAGAGAGGAAACGGTAGCAGTAGAGGCAGCAGCAGTACATGTAGATACACACAGACAGGAGCGAGGGATAGGAGGAAGAAGGAAAATATGTTATCACTTTATTAATAAAATAAAATTACGACTAATCAAATACCGAAACCCCACAGTTGTCAAAGTCAGCATATTATAGATCATCATAAATTATACCTTGCTATGTGAAGATAGCCGGTCTCCCTAGCTTAGAGATTAAACGACTTTCTCCGTAATCCCGTTTATTCACGTAGGGTAACACAGCGCGCGAGAATTGGAAGTAGTTCTCGACGTGTTGGTAACTTACGGGATAAGTGAGCCGGCCGCTCAGAAAGCAATGGCAAACTACTGAGCGTAATCTTGCCAAGAAATCAAAAATAAGCTGAAATATTCTGATGTTGACATCGATGTTCTGTAAAGGATATACGAAAAAACATATGAAGATAATATCTTTTATTGTTCGTCGAATGCAGCATTTTTGTGTGTGTTCGTATATCCTTTACAGGACATCGCTGTCAACATCAGCAACTTTCAGCTGATTGTTGTCTTCTTGGCAAGATTACGCTCAGTAGTTTGCCTTTGCTTTCTGAGCGACCCTCTCACATACACCGTAAGTTACCGACGCGGAGAGAACCGCTACCGATTCTCAAACGCTTTTTCTTTGTTCCCGTTATGTTAATAGATTATTAGATGTTGAGAAATTGACGAGAAGGACGTTTCATAGCCTTTCTACTGCACAGGCATTCCTGAAGACTGATTAACTTTCTTTCCCACCCACCCTGATTTATGTCAGCCAACTCGATTTGCTTTTTGTCTTTCCTTTCAACCTATGTAATTTGCACAGCATTCACATTGGAATAGATAAATACACTTTGATTGTGTGTACAGAGACAATGATTATGGTTCCGTCGCCCTGCTACTGAGTGAGTGCGTGGCGCGACACTGTGAGCTGTGAATGTCGCGTGGAATGCTTTTACATCTGTTCACAGTTTGTAGCGTGAACTGCATGTTCGGAACGTTGGCGGCCGGCTGTTGCTGGATTGACTGGTTTGCCTTTTCGGTTCATGAGTGCATTTTTCAGGAGACTCCTGGGAGTCGTCGCTGGAGCTACGGAGTTCATGCTTTGTGCAGTGCTTTCGGCGGGTTGCCCTGCGGAAAGAGACTGAGCCATATGGGATAAAACCCGGGTCAATGAAGTCTTTCTGGTGACTGCCATTTCCATGTATTTCTCGTGGAGGACTTTTGTGTTGGCATTCTGGCGGCGGAATTATACACAGTGTACCTGTGCGGGCTGTTGGCTTGCCGATACTCCTGACTATTCCATTGTTCACATAGGGCAGTGAGGAGCATTTTGTGTGATATTCACCGGCACAGGAACGGAGCATAATGGGGACCACCCGTTGCCGTGAAGTTGGAACCGCGACTAACTAACTAACTAACTAACTAACTAACTAACTAACTAACTAACTAACTAACTAACTAACTAACTAACTAACTAACTAACTAACTAACTAGACAATGATTCTTTTACAAATGGAGTGGGCATCCCCGTGGTTTTAGTTTTATATCTGATCATTGGTTCGGCAGCAAAGAATGCTTGACTTATTACCATATTGCTCAAATACTCTGGGACGTTATCATTTAAGCAGTTTTATTCAAACAGAAAGCGTTCGTGTTCAATTTAGAATTACCTTAGGAATTACTGATGCTCTACGTTCCAACAATACCTGTGACTATGTGTTTTAATTGTTTCAGGTCAAGTATTATTCATTCTTTTTAATACTTCATATGATATATAACTACAGATTGCACCTGACGAGAGGCAGCGAAATATTCCAGGCAATAAATCATGCAAGATATTGCTTATGGCTACTGTGTTTAAATTCACTAAAGGTATACAATGTTTTGAAACAAATGAAAACCGTAAATTGATTATATACATTAGACATAGACAATCAATGTTTTGGGCACATTATGAGGAAAAATAAACCTGACAAATTTAGGGGCAACTGGCACAGTGTTGCTTGCTTGCAGACTCTGTGGTCATAGAAGCAGGGATTCGTTTGCATATTTGCCTGGGCTCCTAGTTGATCCAGCATAAAATCTGTACCAGAAAATATCTTTGGAAGTAAAGGCGATCGGCGTGATACTGAACACATCACTCATCATGTGACCATTAGTCTATAAAAATATGAGTCTAGCACCATACTCTCAATATGCTTTAAGGTGTCTCAAAGGGTTCTTTACCTTAGATCAGTGGTTCTCAACCTTTTTTGGCCTATGCACCCTTCACCATCTGTTCAGAACGTCACCCCCCTCCCCCTTTTCGTATTTCCTCCCTATAACCCCCCCCCCCCCCTCCCCAACCCCTTTAACATAGTATACGCAAAACTGGAAGCTAAATTTAATAACACATACTAGAACAAGGAATATATGGAGGAAACACCCAAAATAAACATGAATTAGGAACAGGATGTGTCATCAAAAAAGAGTTATAGGAGAACGCTCTAAACTTTAAAGCTGTTAATGACAGGATTAGTAAATTACGAATAAAAGGTAAATGGAAAAAATATAACGATGACACACCTACTGAAGAGAAAGAAGATGATATTAAAAAAGACTTTTATAATGATCTGGAAGATGTCATAGAAGAAACCCCCAAACAGGACATCCTGATTGTGCTGGGAGACTTCAATGCAAAAATAGGTAGAGAGCAAACTCATAAAAATGTTGCCGGTATGGAAAGCCTACATGCGACTTCAAATGGCAATAGATGCAGAGTGATCAACCTAGCAGAAGCCAAAGGACTGCAGATCAGCAGTACCAGACTGCAAAGAAAGGATATACATAAACAAACTTGGAAATCATGTGACAAGAGAACCTATAATCAAATAGATCACATTTTAATTAACAACAAAAATACATCAAACATACAAGTTAGAAGTTATAGAGGAGCTGAGTGCCACAGCGACCACTTCCTCGTTGGAGCAAAATTTAAAATAAAACTTAAGAGAGCTTTCTGTGCTAAACTACAAAGGTTACACCCAACATATAACAGAGAAAAACTACAAGAAAGTTCAGTCAAAGAGAAATTTGCAGATGAAATAAAATGTAAACTTGAAATTTTACAAAACCCGTTGGAGGAAAGCGTTGACCAAATTTGGTTGAACATCAAGAATACAATTAAAACTACCGCAGAAGAATGTCTCAGTGTGTTAACCACGCATAGAAAGAACAGATGGTTCAATCAAAAATGTGAAGAAGCAGTCATTAGGAAACAAAATGCCAGACATCAACAACATCCAAAATGAGGAGCAATATAGAACTGAATGTACAAAAAAAGTTCGACGGCAGAAGCGAGAATATATGAGCAATATAATGAAAGATATGGAAACTAATCACCAGAAAAACGAATCAAGAACGTTTTTTAAAGAACTGAAATCAACGAAACGAGGGCACCAACACAACACATATGGTTTAAAAGACACAAATGGGAATATGATAAATACCAATGAGGAAATGTGTAACACAATTGTGTAGCTCCAAGTAACACTTTCCCACAGGAAGACATTCTAACGTGTGAACCACAAATTGAAGAACCTGTTTTTGAAGAAATCCTATATGTAATAACAAGACTTAAAAACAATAAGGCAACTGGGGCTGATGGAATTGCTGCTGAATTCATAAAGACAGGCGGCCTCGCATTACATATAAAGCTATACGAACTAATAATAAAAATCTGGAGGACAGAAGAATTATCCCATGACTGGAAAGAGTCATTATTGATACCTATCTTTAAGACAGGAGACAAGTTCCAATGTGAAAATTATGGAGGAATATCACTCCTGTCCACAAGCTATAAGATACTATCCGCGGTATTACTAAATAGACTAAAACCATATTCAGAAGACATATTAGGTGACTACCAGGCGGGTTTCAGACAAAACAGATTAACAATAGATCAGATATTTATCTTACGACAAACAGCCGAGAAAAGTTGGGAATATAAAAGAGATCTCCATAACATTCTTGTGGATTTTAAAAAGGCTTATAATAGTGTCCTTAAGAATAGTCTATGGAATACTATGCAGGAATTTGGAATACCAAGGAAATTAATCAAGATGACCAGACTATGTATGGAAGATACTTATAATATAGTAACATATAAAGGCAGGAAATCAGACCCTTTCCAAATAACATCTGGCTTGAAACAGGGTGATGCACTATCGCCGCTCCTTTTCAATCTGCCTCTAGAGAAAGATGTAAGGAAGGTAAAGGAGGAATGTGCTATTGGAGGAACATCCAGACTGCTTGGTTATGCAGATTATATAGATATTATAGGGGAAAATGAACAAAAGACATTGGAAATATTGACTCACTTAAAGGAACAAGCTCAACAAATGAGGCTGGTTATCAACCAAGATAAGGCAAAATATATGGTAGTTTCAAGAAAAGGAACGGCTAAAAACTCTGGCCACATACAAATAGATAATATGACCATTAAAAGAACGGAAACATACACATACCTGAGTACAATCTTTAACTGCTCCAACATAATAAGGGAAGAAATACAAGCTAGAACCATCTCTGGAAATAGGATATACTATGCACTACAACATCTGCTAAAATCAAATGCGCTATCCCTTAACACCAAGATCACAATATACAAAACACTGATTAGACCAGTTGTGCTGTATGGCTCTGAAACCTGGAGTACAACTAAAGGAGACGAAGCCTTGTTACAAACCTTTGAGAACAAAATCTTAAGACGCATCTTTGGGCCCATTAATGATACACAAAGTGGAGAGTTAAAAAGAAGAAGCAACAAAGACATTTATGATCTGTGTAAGCCCCCGCTAATCACTGGTATCATGAAGGCTAATAGACTGCAATGGCTGGGGCATATAGAAAGAATGGAAGATAATAGGGAAACAAAACTCGCTTACACTCAGGAAATAAATGACCGTAGACCCCGAGGTAGACCAAGAAGACGGCGGAGAGATAATATACATACAGACCTACAAGCACTTGGAATCAGCGACTGGCAAGAGAAGGTCAACCAGAGAGACGAACGGAGACGGCTTGTATCTGCAGAAAAGAACCTCAATGGCTCGGAATGCTGTGGAAGAAGAAGAAGAAGAAGAAGAAGAAGAAGAAGAAGAAGAAGAAGAAGAAGAAGAAGAATTAACTAACGAACGAACGAACGAGCAAACTTTATTTTCGAAGGGTAACAAATTGGGCACGCAGGCCCGTCTAACATTCCGCCTTTCCAATCACTCATCTTTCGTTCATCAGTGCATAGTGCATTCACATAGGAAAAAAACATCCCCACCGGTTGAGATCCACTGCTTTAGATAGACCCAATAGTAGCCAGGATGTCGGAGAGCAGTCCTGTTTATAGGTGCATTAAAGAGAACGGAGTGAAAACAACAGTTAAGTCAGTATGGATCAATGGGGTCATTGGGGGAGAAGTAGCTTGGGTTTACAATGTCCGTTTCGAGATTCGGTAGACTGTAACTCTTTGAGAGGATCGCATCTTCTTAAGCAGCGTGTAAGAAGGTGTCATCTTGAGGAGATTGTATGAAGTAATCCTTGAGTAACATGTTGTCAAGGTATTTTCTTGTGGAGCTGGCTGTTGAACGAGGGGACGGAGCGCGTATGAGAATGTCCTGAGTACAATGATGTCAGTTCTTAGCTCAAATCCACTCAACTCAGCTTTCTTGTGGAGCTCGTATGACGATTATCCTTTGTGGAGGACACATGAAAGTATCTGCTTGAGTGGAGCACATATGATAATATCTCCATAAAAAGAACTTTTGAAGATATCTCCTTGAGGAGAACGTATAAAAGTATCTTTTTATGGAGTACATAAGAGAGTATATCCTTGTAGAACATGTACGAATATTTATCTTGTGGAGAACGAATGAAGATTTTTGCACGAGGAGTACTTATGAAGATATTTCCTTGAGTGGAGCATGTATGAAAGTATCTCCTGGAATGGAGCACTATGAAGGTATCTCCACGAGGAGCACGTATCCTTGTGGCGCACGTTTGTGGGATTTTATTGCGGAGCATGTATAAACGTATCCTTTTGTGGAGCACATATGAAGATAACTTTGCGGAACGCTTTTCAGGTTATTTGCTCCCATAGCAAGTGTGCAGGTATGAGATTGGAGAGAATGTGTAGAAGTATCTTCTTGCGGATCACTTATGAAGGTATCTCTTTGCAGAGCACGTATTTTAGTATGTAGTTGTGGGGCATGTATGATGATATCTGTTTGCTGAGCAGGTATAATGGTATATCCTTGCGGAACAAACATAAAAGTATCTCTTTGCGAAGCACTCATAATGGTGTCTCTTTGCACTGTATGAAGGTATCTTTTTACGGAAAACCTAAAAAGCACATTATGAAAGTATCTATATATGCAGAACTTGTGGAAGTATCCGAAAGAGTAGTTAAACTGAATTTGGTAAAACAAAGTATTCACCGGACAAGCTAATTTTAAAAAGTGTTGTGCGTGCAATGACAATATTTGGTAGACAGGGATACCATTGTGTGTGCGTGTGCGTGCTTGTGTGTGTGTGTGTGTGTGTGTGTGTGTGTGTATGTGTGTGTGTGTGTGTGTGTGTGTGATTATTTCAGGACATTTCGGAATCAGTCGCAGCATAATATACTTCGTAATTGTTTTGCAAAGTGACAAAGTAATTATTGGTCGTAGCACCTTTTAGATTTGTTTTCGTGAAGATATTTGCCTGTGTGGCTTAAGCGCGAGCGAGGAAGGGACTAATTACAGAACCTCAACATAGTGTGAGCTAGAACACCAGGAGATCTAACACTGCAGTCCAATACAGGGAACTTTACGCTCATACAACAGGGATTACCTTACTTCATTATCTCGCTCTGTCACGTGAGCTTATTGCTTTAAAATCATAAATGTTTGAGACAAAAGAAGTTAAAGTAACAACTGGGATCGATCTGGCTAAAAGATAATAATAACTGGCCGGATTTGTTTTTCTTTCCATTACTTTGAACTAGAGCGTTGTCTCCACTGGACCAAATTTTACGCGAGTGTATGTACTGCAGCCGGCTTCGTGGCTTAGAGGTTAGCGACTTCTCTCCGTAATCTCGTATACTCTAGTATGTAACGTGATGACGGTGAGAATCAGCAGTGGTTCGAATCGAGTCGGTAACTTACGAGGTATGTGAGCCGGCCGCTCTGAAAGCAATGGCAAACTACTGAGTGTAATCTTGCCAAGAAATCAACATACAGCTGAAAGATGCTGATGTTGACAGCGATGTCCTTCCCATGTTTGCGCCAGTGCAGCCATTGAGGAATAATTGGCGAATGGTATAGTGCGTGCGAAAAGAGTGATTGTTGCATTGAATAGTGCATACCCAGTGTGATTGGTACATCATGTGATTGGCACATAGTGTATTTTGTACACAAAGAGTGGTTTATGTATGGGGTGGTTAAAGTTACAGTTAATTGCATACCCTTTTAGGGCGTTGCAATCAATCCCAGTATTTGTTGTTAGCTGTTTGAACTATACTAGGATATTCTACATTCAGTAGTTTTCTATTGCTTTATGAACGACCGACGCTTCATAGCTTCGAAATCAACGCAAAACGATTTCTTTCTAAAACGTCAACGGCAGATTTCGAACCCATTTATCAGTATATCTAGGTATTGTGAAACTGCGTTTCATTAACCCCTTAGACGACATATGGGATGATATGTAAATGCAAATATTACTAGCTCAATGCACATGCAAAGAGTAACTGGGACATGGAGTGATATTTACTAAGTGTTGATTCGTACCAGAAGTGGGGGAATGAATAACGGAATACAAAATGCTGCAGTTCGACGACGCCTGGGTTCAAGGCTTGACAAATTGAGTGAAACATTGACCGCCTATTCCTTCTTGCTCTCAGGCTTACAACATGTTATGGTGCTGTCACATCACCTACCTATAACAGGAAATTGCTTCAGGATAAATTCATATTTTAATAAAAAATGCTGCAATAATTGAGCCATCATTAAATCGTTCTTCAAAACGAAATTTAAAAAAAATAATAATAATCGATTAGATGTGTTTTGACAGTGCAGTAACGTTTCAATAAGATAACATTATTAGTCCGAGTGGTTTCCAGAGCTATCTGTATCGTACTTGAAACTATCCATTAGTGTCTCCATGTAATATAATAATTTAGATCAGTCTCAACTCATCACACGAAGCCCGTGGCACCCGAGAGGTCTCAGTTATATAAAAACTGGTATAAAAGGAAATAACAAACTAATGATTTGCGTGTATGTGTATTTGCATGTTTGTGTGTAAGTGTGTGGCTATTTATGTGACACTTTCAATTGTTGGTTTAATGTATTCTAGCAATAGTAACCTCAAAGCATGAATAAAATGCACTGAAACACAGAAAGAGAGAGAGAGAGAGAGAGAGAGAGAGAGAGAGAGAGAGAGAGAGAGAGAGAGAGAGAGAGAGAGAGAGAGAGAGAGAGAGTGAGAGAGAGAGAGAGGTCGACAGACAGACAGATCGACAGACAGACAAATACACGAGCAAGCAAGCAAACGAGCGAGCGAGCGAGAGAGAGAGAGAGAGAGAGAGAGAGAGAGAGAGAGAGAGAGAGAGAGAGAGAGAGATCGAACTTTATTCTCAAAGGGTCACAAATTTAGCACGCAGGCCCGTCTTACATTCAGCCCTATCAAGCACTCATCTTTCGCACACTAATTACATAACCCTACAAAGATATTGTTGATTGTCCCTGGTGTTCAGGGTAATATCTGAGCAGCATCACAACCTCTAACTTAACCCTTTGGTCTGATTCCTCAAGATGGTAAATCCAACCGTACACTGTACGACAGATGATAAGATGTTGGGCAGCCAGGCATATGCTGAGTGACCATGAGGTGGGGGTCATTTCTTTAGAATCAACATTCCTCTTGTACCCTGAGAGAAAGGGAGACCCTCCTACCAGTCAGGTTTCAGGCTCCCAACTCTTCATTAGCCCACTGTTGACAAGACAATAGGGTTAGGAATCATGAGCTTCAGGAAACTCTATTATCCAGCTCCTTGCTGACATAAAAATGCAAAATCCCTTCTATATACATTTGTATACAATCAAATGTCATTACAAAACACAGCACCAACAGCTGCTCCCCCTTGATGTTATAATGTTCAATCAATCAATCATGTGCCATGCCGGAAAGCGTGGGCGGTCATGATTCGCCATTTCACTCGATCACCAGAGTCGTGGATCAGCTCAGTGTTCCTGTCTCGTCCATGCCATGTGGCCAAGCCATCCAGGTATTTTCCTCTCGGTCTTCCTCTTGGTCTGTTCCCCTCGATCTTGCCAGCTGTCACCAAGTTCTCCAGTCCATTTCTTCTCATAACATGTCCAAAAAATTTTGACTGTCTACGTCTAATTTCTCTAATCAATCTACGATTTTCATTTGTCTCTTGTAGTACTTGGTCATTGGTTTTTCTATCTGTCCATGGTATTCTTTGCATTTTCCTCAGAAACCACATTTCTGCAGCCATCAGATGTTTTTCAGCTTGACTGCACATTGTCCAAGTTTCACATCCATACAAAAGAACAGGCTCTATGTATCCCCTCAACACTATTTTTCTCGTTTCAATTGACATCAATTTATTGGTCAGAATGTTTTTCATCTTGCTAAAGGCTACTTTCGCAATGGCGATTCTTGTTCTAATCTCTGTTATAATGTTACAATGATATAAAATCCTACCGGGCAGGACAGCACAACAAGATAAGGTCATAGAGATGAGACCAAGTTGTCCTTTTGTGACAGTTTCATTGAGACAAAGACATTTGTGATAGAGGTATCCGGTTGTGAGACAGTCCTACTGTTGAGACATGTGTCTCAGTTGAGACGATATCATCCAATCAAGACACATGCCTCTTGGTGTGACATAGGCATCGCAATAAGACAAAAGCATGGTGATATAAGCATATTGAGACAAAATTCATCATGATATATATGTGATCATCTCATCTAATCTCATCATGTTCCTCTTGTACCTTGCGGTGTCGAGGTGAAGTATAAACATCGTGAGAGTGCCCGATTATGGGCGTCATGTATGGGTATTCCCATGAACTCTGCTATTCCCTCCGTCCAACGTTTACGTGGTCGGCCTTTTTCTCTGCTTCCATCTGGTCTGTACATCATTGCTTGTTGTGGCATGCTGTTGACTGGTAACCTACTTGCATGGCCAAACCATTTGACTTGTTGCTTTCTAATAAAATCTAGTGCTGCTTTAACCCCCACTTTAGTCCTGATTTCTTCATTTCTGATCTTATCTCTTCTTGATACATTGAGTATTCTTCTCAGGAACTTCATTTCTGTTGTTGTGATTTTTCTTTTCTATTTTTCTGTCATTGTCCAGGTTAGGCATTGGTAGCATAGAGTTGGTAGGAAGATTGTGTTGTAAAGTGCTTTCTTAGTAGTTGTTGATACATGTTTGTTCTTTAGTATTGTGACCATCCAACGTCTATAATGCAACGCCCAGTCTTTAAGCCTCTCAGGTTATACTCGGTTCACAAAACCATCCCCATCACCATCATTTCACCTGCCTAGTTCCACTGGGCGAAATTCACTTTCCCCCCAGAAGTTAAAGAAACAATCCTGAACCCATATTTAAAATGTAAGACACACACGAATAAGAAACAAGTATGACCATTACATGAACTAACACGAGAGCTGTCTAATAGATATGTATCAGGGCCTGAGCAAAGATCACACACAAAATACATTGTTCTTCCCTCACTGTTTGTAAAACACATCCAATGTGTCAAGAATAAGAAGTGCATACTTCAGGAATTAATTGCATTTATAAGAACGCTTTTAGCAAGTCACTGAACGTAAAATTTTAATTTAAGCCGTCACCATTAATTGTGCCATGTTGGCGGTTAGAGCACTTTTTACAGACAGATAGGCATATGGTGCTTCTATGTGTCTCCCTTAATGGGCAATAAATCTCATGGGAACAACTTGCTCTTCCCTCAAATTCTCTCAATATATTCACGAAAAGATCATATGTTAATCACACAATCGAAACACAGGAGTTTTAAAACACAGGCTGTCCCGAACTGTCTAAATTTAGAGGAAGATTGTGCAATAATGTGCGTCCATAGAGAACGGTCCTACATTCATAGGAAATTGCAAATATGCATTGTGAGTGAGATAACGTTCACGTGCATACAGCAAAACTACTAATAGCAGGTGAAACGCTAAACATATCAAAATATTCCAGCGGAATAGGCATGTCATTTCTGCAGAAGTTGATCAAGTCACACTATTCTCTCAATGAGGCACTGATCTCTTAATTTCACAATCCACATATAAAACTAAAAATACATGTCTCCTATAAGCATCTAGAGACACATCATAGCATTTACAATGAATTTATAAGCTTACCGGTGGCGGAGAGGACGAGGTTGGGCACTAGGATAAACCTCCCCTAGGTTAGGAAAAGGACTTGTTTCTCTGACAATTTTCTCACAAGTCACAATTACTTTCCGGCGAGTTTCCAGCAGGAAAGGCCGGGACTTCGCCATCCAATCGTTGTGCTCATTTCATCCTTACTCCCAGTCGTTATAACGAGTTTCTGCCTAGACCCATTTTTCTCCATTTCCAGGAAAAGTGGTGATAGCTGATGACGTATAATACAAATGGTAATAAATATTGCTGTCGTATTCTAACACGTCCTTACAATTACCTTTGAATGACGCTTTAAAAATTATAAATCTCTGATAGTTGCTGTTTAAGCACCTTAATTTTTGGAGAAAAAACAAAACAGAGCTAAACTAACACGCAGGGCAGCCAAATTTATTTGGCCTTAGTTTGGGCACGTACCTGGCCAGACCGGCTTGATTGTAAAACAGAGAATTTTTAATAGCCATTTTGGTTCAAGAGAACAAAAAGAGCAGACCTCAGCCTTCCCCTGCGCGGGGAAGGGCAGTTTAGCCCGAAAATATGTCATTCTCTGGAGCAATTGGTATGTTAAATATACATTAAAACTGTATTCATGTATTTTGATAAGGTGCATATACTATTGTGTTAATATAAGAATTATTAAGATGTTATATCAATGATACTTGTAAACTAGAGCCTGATTGATTTTTACTACTAGAGCAGCCACGCTGTCATCTGCCTATTCTATACAGTTTCAAATTCCTATGTTTAAATATCTTCTATGCATTGTGAAACTATCTCACTATCAATGCTATAAATCTGCAAATAATCTATGTGCTATAGAGTATTCAACTCTAAAGCACATTTCAGAAACTTTCTCTCCACGTGGAAGCATACTACTGATACTACATCTTATGACCATACGTCATGTGGGAGAAATTGTCTTGCTAATTGCTAATCTGTAACTCGAGCTATAGTGCCAAATTGTTTGGTACAATCTTCTTGTTAACATATTAGTAACCACACCATTGGTGTGAGGAACATGTAATCATGTCATAAAATATTGCTAGGGAAATGCCATGTTTGAGAATATAAATTCAAGAACAAAGAAAAAACACATGATATAATTGAATGTTCTGATAGGATGTGCCTTCAATCCGCATCACCTCACTGTGGAAGGGGCATAAGCGAAGATTTATGGTTAGTAGAAATTGCCAGCAACATTCAGTAGACTGACCATGCTGCATAAGGTATTTCTGATAAATAACATTTCTTACAATAGCAGCAATCGGTAAATTATATCATGGCGTTCACTGACCCCATGTTGCTGTAAGCAGTGGGGGAAAAAAGAATATATTCCAGTTTTATGGATTAACAAATGAGGAAATCCAAAAACATTGGCTCCTGAATTATTATTATGATTATTATTATTCTTATGATTATTATGTTAATTCATATATGAGAAATGTACATGTTTGTTTTTCTCTGTATGATATATATATATATATATATATATATATATATATATATATATATATATATATATATATATATATATATATATTCCGTTCATGTTTGTTACTATTACTGTGGGGAATATACATTTAATGTAACTCCTGTGGAGACATATTGAGATTATGTAAGAAACCTTGCGTATGGTAGCACACAAGAAGATAATGTGAACCGTATGGTTATTGGCCTTGGCTAATACTGAGTACAGTTGTAGAAAGGAGACGTGGAATCATGAGACAAAAGGCCTATTGCTCAGAACTCCTTGTAAGGTTAGGATAGATATAACATCAAGATGGATTGAATGGTCAGGAACTCTCAGATCCATCAAATAGTTCCAATAACAATATCAGAATAGAATATTGAGTGAGAGGATACCTTACTGATAAGAAGAGCTAGAATAGCTCAACAACAAGCGACGAGGGACAATGGAACGTGGAAACCCACTCCTATCTCCTTCCCCCTTTTTTGTAATTGTGTTATAGACATGGTAACCTAAAACAGTGATTAATGCTGAGGTTGTATTCTTTTGTCATTTCCAGTTCTAGAAGAGAAGCAAGTGGTGGTTTGTTGGACTGTATCACTTAAACTGGATCCTGGGTCAACAGCCAGAAAGTGATAAAAGGGCAACCGGTCCTAAACATCGTCTGGACCTAACAACTACATTTTGACTGCTGTACCCATTAGCTGCCTAGACAGCGAAAGACACGTTGAAGACGAGACACTCAGCGATTGATAGTCCTGCTTCGGTCAGGATATCCAGTATGGATCTCTGTATTTAATTGTCTATCAAGATAAATGGATATTCAGAATACACCGACACCAGAGTATCGTCTACTTTTACGTCGGGTAGATACCGCATGATGCACCATCAATCCGCGAGGTCAACGAAACCATGGGACATTCCCTGTTTTCTATTCAGCATTGAATAATCCTTAAACATCAGTCATACAGCGGCAGACTCAACACCAAGTTCTAGATACGAACACCAACTCAAATAAAATGGGAAGCGACACTGAAACAACATAAGCCAGTACAACCAAGGTACCAACAGAATACCAACTTAATATCCTCTGAAACGCAACTGCGAAACCAGATTACCTCAAGGTTCCATATTTGCAACACCCTGAAAGAAGCTAGCGGAGTAAATGTCACTACGCATGCAACAACAAGAATCATCTGACTAGTTGCGACTCTATTTGTGTGCTGGAATTATTCACCTTCTGATCCATGTATGTGCAGATCAATCCTGGACATAGTCACAGATGCTACCAATGAATGACTCTCAGCCATATATGTTCCTACACTGGACTAGATCCTAACGAATGACTCTATGCTGGTCCAACATCAGCCTAAATGCCATCATCAAGGGTGAAATGAGTATGGACGAGTGAACTTTGTGGGTGTGACATCTTCGTGAACAAAATTTGGATTCGGATATTAGAAGCCGAGAAGCTGAAAGGCAGCCATCCTTTTCATCGGATATGGTGATATAGGGAAGAACCTTGTGCCAAGCCTCAAAATGCATCTCCTGAAGGTATGACCAACCTAAGGCCCCAATTTCACAAAGGCACGAGCCTACCTTGCAACATAATATTCGTGAATCCAGCCCCGTGGTCAGAGTCTCGCAGCGGAGCGAGAACTGAGGTGGTTCGACCCCCGCTCGTGACTTGCGGATACTGAGCCGGCCGCTCAGAAATCAATGGCAAACTACTGAGCGTAATCTTGCCAAGAGATCAACAGACAGCTGAAAGATGCTGCTGTTGACAGCTAAGTCCTGTAAAAGAATACGCAAAAAACATTTAGCCCCGTGGTTGGGATTAAGTGTTGTGTGTAATTTCTATTCTTGGATTATGGAGTATGATTTTCACCAGCCAATTACCAGTGGATATACATGTTAGGAACACAACTGAGTGCATTTATTTCGGTACCCAGATAATGGGAATAGGATCTAATCTACATTGGAGATGAACACGGAACCGTACAACAGGAGAGTAAAGGACTATAATTAAATAATTAGTTTAATTATTAGTACCAACTGTGCTTTATATGTGGGTTTTTTCATGCCATGGATGTATAAGGTCAGTAGCTTTTTTTTCACTGAAGGGTATAACCCAATAGTTGTTGTTGTTTTGGTTGAATATTCTGACACCATCTCATTAATATTTTTAAATATGAGAATTGTAACTGGTATCAGAAACAATTGTTTTATATTTTTGGCTTTCCTGTACTTAGACCATTTTTTGCTTTACTGATGTAAATTCGGTCAAAGATGTAGAACCAATTATTGATGTTGTGTGTTTGTAATAACATTGTTTTTTTCTTGGGACAATGGGGTTAATGTGTTTTTGATATTGCAAATCATTCCCATGCCTGTTCTGGAAATTCAATGTGGCCATTACACTTTCAGATATGTTACTACAGATCTTGATTTAATGCCTGAACTGTTTGTCCAGAAATGTTGATGTTTACGTCAAGTCCAGTGTTGATGTTTGTTGAACTGTGGTTGATTTATATGTTGTAAACAATCAATATCCTCTAACACTATATTAAATTTATAGGGTTGTTTAGTGGGAATGGAGAAGTACGCACAGACACAGTTATATAAAGGGTGTAAAGTATTTTCCTTCTTGTGTTTGTGATAGAATTCCATGATCACTTTGCATTCTAGAAGTGACCAGAGAATTAAAATAAATCCCCTAGACATAAAACAAGCAAATAATTCTTATATATAAAATCCACATCCCACAATGGCTTAATTCCAATTGCTCATTCTACTGCAATGAAGGAGGAGTATGCTACAATAAGAACAGTTCTGAAAAAAAAATTGAAATATTTAGACCATAACTGGATGGTTTGTGTAGATTTTAAAATGACGAACTTCTTGCTTGGACAGTAAAGGGGATTCACAAAATGTCCATGCTTTATATGTTTATGGGATAGCAGGGCAACAGATACGCACTGTACAAAAAATAATGGCCGTTGAGAAATGAATCTAAAGTTGGAGAAGAAAATATTGTCAATAAGCCTCTCATTGATCGAAAAAGAGTTCTACTGCCACCATTACACATACAGCTTGGCTTGATGAAACAATTTGTTAAGGCACTGAACAAAGATGGTACTTGTTTTAATTATTTATGCAGAGAATTTTCGGAATTGAGCATAGCAAAACAAAGTTGGTATGTTTGATGGACCTCAAATTAGAAAGTTGATATTAATAAGCGATTCAAATTGTCTTGATTCGAGGGACATAACAGAGTCCACAGCCTGGTCATCATTTGTTTCAATTGTGCAAAACTTTTTGGGTCACTTTACAGCAGACAATTATTTTGAATTAGTTGAAAGCGTGCTATCGAGTTTTTGTAAGCTTGGATGCAATATGAGCATAAAGTGCACCGCCTCCATACCATTTACATTTCTTTCCAGAGGAGCAAGGTGAAAGATTTCACCAAGATATAAAAATAATGGAAGAGAGATACCAGGGACTTTGGGATGCCCACTTGATGGCAGATTACTGTTGGACCCTTAAACATGACTGTCCGTGTATATCACATTCCAGAAAGTCCTCGAAAACAAAAAGCTTTTTGTCTTTTGATTACATATAAAAAATGCTAGTGATAAAGTGTTAATACATTTTTGGTGTTTTATATGAAGGCAATACATGCAATATCATGATTGAATACATGCACACTAATTACATATAATATGAATATTACAGTTAAAATGGCACCCAACTCAAGGCTTGTATACAACAACTGCCCTAATAAGAAGGTAATTCTTAGTTATCTCAAAAACTAGAGCGGATGCAAAAAAAAAAACAACAACAACATCTGATTACATTTTTGGAATCAGCAACACAACATTACTCAAGAACAATTATACAATTTAAGGCACCAAAATGTGTGTAGACCAGTGTTATCTGTCATGAAATAAAAAAAAAAGCAAACATTGTAATATGAATGCTGTATACACACATGAAGCATAATAAATTTCAACGTTATGAGACAGACAGGCAGGCAGGCAGGCAGGCACGCACGCACGCACGTACGCACGCACGCACACACACACACACACACCTACACACACACACACACGTGTGCGCGCGAAAGCACGCACGCACACACGTTTATATATATATATATATATGTGTGTGTGTGTGTGTGTGTGTGTGTGTGTGTGTGTGTAGTGGAGAGAAACAACTGCGAGATGCTGCAATTATTATAGATATGTAGAGATTAAAATCCACCAAAGGATATTGCACTGTGTCAGACAAAAGTGGCAGACCTTTTGATCTCAACCAGATTCAAGTTTATGCACCAACTAAAAACATCAGTTATCACAGTATCGATGACTTTATAGTGATTTGGATAATGCCTTCAAGAAGTGCAAGATTTCAGAATTAAATATCATAATGGGGGACTTTAATGCTAAAGTTGGAAGTCAACAAGATGGATGCACAGCAGGCACGTATCGACTAGAGGAGAGTAATGAATGAAGCTGCAGACTTGCCGAAGAGTGAGAAGATAAGAGATAACTTCATCGAAGATGTAAAGGACAGATTTGATGCATTATTTGATCCAGAAATTCAAGATTTCATTGACCAATGGGAAATACTGAAGAACTCAGTCCGCCAGCTCGCAGAAACAACTGTACTAAAAATTAAGATGATAGGACGTTAAATAAAGACGACGAAAGCCATATTAAAACTAATGGAAATAAAAAGAAAGACCCAAAATAACCATGAAAAATGTGGAAAAAAAAATGCACAGGAAAATTAAGAAATTGTGCAAAATTGGAAAAGAAGCGTTGCTTGAGGAAAATTTCAGGGAAATTGTTTTTTGTTGTTGTTTGTCCATCAAGAATGATGATGACCATTCATTTCATCCAGTGGGGTTGAAGGTATGGAGCCGTGGGTTCTAAGATGGCTGATAAGGCCTATTTTGGCTCGAAATGTTCTTTGACAATGTGGGCAAGAAATGCTTGACGTTTCTGGAGGAGGATTTCCTGCAGTGGTTTTTCTGTCCTGCCTTTTCTTCACAGCTCTTGCAGTCCTGATTGCCTCACATATGACTGCACCCTTGCGTAATGATGCACGCCACGAATTTCGGTCTCTGGCTGCAGTCTCCCAGGTGTCATGATGAATTCCAAAAGCCTTCAGTGAAATTTTCAGAGTGTCTTTAAAGCGTTTCCTCTGGCCACCCTGGAAGCGTTTACCACAACGCAGCTCGCTGTAAAAAATTCGTTTAGGGAGCCTGTGATCTGGCATGCGAGTCAAGTGACCAGCCCAGCGAATCTGATTCTTCACCAGTAGAGTGTGGATACTGGGCATGGATGCTCTTTCTAGGACTTCAGTGTCTGGAATCTTGTCTTGCCATTTAATCTTCAGTAGCTTCCTTAGGCAGACTGTGTGGAAGTGGTTTAATTTCCTAGCGTGTAGCTGATAAACAGTCCAGGTTTCACAAGCATATAGCAGTGTGGATAATACAACTGCTTTGTAGACTTTTAGCTTTGTTTGCAGGTTTATTCCAGTTCTATCCCATACATTCTTGTACAGTCTGCCAAAGGCCGCACTGGCCTTGGAGATTCTTGCATTCACTTCGTCATCAATTGTGGCAGCTTGTGACACAGTGCTGCCAAGATAGGTGAATTTGTCCACAACACTTAGTCTATGATCATTCACTTTGATATTCGGCACAGTGTGATTATTCCCAGGAGCTGGCTGGTACATAACTACAGTCTTCTCCAAGTTGATATTGAGCCCAAAGTTGGCACAGGCATGTGAGAAAGCTGAAACATTATGTTGCATGTCCGCCTCTGAGTTGGCGTATAGAGCGCAATCATCAGCAAACAGGAGCTCTCTGACGGTGTCGCTGTTAATTTTGGTTTTAGCTTTCAGCCTTCTGAGATTGAATAACTTTCCATCCATACGGTAGTTGGTGTCTATTCCAATGTCGTCGTTCTCGAAGGCATTCATCAACATGGCTGAAAACATGAAGCTGAACAGTGTTGGTGCCAGGACACATCCTTGCTTCACTCCATTGGTGACAGGAAAGGGTTCAGACAGTTCGCCATTTTCCTGTACTCTTGCCTGCATGCCATCATAAAATAGCCGCACTATTTGGACAAACTTTCGTGGACAGCCATATTTTTCCATAATCTTCCACAGTCCTTCTCTGCTGAATGTATCAAAAGCCTTGGTAAGGTCAATGAAAGTGGAGAACATTTCGCAGTTCTGTTCCTGACATTTCTCTTGCAGCTGCCTTGCAGCGAAAATCATGTCAACAGTTCCACGTTCTTTTCTGAAGCCACACTGACTCTCAGGAAGAAGACATTGATCGAGATGGGCTGTGAGGCGATTGAGAAGAATTCTGGCGAGTATCTTCCCTGCAATTGAAAGCAAGGAGATGCCTCGGTGGTTGTCACAGGATTGGCGGTTTCCTTTACGTTTGTAAAGGTGGACTATTGACGCGTCCTTGAAATCTTGTGGCATGGTCTCGTTCACCCATATGTTTGTAAAGACTTGGTGAAGCTGCTCAGGGAAATTAGAAACCAAGGTAACACCCGGAACACAAATTAATGCACAAACAAATTAATGACATGACTAAGAAAAGAACACATACATAAAGGGGTATTCTAAAAACAAAAGATGGCATAATGATAATAGAAAAAGAACAGATTGTACATACATGGTCAAATTATGTGAATGCACTTTAATACAATACAAGAAAGGAACAATATGATGTTAGAAATAACAATGAAGAACCACCAGTTTTGAATATGGCAGTTAAGGATGCTCTTAATCACATCAAAACTGGCAAGACCCCGAGTCGAGACAACAGCTCAACAGACATGGTCAATGCTTTAGAAGAATTTGGAATAGACCAGGTCATCAGACTGCTGAACACAATATACGATCCTGGAGATATAACCCCCTCCCCTCCCACCACTGAAATATGTAAATCTATATTTATTGCAATCCCGAAGAAATCAGGAGCCTTGGAATCTTCTCAACACCAAACAATTAAATCTGCTCAACATCAAACAATTGGCGTAATGAGCCACATCACGACGATTTTGCTAAGAACCATCATGCAAAGAATTAGGAAGAAAATACAACCAAAAATAGAGGAGGAATACGTTGCGTTTGTAGAAGACAAGGGTACAGTAAATGCTGTGTATTTGCTGCGAACATTAATGAAACATTCAAAAGAAGTAAACAAAGATCTATATCTTCATTGACTATACGCAGACATTGGATAGAGTAGAAAATGTCGACATGATAAAGATGCTTACAGATCTACAAATTTATGGGAAAGACTTTAGATTTGTGAGGGAAAAAACATATTGAAAACAACAAGCTGCCATAGAGATTGATAATAAAGGTAACCTTTTGTAAGATGGAAAACATGCTGAACAATAACAAGATGTCAATTGCAACGAGAAAAAAAAGAGCTTTGTAGTGGTACATAGAACCTGTACTTTTGTATGGATGTGAAACGAGGACAATGCTGAAAACCATCTGAGGAAAATGTAAAGGATGCCATGGGCAGACACAAAATCCAATCAGCAAGTCCTACGAGAAACAAATTAAAACCGTAAACTGATCAGAACAATTAGCGGTAGACAGTCAAGATATTTTTAAGAACGTTATGAGAAGAAATAAACTAGAGAACTTGGGGATAACTGGCAAGATTGAGGGGAAAGAACAAAGAGAAGGCAGGGAATTAAATATATGAATCGCCTGGCCACATGGTTTGGTCGAAACAAGAACACAGAATTGATCCACGACTCTGGTGATCGTATGAGATGGTGAAATGTGACCGCCCATGCATATCGGCATGGCACACGATGATGATGTACACACACGCACACATACACACACACACACACACACACACACACACATATATATATATATATATATATATATATATATATATATATAAACACACATATCGAGAGAGAGAGAGCGAGAGAGCAAATGAGAGAGAGAGAGAGAGAGAGAGCGAGAGAGAGAGAGAGAGAGAGAGAGAGAGAGAGAGAGAGAACAAAGACACAGATGATCAACATAAAACATACATAAAGATATGGGGCTATTTGTCTGCCCATTAGGGCCTCTAGTGTTCACCTGGCCTTGTGAAAACGGGTTTCAGACAATGTTCAGATTTGTCTGGCACTCCTCTGGGAAGGAAAGGCGACGCGAAGAGAACTGTCATGTCTCATCGCATTGTGGCCTAGAATATGTAAAGGCCGAGCACTTCACGCCCTAACGACCGTATCAGCTACATGACTACATTTTGCGGTACTCTGATGCACACAATGACATATCATCGAATGTACTCTAGAAAGACACGTTTCTAGTGACCAGTATTTGAAGGCTTCATAATTTAATGCAGAGAGGAAAAGAACGATGTTCTTTCTTTCATTTGCATACCGTTTAAACACAACAGAGATCTATTTTATTTTCAAAGTGCTAATTAACTATGCGCCGGTCTCCTTGGCCTAGGTGTTAGCGACTTTCTCCGTAATCCCGTTTACTCTCGTGAGTAACGTGACGTGCGCTAGAATCGGTGGCGGTTCTCTCCGCGTCGGTAACTTAGGGGTATGTGAGCCGGTCGCCCAGAAAGCAATGGCAAGCTACTGAGCGTAATCTTGCCAAGAAATCAACAATCAGCTGAAATATGCTGATGTTGACAGCGATGCCCTGTAAAGGATATGCGAAAAAAAAACTAACTATGCGCTTTAAGTAGAATCTGTGTACCACTGAAGTCAGAGTGAGTTCACCTGATGGTGAGGGACACTGGTAATACCAGAAAGCTAACCCTCGCGCAAAATCAGTACACTGCTCTCAGTAGTAGTAGCAAGATCTGGTAGTATATGGTGTAATTTTAATGACTGTGCAGTGTTTGAAAATATTGCCGGTCCAAGTTTGGTATCCACCCTCTGTAAAGTTCATGCAACATAATAGGTACCCCTGTACCATTGTATGCAAGCCAACTAAAGGCGGTCTGCTTCCAAATCGCCACAGCTGTGTTTCAAATGCAGTATGGTGGATGACGAATTTTATTCGAAATTCCTTCGACACACAGCAGGCTTTGCCTTTAAAACTGCCTATTTAACCCAGAGTGACACAAGAGAATGGTTGCTTACAACATAAGAAGACAGTCCACTATCATTTGGGCATCTCAGGGAAAAGCTGAATATATCGCTTTAACGGAAAAGTTGCAGGGGAAGAGAGGAGGGTTGGGGGTGGGGAGGGTGAGAGGGAAGATTCTGGACAGTTTGACGTCATGACATAGAAGAACACCAGTATCACAAATAACAAGCAGCACGAGACAGAAATCTGTGGACAGACATGATCACCAACGCCACACGGCAAAGACTATGTGAGCCAAAGCTAATTATTGTTTACTTCTAATGAATAAATAGCCGTTGCTTTATCGGGATATAGAAGCTACGTCTTCAGATGAGAGCTACCGCTTTGATAAATGCTCGGGCACTGTTTGGGTAAACACCTAAGTGGGTTTGTAAATCATACAACGATTTATTGCCGTAGAAAAGTGTAGACATGGGAAAATAGAAATGTGTCTAGACACATGTTATTTGCAAGCAATAACCCCAAAGTTATTTCCACACAAGTGGTTGTTGGTCTCGCTTTGGTGACAAACCATTAAGATTTATATCTATTAACCTCACACTGGCTGCCCTTGTTGAGAAAGTTAGCACTTACTCGACCTGTAAGGATAACGCAGACAAGTCCAGAATTTATTGACTGTCTGTGATTTTCTAGCAACGGAATAACGGTGTTTTTTTTCCGCAGAGGGATGCTGTTGTGTATTTCTAGGGGGGAATGTATTGTTTTTTTGTAACCGTTTTAGGAATGTTTTTCACAAGAAATCACGGAAGGCAGGTGGCGGAATTTTGAGGGCAGCGGACAGATTGTTGTTGGTTGTGGTCTCAAGTTTCGCGACGGTAGGCATTAGCGAGACAATAACTACAGTCACCGACCAGTATAGTCACGCCTCTCCACAAATGCGATCCCCAACGGCATGGCTAAGTTCGTGTGTTGAGCCCCTTCCGTTCCATGACACAAGATTGTCAAGAATCTTTCTCTCACTGTCTTCCTCCATCTCTTTTTCCGCAAATCTTTCCGGTAGTTACGACATGTTCCAGTGTTTGTCTTCTCATAACATGGCCAACAACGATTACTGCCTCTTTCTGATGTTTGTGCTAAGTTGTATTTGCGACTTAGCTTCCCACACAATGTCCAGATTGTTCATTATAGCTGTCCTAATTAATTTTCAGCATTCTTCTTTAAAACCACATCTCCAAGGCGTCCAGGGATGTGTTTCGTCTGTTTACTAATTGCCCAGGATTAGCAGCCGTATGTTAAAATTCGTTCTATGTGATATGCAAGAACTCGCTTTCTAACTTTCAAGGACTACTGATGATAACACTAACGACCATGCCACCTGTCGCTACATCAAGCTAACTAAGACGCCCTCTTCCCGAGCGGAATAATGGCAATGATAATAATGGTAAAATGCAACATTCTGTGTATAAGGCAGGTGGTTAAATTTTGAGGGCAGTCGACAGATAGTTGTTGGTTGTGGTCTCAAGTATCGCGACGGTAGGCATTAACGAGACAATGACTACATTCACCGACCAGTATGGTCACGCCTCTCCACAGCGATTTCAGCATTCTTTAAAACCACATCTCCAAGGCGCTGCCACCAAAGCGAGACCAACAACCACTTGTGTGGAAATAATTTTGGGGTTACTGCTTGCAAATAACATGTGTCTAGACACATTTCTATTTTCACATGTCTACACTTTTCTATGGCACCTGCATCTCTTTTTTCCGCAAATGCACCTGCTTTATTGCACAAAACGTTCTTCATATGCTAGAATACAGTTTTTGCTTGTCCTATTCTGTTCTTTATCTCAATGATACACACGAAAGACAGTCACTGCACACCAAATACAGCATAAACAGGCTACAGCAGCCATAATACAATCGCGACAGCAAATAAATAAAGTAATAGCCAAACACTCGTGTGACAATGACCGCACGCTCTATACAGGCTGAACACAGTTGGTGTTTACACAATGATATTTCTGAGATAGCAACGGATTATAAATGCAAAAGGATATGACATTATATGATGCAACAAAAAAGGGCATTATGAAATTATGCGGGAAAACAATAAAACAAGCACATGTGCATACTTGACTAGGATCACAAACCGGGTGAGCAGAATTATTCACGTGGGGAAATTAATGAAAACAATAAAATGATACAAACTAAGGCACGCATGATTGTTTAAAATTAAATAAAACACAAAACAACTGTCTCATATTTCGGTATTTAATACATTTGTCAACAGCAATGAATATTAGAAAGTCAACATGAAGTTAAAATGAAATGAAAATACACACTAATGTACATTTAAAATAATGGTAATGTTTACAAAGAGGAGATCTTTTGTTTTCTGAGATTGTAGACACGTGGCCGGGACAACAATAATAAAGCAAGGATTGTAAACGAGTGCCTAAGAAAAGTAAAACAAACGGCGGACAGCAAACTAACGCAAATCATTAAACCTATTAACTTGACTTGGAGAAGTAAATTACAAGTACCGCAGAAGTGGGAGTGGGTTCGACTGATGACGAGGGACACTGGTAATAGGGAAAGTTAATTCACATGAAGAAAAAAAATCAGCCCAGCGCACTAGAATTAGTTTCATGCGTATGAACTACGCTTAGTTCAAAGCTAGTGAAGGGGGGAAAAAAAACGACGCATTTACAGGGAAAACAAACACACATCTAGGACACTAAACTTTGACCTGAAACACTAAACCTACAGCTGTGGACATAACTGGGGTAATAATACACATTTAAGGACAGTAGAATTCAAGGAAGCCACAAGAACAATGACACTAGAGATAATCATGAGAATATTTAATATTCAATACAATATGACAAGCATAAATATGAAGGATTATAAATGCAGACTTGGCTTAACCATTTCTTGTATTTTTCTTGTCGTGTGCTAAAAGACTCTCTCTCTCTCTCTCTCTCTCTCTCTCTCTCTCTCTCTCTCTCTCTCTCTCTCTCTCTCTCTCTCTCTCTCTCTCAGGTAACCGTTCCGAAACATCATAAGCTCCTTACATGTCCATTTTTATCCAATCCTTGACTAATTACCTCAGAATTTCCTGTTCACTATTATCCCATCTCAGACCTTGGTGAATTTAAACATCCTTGCTCTATGTGTGCGTGTTTATGAAGAAGTGTAACAAGGCAACGGTAATGAACAACTAACAACGTGTGAATTGCACATGTCATTACCAACATGACGCCTCTGCATGCAGCCTCCCGAAAGAATAAGCGACTCGTTAACATACACAAAAGTCCTTCAACATTCCCTAGGACGGCAAACAGATTAAAGGGGATTCATTATTTTTTGTTCATATTTGGTCTTCTCTCGAAGATAGACAAGACAGAATGTTGCATTTTACCATTATTATCATTGCCATTATTCCGCTCAGGAAAAGGGCTTCTTAGTTAGCGTGATGTAGCAACAGGTGGCATGGTCGTTAGTGTTATCATCAGTAGTATCAACATCATTAGTGTTACGTCCAAAGCGTGTTGTACATTTTGCAAAGTATGACAGTCAATAAGCAATGTTCCTGCTTATCTGTTAAACATCCCAGACTTAAATAACAAAAGGTGATTAAAGTTCTGTACTTAGAGGTATTAAAGAGAGAGGTTCGACTCCATTGCACCGAGGTTTACCCCACATGACTCGCTTTCTTACCGAAGAGTAATCTGCCGTAAAAGTCGCACAGCGCGAAAACCCGGTAGCTACAGCGACGACCCTTAAGAGTTTTAAACCGTAGTCATGGAACGAATGACGATTATGACGGAGTCCGGAAATGAACACACAGCCTTCAGAGCGCGATGCAGGCAGCTTTGAAAATACCTGGTAATGCTTTCTTTTTTCTTCCGTATATTTTTGACAGTTTAGTGGGAAATGGCTTATGCTATTTCGTTAATAGCATTCTCTGCAGATGGGTTCTTCCCATCTGAATGCCACCTTCCCGAGCCTCAGATACCATATTTGTTTGGTTTCTGGCATTTTATAGTTTCTTTATTCGTTTTTTTATCGGTTGGGTCTTTTATTAACTAATATGCAGTTTGCTTTTCTTCTTTCTATTCTCTTAACGTTTCTTCCTTTAGTAGACTTTACATTTCTGTTTTACCTAACCCTACTTCTAATTTTTTTGCATTTCTTATTCCTATTTTAGTTGATTGGCCCTTTTTCCTATTATTCCTATATGTGAAGAAATCCAGGCAATTGTTACATTGCATCCCCCTGCTTTCAGCTATTTGATTACGTCCAGTATGCCTTTCTTTATGTCTGACCTGTTACACGTTGACTGTACCACAGCCTTTAAATCTGAAAGAATGTTTTTTTGTTTTTGTTTCCTGTAGGTCCTAATCGTCCCGTTTGCTTTCAGTATCGATACCATTTTTGTCCGATACATTGAAATCGTATTTATTCTCCAAACTGAAGCCGATTCTCAACACTGCTCCAATTTGCTTTTATCATCTGTAGGCCCATGTGTATATGTGGCCAATCTATCGTTCGTTTTTTTTTTTTTTTAGCATATCCTTTACAGGACTTAGCTGTCAACACCAGCATCTTTCAGCTGTATGTTGATCTCTTGGCAAGATTACGCTCAGTAGTTTGCCATTGCTTTCTGAGCGGCCGGCTCAGTATCCCGCAAGTCACGAGCGGGGGTCGAACCGCCTCAGTTCTCGCTCCGCTACGAGACTCTGCGTGATAAACGGGATTACAGAGAGAAAGTGTTGTAACCCCACAGCCAGAGAGACCGGCTATCGTTCGTTAGCCACTTGATAAATTTAAACTAGTAATTTTGCAACTGTATCGTGATTATTTTCCCACCTTCACTGGTATATGTTCGGCTCCTAGATTTGCTAATTGTCTGTCGTTCTATCTATAAAAGTTGTTAGCGCTCACACTGGAATTAATAAATACAGTTTGATTTAGTGTAGGGAGACAATGGTTCTTGTAAGGATGTGGTAGGTATCGGGATGGTTTTATATATTATCTCTAGTTCAGCAGCAAAGAGTGTTTGGTTTACTGCTGTTTTAAGTTGACCGTGTATTCATTTCATTGCGTCGTACTCTCGAAAGGTCAGCTGAAGAAACTTGACCGTGTATTCGTTTCATTACGTCGTACTCTCGAAAGGTCAGCTGAAGAAACTTGACCGTGTATTCGTTTCATTACGTCGTACTCTCGAAAGGTCAGCTGAAGAAACTTGACCGTGTATTCGTTTCATTACGTCGTACTCTCGAAAGGTCAGCTGAAGAAACTTGACCGTGTATTCATTTCATTACGTCGTACTCTCGAAAGGTCAGCTGAAGAAACTTGACCGTGTATTCATTTCATTACGTCGTACTCTCGAAAGGTCAGCTGAAGAAACTTGACCGTGTATTCGTTTCATTACGTCGTACTCTCGAAAGGTCAGCTGAAGAAACTTGACCGTGTATTCATTTCATTACGTCGTACTCTCGAAAGGTCAGCTGAAGAAACTTGACCGTGTATTCGTTTCATTACGTCGTACTCTCGAAAGGTCAGCTGAAGAAACGCTCGAAGTTTGCGAACCGTTATTTCTCTAAGGGTGGGGTTTGATGGCTGGCAGTGACGCTTGATAAAGTTTACTGGATAACAAATCATTATTTTTGTTTATTTCTTTAGGTAAGCCATGGTGTACTTCTGGCAACTTTAGCTAACCACTTTGGTATGCTTGGTTTTCGTTTGCAGACCTTCATGGTATTTTCTAGATTGTTTAGTTCACATTATTTTATTTTTCAGCCCTCCATTCTGACGGATTTCTCTTAATCGGGATGTCCCATACTCCGTCCTGGTTAATTGTTAGGTCATTATATGCCGGGTGTGTTTCATCTTGTGCTTCGTTTATCCAGTCACATCTGTCTTGGGTATCGAGCTACATATATCATGGCCAAGCGTTGACAGAAGATTCAGCCGCTACATCAGTCAGTTTGATTAAAATGTTGACTTCTCCTCTTTGGGTAGGGGACGTACATTTACAAGTACCTCAGAAGTCGGAGTAGGTTCGCCTGATGACACAAAGATTTGAGTTCTTCTCACGATTATGGTATGTGGCCAAACCATTCAGATATTTTTTTCTCTCTGTTTTTCCCATGCTCGTGTCCCATCAATCTTGCCAGTTGTCCTCCAGTTGTCCAATTAATTTGTCATCATAAGTCTTTACTGGGATCTCAAGAAATGCTGCTTGTATTTGTCACGAGTAGAGTATACATTACTGAGTTACCCAAGTTATATACAGTTATAGTTAATAACTATCTGCCATCTACTGCCTATAGTACTTTGCGGTGTAGGACGACAGGGCGGGCGGCGCGGGGCGGGGGTGGGGTGGGGGGGGGGGGGGTATTGAGCCTGAGGAAGTAAGGCCGACTGCCTAGTGCAGTCGCCGCGAAATGTGCAGGTTAGGATTTTCTTTTTAATTTCTGGGGGACAAACCATACTTGACACGGTGACGTTTAGACCATAAAACGCATTTAGGATCAGAGGTAAATAGCATATTATCCCTAGATAAGGACATCAACATCAGGATAGGTAAAGTAGCAACAACAATGAATAGGTTAAGAAAAAGAGACTGGGAGAACAGGAAGCTTCCTGCCAAAACAAACAGTATTCTCTATCAAGCCCGTGTCCTTAGTGCTCTTCTTTATGGCAGTGAAGACTGGTCAACTTACTAACACCAAGAGAAACGTTTAAACAACTTTCATATACGGTGTCTGAGAAGAATACTTGGTATTAAGTGGAAAGACAATATCACAAAAACTGAAGTATTGGAAAGATCAGACTGTGGGACGGTTTGTTCCATGCTCAGTCTTCGTAGACTTATATGGATAAGACACGTTAGGAAGATGGATGATGGTAGAATACCAAAGGACGTCTTAGTTGGTGAATTACAAATGGGTAAGAGATCTCAGGGTCGGCCTCTACTACGATACAAAGATGTGTGTAAGCGGGACATGATTGATACATGCATCGATAATGTACATTGGGAGCAAGTCACTGCCGAACGTGTTACATGGAAGGCAAATATCAGAAATGGAATAAAAACAAACGATGATAAAATGATTGCAGATAGGTAAGATGAGACGTAAGATGATGTGTGTTGGTGAAAATGGCAACATTTCTACAAGCATTCATTGTAGACAAACATCTACAGCGCGAATCGTTCTGATCAGTAATATTCGCTACCTCCATGGGTTATAGTTATTATGCCCTTTTTTATAGCACAATGTAATAAATTATCGTCCGTCAAGAGGCAAGGTGCCAATGAACACGGTGAAGTCGAACATAACTTTATTGACAGGTGTTGCAATGATACAATGGCGTTGTGCGCTCAAAAGACTCCGGAACTGGAGGTAACATACACCGCGAGAGGCCAATATAATTACAACTGAACCCAAGGGATGTAGAAAAGAAAGGTGGTGGACGAAATAGATCATGTTTAGTAAGTCTGTCTAACAGCGCGTAAAGCTACTCCGAACAAGACGGATGAGTTCAGATGCTCAAATCTTAACTTTTCACGAGAAACCTCATATTGGTTATGTCCCCAAAGCGTCCGTGATTAGAACTACTAGGTCTATTTTCAGTAAAAATTAATTATTATTGTATCCATTGTATCTCGGTGTCAGGAGATATAGTATTTCTTTATTTAATGATTTCTAACTAGTCCCTAGAAAATTTTCTTTGTGGACATTTAGTCCGACTGACAAGAATACTGTTGTGCACGTTGAATTGCTGTTTCCGTCTTTAAAAAAAATCAAGTTTACTGCTATTGAATTTTCGCTGCCTTATTAGTGTTGTTGCGTTGTTTGTCCATCAAGAATGATGATGACCATTCATTTCATCCAGTGGGGTTAAAAGTATGGAGCCGTGAGTTCTACGATGGCTGATAAGGCATATTTTAGCTCGAAATGTTCTTTGACAATGTGGGCAAAGAATGCTTGACGTTTCTGGAGGAGGATTTCCTGCAGTGGTTTTTCTATTCTGTCTTTTCTTCACAGCTCTTGCAGTCCTGGTTGCCTCACAAGTGACTGCACCCTTGTGTAATGATGCACGCCACGAATTTCGGTCTCTGGCTGCAGTCTCCCAGGTGTCATGATGAATTCCAAAAGCATTCAGTGAGATTTTCAGTGTCTTTAAAGCGTTTCCTCTGGCCGCCTTGGGAGCGTTTACCACAACGCAACTCGCCGTAAAATATTCGTTTAGAGAGCCTGTGATCTGGCATGCGAGTCAAGTGACCAGCCCAGCGAATCTGAATCTTCATTAATACAGTGTGGATACTGGGCATGGACGCTCTTTCTAGGACTTCAGTGTCTGGGTCTTGTCTTGCCATTTAATCTTCAGTAACTTCCTAAGGCAGACTGTGTGGAAGTGGTTTGATTTTCTAGCGTGTCGCTGATAAACAGTCCAGGTTTCACAAGCATATAGCAGTGTGGATAATACAACTGCTTTATAGACTTTCAGCTTTGTTTGCTGGCTTATCCCATTTCTGTCCCATACATTCTTATACAGTCGTACAAAGGCCGCGCTGGCCTTTGAGATTCTTGCATTCACGTCATCATCAATTGTGGCAGCTTGTGACACAGTGCTGCCAAGATAGGTGAATTTGTCCACAACACTTAGACTACGACCATTCACTTTGATATTCGGCACAGTGTGATTATTCCCTGGAGCTGGCTGGTACATAACTACAGTCTTCTCCAAATTGATATTGAGTTGGCACAGGCATGTGAGAAAGCTGAAACATTATGTTGCATGTCCGCCTCTGAGTTGGCGTATAGAGCGCAATCATCAACAAACAGGAGCTCTCTGACAGTGTCGCTGTTAATTTTGGTTTTAGCTTTCAGCCTTCTGAGATTGAATAACTATGCGGTAGTTGATGTCTATTCCAATGTCGTTGTTCTCGAAGGCATTCGTCAACACAGCTGAAAACATGAGGCTGAACAGTGTTGGTGCCAGGACACATCCTTGCTTCACTCCATTGGTGACAGGAAAGGGCTCAGACAGTTCACCATTTTCCTGTACTCTTGCCATCCTTGTCCTTGAAATCTTGTGGCATGGTCTCGTTCACCCATATGTTTGTAAAGACTTGGTGAAGCTGCTCTGTTAGGACCGGTCCACCTGCCTTGTATATCTCTGCCGGGATGGAGTCCGGACCAGGTGCCTTGCCGCTGGAGAGTTGCTGGATGGCTTTGTTTACTTCCACTATGGTTGGCAGGTCATCAAGTGTATCATTGATGGGAACTTGAGGAAGGCAATTGCTGGTTTCATCATCGAAGAAGGAAGTTGCATTTAAGATGTTGCTGAAATGTTCTGCCCAGCGCTGAAGGATTTCTTTCTTCTCGGTGACCAATGTTCCCCCATCTGCACTGAGGAGGGGAACTGTGCCTGGTGATGAAGGACCATAGACCGCTTTCAGTGAGTCGTAGAAGATTTTCATACCATGTCTGTCAGCAAAGCCTTGAATTTCATCAGCTTTACTGCTCAGCCAGGAGTCCCGCATGTGTCGAAGTTTCTGCTGCACTACTCTCTGAATGTTCTTGAAGGCATCTTTTTTTATGTTGACTTCGGGTCATTCAAATGTGCCTTGAGGAGAAAATGTTTCTTGGCCAGCAATTTGTTGATGTTTTCGGAATTTTCATCAAGCCAGTCTTTATGCTTTCGGGGGGTTGGACCCATGATTTCCATAGCAGTGTTGTAAATTATGTCCTTTAGGGCTCTCCACTCTGTTTCTGTATCCTGTTTAGCTGCAGAATTGGGCTTGAGGCGGTCTTCCAGCATATTTTCAAACGACAGCGGCATTTTCTTGCTGTTTAGGCGGGTGACATTTAGTTTTTTTTTGCATTTTCACCCGTTGAGGACGCCGTGGTGGTTTGATGTGTATGTTTATTTTCGAGATAATGAGACGATGGTCTGTCCAACATTCGGCACCACACATGGATTTTGTCACCGAAACGTGTTGTCTGTCACTCCTCCTGACGATGACATAGTCAATGAGGTGCCAATGTTTCAATCGAGTGTGCATCCACGATGTCCTGTTTCTCATGGGGAGACGGAAAATTGTGTTGGTAATCAGGCGATCGTGTTCGGCACATGTCTGAAGAAGGAGGAGTCCATTGCTGTTACAATTTCCGACTCCGTGCTTTCCAATAATGCCACTCCAAGAGGTGGTGTCCGTGCCTACTCTGGCATTGAAATCCCCAAGGAGTATAAGTTTGTCTCCTTTCGGAACAGATGTTAATACATTGTGCAGGTCCTCATAGAACTTGTTCGTGACATCATCTTCATTGGTCATAGTTGGTGCGTAGACACCCACAATGGTTGCATGCTTCCTTCCATTCAGCAGGGGCAATTTAATGGTCATGAGCCTGTCGTTTATAGCCTTTGGAAATCCAGCTAGTTTGCCGACCAGGGCCGACTTAATGGCAAATCCCACACCGGATTGGCGTCTTTCCTCGCTTTTCCTTCCACTCCAGAAAAATGTGTAGCCGGCACCTATTTCACAGATTAGGCCTTCTTCTGCAAGTCGTGTCTCGCTCAAGGCTGCCATGTGATGTTGTACCTGCCCAGCTCTCTCCCAATCAGTGCTATTCGTCTCTCTGGACCCGACGTGCCATCTCTGTCAAGTAGGGTGCGTACATTCCAAGTTCCGATTGTTAAGGGAATATGGTTTGCTCTTTTAGCTTTACCTGTTTTTTCTTTGTTTGTATGTCGACCGCAGTTTAGGGTACCCACCAACCGCGACTAGCTGGTTAGGTAGTGATGAAGCAGACAATGTTTAGGGCACCTTTTCTAGCCACTTCCTCATGCTATGGAGGTGAGCAGTGTGTTCCTATAGAGGGCTGCTCAGTCGCTCAGGGGACTGCCGAATCCTACTGCTGCTCCGGTCAGTAGAAGACGACAATAAGGCCTGAGCCGCCTGTGTGCAGGTCTGCGACTACGGCTGCCAGCGTACTCACGCCTACCACTTTGCCGCTCGCCTTTCGCCACACGGCTTGAAGGTGATATATGACGTTGGATGAAGAATGACTTGCGCGATGAATTGGATTAAAGTGAGGAAGAGTTGCGCAATTCGTCGACCTCACACTCTCGCCTGAGTCCATCTGAATCCAGTGGCAAGACAAGTCAGGACGACTGGAGACGAATACAGGTACAGTGGATGACCAGGGCGCGCTACGTGCCTTGCCTTGCTCATTACGTTCCACAACGCTTTGCAGGAAAACGCCGTCTTGCCCGTTGAATCAGGAATGATTTCTTCCGCGCAGTCTGCCGGATCCTGTTTTCACATGCTGGGTAGGCATACCCTAGTTCACCGCTTGGTTTGACACCAAATCGGCTACCCGCGCCTGGTTTAGCCAGACTCTCACAGCTGTTGCCCGGGGGGTGGCCGCTGTCGCAGCCTTATTAGTACTTTGTACATGACCGCCCACACTTATTGGCTTGTACATGATGAATGAATTTTCCCCACATAAGGTTAATATCTCTCCTTCTTCTTTGGTTAGCTTCAGACGTCAATATGAATGAAAACAAAGAATGCAACAATCAACCTAAGCCAGTTGACATCTCTATAGATAGAGTCTGTCCTCAGATGGGAGCGGGCGTAAGCCAAAATTAAAGTCTTTAAGTGTGTAGAGTTGCACTCTATTCCACCTCTTCTCTTGATTGGCTCCAAAAATAAAACAAAAAACAATAACTTAATTCTCATTTCCTGTGGTTTTGATGAATGAGCAGTCAGTTTGTCCGTCGCCCCGAGGGTCCTCCAAACAGAAACAACAGATTAACAGACGACTCCTTTATTTTACTTATCAACTTCACAATAACATTACTATTAAGAATATCCTTTTCTGTCACACTTTCATTCTCCTTGCGAACACAAGGCACTGCACTATTTTGTCATCGCTACTGCCACATATGTGCGATTTTAATCTCAAAAACATTCAAGTCAAGAGTAGATTACGTCAACTGTCTGAATCACACATGGCCTTAATTATCAACACGGTTTCATTTAATTTGAGACATTTTAAATCAATTTTCAAACTATTTTTTTCTGTTCCCTATTCCCGTCCACGCCCATCATTCACACCACTCTATGTGTCACCTCCCTCTTTTCTTTATGCCCACCCAACACGTGCGTTCTCTATGGACATCGACCTTTGTTCCCCCTATCACTCTTTCTTCCCCTCTCAGACTTGTTTCATCTTCCTTTACACATTCTTTATTGTGTCAATTCCTGTCAGCTGGCCTGGTTATCTATTGCCATAGTTTGATTTTTCTGCTGGGATTGATAAGGTGCTCATATGGCTTATCTCGAAGATTCAAGCTTTACAGATAGGTGACATTAAATAGGTGTTTGTAATACAACTGTCATGTTGTTGTTTGGTAATGGTGAATTGTTAAACGTGGGTTCAATCTCCAGCATCTACAACAATCTATTCCCCGGCTAGTACGGTCTGGGGTCAGTCCAGCTAAATAAAATAGCTATCAGACAATGTTCAAAATTTTCATGAAATTGTTTGGAAAGAAAAAGCAACCAAGAAGGGAACTAGCCCACTCCATCCTCCATCCTCTTTATGCGGTGGTCTTTGTTATCCGAAGATCTAACACCCCCACGGAAACTACATTTACTGCAAAAATAAACAATGGCCACACATTTCAGTCACAGAATGACTATACTAACACCCTAACCACACTTTATTTACTGTGGAAATAGACAACCGTCCACTAATTTCAGTCACAGAATGACTATACGCATAGTTTCCATTGAGATTTGAACCAATGTCTGAGACACATACTATTTCAATGACTGGATGGCGATTCTCTCAGAATTCCATAGTCAACGGTTCACGTGAATGATAGTCCGGGATAAAGAAACAGTGTTTATAGGGATGCTGGTTGTGCATCTAAGTACACTTTGTTGTATTAGCGATGCGCTGTTAGAGGCGACAATTTCGATTCCCAGTGAGGCCTCTAGAGATTGTGCACTCTAATCTCTTCTTCGTTCATTTAGTTCATCAAGAGTTCTGAATTTATTTCTCTAGGTAAATAGGGAAAAAATAAGTTAGTTGCGTGCATAACCCCTGCGCCACAAAAGCGTGCTTGCATTGTTAAGAAGGGAGTAGAGGGAAGCTATTAATTCATATAGACGCAACATTATTGCTGACAATAAAGAAGATTCGCCATAAATCACACACGTTTTTTAAACAAAAATCATATATTGCTTGTTACGCATGCACGTTATGCATATTTTTTGCGTATATTGATGCTAGAAAAAAAAAAAAAAAACGACAGACTTGACATATATTACAAAGGCATGGATCATAACAAAATATGATTCCATTAACCTCAGCTCGCAATATGTTTACATTGGCCTGTAAGACAAATTGTAACTTGTGTTGTTTTACAGTCAAATTATTTCCTTTCTTTTTCCTCATGTACAAGATGCGTAAAATGTATTTATACTTTTCTGATTATCATCATAATATTCATCTCGCGACCTTCCAGTTGACGTAGGAACTGATGTTTCTACACATATCTCGGTCCTTAGTGTTCAAGATCAACTCTCCTATAAGGAGATCATCATGGCTGAATAAATAAGAGCCGTCGCTCTTAAACTTCCGATGTGCTGATGGCGAGATAGCCGATACAAAAAGAAAGTAAGACAGACAGACACAGACAGATAGACATAGATAGATGTACAGACAGACTAACAGACAGATAGACAAATGAACAGACATACTAACAGACAGTCAGTCCCACCGACCGACCGACAGAGTGATCGACCGACCGACCGACCGACCAACAGACAGACAGACATATAGCGGAATGATGGAGTGAGGGAGAAAGAGAGAGAGAAAGAGAGAGAGAGAGAGAAAGAGAGAGAGAAAGAGAGAGACAGGGTGAGTTATCAATGAAGTATGGGTGGGGTGTAACACATTGCTATCCTCCTAGTCTGCCTACAGTCATGGCTTTTCCTTTTCTGTGTAAACATCCCCCAAAGATTAAACATCGCTTCACTAATTCTTCATGACGACTGCTTGCTCGAACGAATACACGTTTCAGGAGTTTCCCAACGTCGGCTGGCCAATGTGTCAAAGGATTAGACCACATTTCTCATTAATTATTGGTGTGGAATTGGTATTAGATATCGGGGACATACTGTACTGCCAACAGGGGACTGTCTAACCCCTACATACATATGGGACATACTGTACTGCCAACAGGGGACTGACTGTCCCCTACATACATATACAATACTGTACTGCCAACAGGGGACTGACTGTCCCCTACATACATATACAATACTGTACTGCCAACAAAGGACTAACTATCTCCTACATGCATGGGGTACATAGCGTACTGCACACAGGGGACTGACTGATCGAGAGGCTCAGTTGCTGGATATCTACATTCTGAAAACATCGATTCTAATCATCACAGGAGTATAAATATAAATACACATTTTAACTAAAAATGTCTAGAGACCTTTATTTCTCTTATTTTCTTTATCTGTTGTTGTTTGTTTTTTCGCTCACTCGCTTTAAACTGAAGCGCAGTCCATACACACTACTTCTAGTAGCACTAGACTGCATTGTGCGCGTGGATTAGTTTTCCCTTTTACCAGTGTCCCTCTCTAGCAGGCGAACCCACTCCGACTTCAGAGGTACTTGTACTTTACTCCCCCACGTCAAGGAGGGGAAATCAACATTTTAGTCCAAATGACCGGTGTAGGGGCTGAACTCCCTACCTCAGCGTACCGGAAATTTAAGAA
The DNA here is from genome assembly GCA_963921405.1 of Cepaea hortensis. Classification (NCBI taxonomy): domain Eukaryota; kingdom Metazoa; phylum Mollusca; class Gastropoda; order Stylommatophora; family Helicidae; genus Cepaea; species Cepaea hortensis. The sequence continues at coordinate 38,567,294 of OY992894.1, forward strand.
CTAGTGCTCTTATCCATTCAGCCATGCTGACCTCCCCCCCCCCCTCCCTCCCCCCCCCCCTTCCAGAGACTGCTTGATCAATGGGCCTTTAATCAGCCGTTAATAAACACCCCGCTGTCTTACACCAGCACTGATACGCATCCGTAATGATAATTTTGGTTTTCGATTAGTCTAGCATCTTCCATTAATCCATGTACAAATCCTATAATTAGGCGGCTGTATTCTCTTGGGGGTCTAATGTCTAAAACAAATTTTGACGTTATAGGAAACATACTAGCTTTTACAATAATTGCTTGAATACGTGTTTATCTGCTTTTGTCCGCCTTTTCAAATCACGTTTTATTAATATATGCCACGTTTCGAATGTCAGATAATTTGTCTTGAAGAAAGAATAAGGGGCTGACATCCCAGGCAGCTATTGCATTCGTTCTTGTGACACTTTACCTGTGTCACACACATACACACACACACACACACACACACGCACGCACGCACGCACGCACGCACGCACATACACACACATACACACACACACACGCACGCACGCACGCACGCATGCACGCACGCACGCACACACACACACACACACACTCGCACGCACGCACACACACACACACACACCTGTTTAGGCGTGTGTCTATGAGAATTTGAGGATTATGTTTAAAACTGTATTAAAGAATGTGATAGAGCAGTGGTTCTCAACCGTTGGGGAATTTCCCCCCCCCCCCCCCCTCTGGGGAATTTTAGGGTTTCCAGGGGGGGGGGGGAATGAAGACCATTTCAAGATCGCGTTAATACAAGAACCGATTACTTGATATTGATTTTCTTTTCATACTTTATAGTTATGTACGTCTCATTCTTCTAAAATTCATTTTATAAAGTCAGTAGACCCACAAATCATGTTTTATGTGGATGTCTAGACTTGATTTAGTATATGCTATTAAATTTACCTTCCATTTTTCGGTATACTGTGTAGGGGTGGGGTGGGGGGGGGGGGGGTTGGATATGAAATATGAAAGGGGGGGGGGAGGAATGACGTTCTGAAAATACGGTAAAGGGAGGCACGGGCCAAATTTTTGGTAGGAAGTGGGGGGGGGGGGGGGGATGACGTTCTGAAAATATGGTGCAAGTGGACACGGGCCAAAAAAGGTTGAGAACCACTGTGATAGAGCATGCAAAGATCATCTCACAGTAAGATAGTCTTATCGGCTAATTGGATAAACTTTGACTGGGAATATTTATGATTAAGGTGGCAAATAAGATTAAACCAGAAATTAGTGACGATAATAAGAGCAGAATTAATGCAGTAAGAAGGAAGCGAATCATGCCCAAATGTACAATTAAAGTCAAAGGAATTATTTTGTGGCAATAAAACTAATTCAAGTACTATGGTAAATGTATAACATCAGATATGATATCTATCACATAAATTTTAAAAAAATGTAAGAATTGTCAAACCTGCATTTTATAAAAACCAAAAAAAAAAAAAAAAAAAATAGTTCACGCAATAAATCTCTGTCATTTGGAAATTAGAAACGAAATTAACGTTTCACCATTTCGCTTTGAATGCTGGGCAATTGATAAGGAAGCAAAGAAAATCCACCGAAGCCATGAAAATTCACATCTACAGAAAATGCTGAAATTAATTTTGACAGCCAGAATTAGTAATATGAATATCCCAACAGAGACTATGACACAAGGACAGCTGAACATTAAAATCTGAAGCAGAAAGTCAACATTTTGGCAACAATACAAGAAGTAAACAACTGAAATACATTGTACAAACTGTACAGATTCATGGAAACAGGTAGAGTAACAGAGTGAGAGCAGAATTGCAAACAATTCAACATGGCATGACACAAGAAATCAGTGCCAAAACTGTTACATTTTGCAGAATGGCAGTGGATAAAGCATTTGGTTGTGTGTGCGTGCATGCGTGCGTGAGTGCGTGCATGCGTGTGTGTGTGTGTGTGTGTGTGTGTGTGTGTGTGTGAGGAGAGAGCCATAGCATCATTGAGGCTGCCAGCCCTAAAGTTACTGTTTCTATCCTCACCGGGTTAAATTCGAATTTTGAAAATTGAGCTGGTATCCCAAGTACACCAAGCCAACAATGGGTATCAGACAATGTCTTGAAAAAAGACTGACGCTCATGCAATTGTTAAAAATCAACGCAAGACTGCTTGCTTCCAAATTGCCTGCAACTGACTTATTTCTCCGCATGCTGGATTGTAAAAAGCGTTCGCTATCCCCTATCCAAAGACACGGCTATTTTCTTTTCTTTGTTTTAATTGACGGTATTTTATTATTTCTGATAAATATTATGCTAATTTTAATAACAAATCACGACTATCTACCACCCCTAGTATCTGATCTTGAGCTCCACACCCTTTACCAGCCCGCACACACATGCATACTGAGCGACTCAATGAATATGGACAAGAAGGTTGAGAAGGTCTCATACGACATGAGTGGCTAGACACTCTGAGAACATAACAATTAGTCAAGCTTACTTTCCTCTATGTACCGGGACACTCAGGCGTGAAAGTATAGATCAAGCAGATCTGTCGACGGACATGCTGTGGTCGGGGTAAGAAGAGCAATGGATGAGCCAGACATCATCGACGTCATTGTTATCAACGAACAGATGACTTTAAGGACATTTGAGAATCTGCTTTCGTGTCCAGAGGGAGGAAGATGGGAGAGACGCGGGGGAATGAATAAGCCTCTTTCTTAACAAAACAGTGAACTCTCTCAATACTCATTGGCATGATTCTGATTTGCCCGGTTCAGTATGGCGCTTGGATAGATGTCATTGTTATCAACGAACAGATGACTTTAAGGACATTTGGGAATATGCTTCCTTATCCAGAGGGAGGGAGATGGGAGTCACGGCTGGGAGTGAATAATGTTCTTCCTTAACAAAACAGTGAACTCACTCTATCCCCATTGGCATGATTTTGATTTGTCAGGATCAGTATGGCTCTTGGATCGACCCAGCGTCTTCAGTCTCCTTCTGCTGCGCTCGTAACCCCTGATGGAGCATAGATCTTCGCCCACCTCACGCCACACCGTCTTATCCTTTTATACCTCCGACAGTTCCTTCCATGTTCTCTCCATATGAATTATCTCTGTCGCTAATTCTCTTCTACTGTGTTTTTATATCTCCTTTTATTTCGTCTGCCCTATGGATACCAGAGACAACTTAAAATTTCCATCTGATTATTTTAAGTTATCCTGACATTGCCTGGGAAAGAAATATGACGAGGAAGGGAATTGACCACCCCACACAGTATGCAGTGGTCTAGATAGAATGTGATGTTTGAGAATTTCACAACGTAAAAGGCAGTATCTAATATGAGACTTTTTTCACCTTTCAAATCGACCACACACAAGTTCAAATTTCACATGCATCTGTGCCGTTACGTAAATAATTTCTTTCAACAACTGCTGATGAAGTGCGCAAATGTTGCGATACAGATAGGCTGATTCCAAGAAGAAAATAAAATAAAAAGAAGAAGAAGAATAACTGGCTGCTATTTAAAGAATATAATTTTACACAATTTACATACCGACCCACGGAAACACCAGGTTTCGGATATCGAGGGCAGACGTGAGAATTGTTGTTAAGTGGTGACGCGTTAAGTCTTTTTTTAACACATGATAAAATCTTTACATCGCAAGCAAATGTCACTTAGAAAATAAACATTTGCGTCAAAGAGATTAAATAGAAACACGATGGAACGAATCGAGTGCATTTCCTCATATAGATGTGACAATTACAGCTTTCAATGATTATATTGATACTGTGTCATCTAATCTCTACTTCTTTCCTCTACATTTGCCATACTGTGCCAGGCCGACAGTTGTATAAACCAACAAGTACTCGGTGGTGATGTGGTCACTTAAAAAAGTTAGATGCATATCTTTTACAGGACGTCACAGTCAACCCCATGATATTTTGGCTGTTTGTGATTTCTTGGAAAGTTTACGTTAAGTTGCCATTGTTTTTGGCAACGAACGGCGCTCATACAGTTTATATAAAAACCAACGCAAGACGGTCTGCTTCCAAATCGCCCGCAGCTGTGTTTCGAAAGCGGTATGCGGGATTACGAATTAGATCCGTAACACCTTCGGCACAGAGCGGTCAGTACCCGTTACCGATGTGAACCTGTGTCGACCAGGAGCAAGTTAATTATAAAAGTCAGACCCGATGCGGATTCTACATCTGTGAGTGCGCACAATTACCCGTGAAAGCATTTCAATGGCAACAAGAGTTCTCCAATGAATTAGCTCTCTGTGTATAAAGTAACAATATTCATAAAGAAGATTAATGATATAACCAAATAAGAAGAAAATTGAAATATTTTGATCACTTGAGACGTCACGAAAGTTTGGAGAAAACAATAATGGATATGACTGGGAAGAGAGGAAGAGAAAGGTCAAAGAGAAGATGGGTGCAGGATGTGGCGGATGACCTTCAGATGGGTGTATCGGACGCGGGACATCTTGCTTATGATCGAGAGGTTTTCCGGAAGGTTGTTATGAGAACGAGGTTCTGCAAAGGACATGCTACTGAATGAAAGAATGAATGAAATAAGACAGAAGGAGATCACTGTTCCATAGAAGCTCCATCACAGAACGCCGTTCTCACCATGGCGCTCCGTAAATATTATCGACCTTTCTTCAGATCCTCTACCACATTTATGTTAATTCATGTCTAAGGTATCTTTTATACCCTATGCTTTTCTTTGTGTTGGTCGACCACAGCCTCTTCTTCCCTAAGACATGCCCGCCTTTACTGTTCTCTGTAAGACATAGGGACGATTAATATAGCGAAAGTATCCAGTTTCCAAGACACTACGCACTTTATGATGCAGTTTTCTTTGATGTACAAATTTTCTAGAATACAGAGGTAGTTACGATAATTATATGCTGTAACGTATTGTTTTTTTATGGTTAGTAAATAGTTTGGAAGACGAAACGTGGTGCACACTCAAATAAACAAGTAATATAATGTATATTTTCGTTCATTGAGCATTGGAATTGTGGAAGAAATCACGATATAAAACAAATAACACGATGACCATAGTATGGCTATATATCTTCCTTCTGTCCAAATGGGAGGTCACATATGGCGATTCGGTACTGAATCACTTAAGTCTGATGCATTAACATTGTGATCGACTGAACCATGATAAGGTTATGCATCTACCGGCTGGCGCAGAGTCTTTCCTTCCTCTGTGTCGATAAGTACGAGGAGGCTTCACATGAAAATTTAAAAAAAAATGTGACAGAATTTACCAGATCATTGTCGCGTAACGTGTCAATAATTTTGGTAAGGATGTCAAGAGTGTTAAGCATGTGGCATCACGGTACAGACGCATATTGTATTGCTATAGGGACAGTTTAAAGTGGCCGCCTCACTTTTAGTTAGTTAGTTAGTCTTTCCTCTTGAGCCTAAGGCGGCGCATAGGGCAGAAGTCCTTACTCTCCATGCTTGGCGGTTCGCTGCTACCTATTGTAGATCTTGGATGTTTACTTGGCCATTAAATGAGCCTTCTCTGATGATGGTTCTACGCAGGGTCTCTCTTGGTCTTCCCCGTTTTCTTTTCCCTACCGGTGACCATATGAGGGCTTGGTAGGGGAGTCTTGTCCATTCTGAGTACATGGCCAATGTAGTTCCAACGGCGTCTTCTTATAAAATTGGATACTGTATCTTGCTTAGTCTCTTGTCTTATTTGCGTATTGGTTCTGAAGTATGTCCAGTGGATATTTAGAATTCTTCTAAGACATTTGTTCTCAAAATTGTCTAATTTTTAAAAATCTAAAGCTACCGTTGATTTCCAACTTTCACATCCATACGTTAACACTGGAATCACACAAGAGTTGAAGATTTTAAGTTTTGTGTGTTTGCTGAGTGTCTTTGACTTCCAGATGTTTGAAAATGTATTGAAGGTACCAGATGCCAGTGCGATTCTAGATGATATTTCTGGTGTTGAGTCCCATGTAGATGTCATTTTGCTTCCTAGGTATGTGAAGCTGTTGACTTTTTCAAGAACGTAGCTGTTTAATTTGGTGTCATCTGAACTGTTGGTAAGATCAATAGTCTTTATTTTTGTGGTGTTAATTTGGAGACCAATTTGCCCTGAAACATTTTGGAAATGGTTTATTTTCTCTTGGGCATCTGGGTGTGTTGAACTCAAAAGCACTATGTCGTCGGCAAAGTCCAGGTCTTCTAGAATTTTGTCAACCCAATGGATACCCCGCCGGTCTCTCTGGCTGTGGGGTTACAACACTTTCTCTCTGTAATCCCGTTTATCACGCAGTCTCGTAGCGGAGCGAGAGCTGAGGCGGTTCGACCCCGCTCGTGACTTGCGGGATACTGAGCCGGCCGCTCAGAAAGCAATGGCAAACTACTGAGCGTAATCTTGCCAAGAGATCAACATACAGCTGAAAGATACTGGTGTTGACAGCTAAGTCCTGTAAATGATATGCTAAAAAAAAATTTTTTTTAAATGGATACCCCTATTTGTGTTGTTTGTGCATTTGCGCATGACCCAATCGATAACTATTCAAAAAAGCATCGGTGATAAGACACAACCCTGTTTCACTACCGTTTCCACTGAAAACCAGTCAGAGTTGCCTGTTTCTGTTCTTACGCAGCAACGTGTCTCACTTTTGACATGCACCAAAGAGGACAGCGTTCTGTTATCGTGTCTTTTAAAAATCAGTGAAGGCGCGAAACCTATAGAAATTAATCCGCGAATAGAATTCTGCATGGTTTTGCGTGCCTGTCAGTCCAGCAAGTGTATGAGTGGAGTAGGAAGTTTCAAAACTGTTATGTCCGATGAATATTTAGAGCATGAGTGGTAACACATGCGACCAAGAGTAATTTTTCCTACAGGAATCCAAGGAGTTTATCCGCTCACTTGCATTGAACGCAGTTGAACTACATTGAAAAATGATACATTTGTTCTTAACTTGTTTTCAGAATATATTCTGAATATACGCTTAAAGACTGATATTCACACACAAAGAAAAAAAAACATTTAAGGTTTTCATGTGCTAAATGATATATTGTCTTTGAACATTGGTCTCACTTTGGCCAGCCTATTACTGGTACACACCGGTGAATGTTTTAATCAACTAACGAGTTACTCTTCTGTAGTTTTCATACTCGGCCCACCATCACATCCCCGGTATATTTGCATGTCCAACTTTCTTTATCTCCCTGTATTCTTGCACAACTCTAATCATGTATCTCGAGTCTTTTCACCTCCTGTTTCGTGTCATAGCATACACTCAGGGCGCTCTATGTACACAAATTAGCACCACTATTCTTGTGTGTTTCACAGTCTGGGATTCTTAAATAAGTACAGCACTTACTTTTTTCTAATTTCTTTGTTTGTATTTTTGTAAATTTTGTTCTCACCCCCACCCTCCAGCCCATATCTTTTCATTCCTTTTATTCTGTCAAAAGGCCTTCAAGTAGTCACTGTAGAATCTTCTCCGTGTTTATAATACGTGTTTTCTTGCTGATGAAGGCTTGTTGCAGCAACATCCTTTGTTTGTTGTAATTGTGATTTTCAAAGCTGCAATTCTGTTTTTTTTTTCTACTATACCGTTTACACTTCCGCGACTTTAGGCTTTTTAACTAATGATATTCATACCTTAACTATATAGAGCCTATGCTGTTGTAAGCATGTGAACCATGGCCACTGCACAGACACATTGCGTGTCAAGTTTCAGTTTTATCAGGTGCCGTCTCCGCAAGGAATGGGTGATACAATGAAGGATCTCCAACACTGTCTGTCTCTCGCCTTGACTGTACATTCTGTTAGACTGCTGTTCGTCCATCTCTTGATGCTCTCTTCCAACTTGTATCGTTGTCTACCTCTTGCTGGCTTCAGCCTTACCCTCCAATAGGGTTTTCATAATAGTATTATGCCGTTTAACGTGACCGAAATATTTCACTTGCTTCTGTTAGTTCTTTCATCAACGCTCTTTTCATTTCCAGTTGTTCTAGAACCTCTGTATTTGATTGTACGACAATTTGAAGTACAACATATTCTTCTGTATATCCAAATCTTCTGGGTCTCTATTCGACTTTCTAATTGCTTGTTCATTTTCCAGCTTCTGCGCATATAGTAGTTTCCAGGCATATAGTCATCCAATGGCACTTTTTAAAATAATGTTGCGAGGAAAATACAAAGAATACCAAGTACTGACAGAAGGGAATAAGACAGTCGTTCAAGAAACACTTGAAAAACGCAAACTGTTTATTTAAATCAGACATAGTGAGGATGTTTTGGACATGTTATGGGAGAAATCAACTTTAAAACTTAGTGACAATTGTTAATTTAATTAAAAAAAGCATATTTGTTTTGGACATTAGCCGCCTGTGAACTCAAGCGTAGTCCACACATGCGCTACTACTTCTAGTGCACTGGACTGATCTTTTGCGAGTGGGCTAGCTATCCTTATTACCTGTGTTCCTCACCATCAGGCGAACCCACTCCGACTTCAGAGGTACTTGTAATTTACGACCCTAAATTATGGACGAGAAGTCAACATTTTAGTCCAACTGACCCGGGTAGGGGTTAAACCCGCTAACTCAGCATCAGCACACCGGATGTTTAAGAACGAGCTCTCTTATTCATTCGGCCATGCTGACCTCCAAAATAGAGCCCTCTTCTGACAGTATAAAGCTATCACGTCTTTGAAGTAACTAGTCTAAAATATAACACTGTTGGAAGATTATGACAAAATACTGAAATCAATAGACTTCTACCATTATTTTGGGGTCTGACATTTTTTCTATGTCGATCTAATGTCCTTCGATTGCGTTTTAACGTGAAATTTCGGGTTCTAAAATTATTAATCACTAGCGGTATGTTTATAGGCCGGTAATTCTCTGACTCACACGCACGTCTGTATTTATATCAATTGCGTTCTTCCTGGAACAAACTGTTTTATGGAAGAATATGGTTTGAAACATGTACCTGCGGAAGGAATAGACAGAAAGCCACACACGTAAATAAATAAATGAAGCACGCAAGAAAAGACGGTAGAACAGACCGAGAGACAAAGAGAGAAAGTTAATATGATAGGCAGGGTGAAACAAAGAAAGAAAGACAGACAGACAGACAGACAGACAGACAGACAGACAGACAGACAGACAGACAGACAGACAGACAGACAGACAGACAGACAGACAGAGGGTTATATAGGCAGGCAAATTAATAGAAAGAAAGAAAGAAAAGAAAGAAAGAAAGAAAGAAAGAAAGAAAGAGAAAGAAAGAAACGATATCATACCTCGGATAACATTTATTTAAATAAAATAAATATAAATAATAACACTACTGGTTGAAATAATAACACCCATACGTACAGGACCGCCCAGGGCCACACATTCACAAAGAAATAACCTTGTTACTACACATATAATCAAACACATTCAGTGCTATCGTATTCAAAGTGTTACCCAACGGCCGCAGGGGGAAAAAAACAACAACTATTCATTATTTTTGTACTGTAATTCCCCTATGTCACCGTCCTGTAATTATCTCCCACTTTCTACAGTTAGCCTTGTTTTTGGGGAAAGGAAAGCATGTGGCTACCAACAGGGAATCTAATAAGACAATGTTGAAATAATCAGGGAAGATCTCACAAACACGGAGTTTGGCCGATCGCTTCTGGTTGCCAAGTAATCAGTCAAGTGTCGTACTGGTTCAATGTCCTGATATAGAGTTAAAGCAGACCGTTGCTGCATATTAGCCGTTACAGTAACATTTGACGGGTACACACACAGAAACACACACGCACACACACACTCACACACACACACACACACGTGTGTGTGTGTATATATATATATATATATATATATATATATATATATATATATATATATATATATATATATATGTCTATATATATCATGTGTGTGTGTGTGTGTGTGAGTGTATATGTGTGGCGGTACAGTTAACTTTATCAATGATGATATTAAACATAAGACTAAAGGGTTACCTGCTGATGGTACTAAATATAAGGTGTTAGAATTAGCAACACACACACACACACACACACACACACACACACACACACACACACACACACACACACACACACACACACACACACACACACACACACACACACACACACACACACACACACACACACACACACACACACACACACACACACACACACACACACACACACACACACACACACACACACACACACACACACACACACACACACACACACACACACACACACACACACACACACACACACATACACAAAACAAACAGACAGACATACCTGCTTGCCTGCCTGCCTACGTAATAACTATATATCTACTTATCTACCTGTCTGCCTGCCTGCCTGCCTACCTGCATACCTCCTACGTACTCACCTGCCTACCTTCCTACCTACCAATAAACCTACATACTTATCTACCTACTTACATACCTACCTAAATATCCAGCTACCTGCCCACCTGCCCACCTGCCAACCTGCCAACCTACCTACATACCTACCTACCTACATAGCTACATAGACAGACAGACAGGCATGAATGCATACATTCATACATGTATACAAACACTCACACTCACAAACACAAACACACACACTCATACACACACACTCACACACAGGCACACACGCACGCACGCACCTACCTAGCTACTTACCTACCTACCTACCTACCTACCCACCCACCCACCCTCCTGCCTGCCTGCCTGCCTGCCTGCCTGCCTGCCTGCCTGCCTGCCTGCCTGCCTGCCTGCCTGCCTGCCTGCCTGCCTGCCTGCCTGCCTGCCTGCCTGCCTGCCTGCCTGCCTGCCTGCCTGCCTGCCTGCCTGCCTGCCTGCCTGCCTGCCTGCCTGCCTGCCTGCCTGCCTGCCTGCCTGCCTGCCTGCCTGCCTGCCTGCCTACCTACCTACCTACCTACCTACCTACCTACCTACCTACCTACCTACCTACATACATACATACATACATACATACATACATACATACATACATACATACATACATACATACATACATACATACATACATACATACATACATACATACATACATACATACATACATACATACATACATACATACATACATACATACATACATACATACATACATACATACATACATACATACATACATACATACATACATACATACATACATACATACATACATACATACATACATACATACATACATACATACATACATACATACATACATACATACATACATACATACATACATACATACATACATACATACATACATACATACATACATACATACATACATACATACATACATACATACATACATACATACATACATACATACATACATACATACATACATACATACATACATACATACATACATACATACATACATACATACATACATACATACATACATACATACATACATACATACATACATACATACATACATACATACATACATACATACATACATACATACATACATACATACATACATACATACATACATACATACATACATACATACATACATACATACATACATACATACATACATACATACATACATACATACATACATACATACATACATACATACATACATACATACATACATACATACATACATACATACATACATACATACATACATACATACATACATACATACATACATACATACATACATACATACATACATACATACATACATACATACATACATACATACATACATACATACATACATACATACATACATACATACATACATACATACATACATACATACATACATACATACATACATACATACATACATACATACATACATACATACATACATACATACATACATACATACATACATACATACATACATACATACATACATACATACATACATACATACATACATACATACATACATACATACATACATACATACATACATACATACATACATACATACATACATACATACATACATACATACATACATACATACATACATACATACATACATACATACATACATACATACATACATACATACATACATACATACATACATACATACATACATACATACATACATACATACATACATACATACATACATACATACATACATACATACATACATACATACATACATACATACATACATACATACATACATACATACATACATACATACATACATACATACATACATACATACATACATACATACATACATACATACATACATACATACATACATACATACATACATACATACATACATACATACATACATACATACATACATACATACATACATACATACATACATACATACATACATACATACATACATACATACATACATACATACATACATACATACATACATACATACATACATACATACATACATACATACATACATACATACATACATACATACATACATACATACATACATACATACATACATACATACATACATACATACATACATACATACATACATACATACATACATACATACATACATACATACATACATACATACATACATACATACATACATACATACATACATACATACATACATACATACATACATACATACATACATACATACATACATACATACATACATACATACATACATACATACATACATACATACATACATACATACATACATACATACATACATACATACATACATACATACATACATACATACATACATACATACATACATACATACATACATACATACATACATACATACATACATACATACATACATACATACATACATACATACATACATACATACATACATACATACATACATACATACATACATACATACATACATACATACATACATACATACATACATACATACATACATACATACATACATACATACATACATACATACATACATACATACATACATACATACATACATACATACATACATACATACATACATACATACATACATACATACATACATACATACATACATACATACATACATACATACATACATACATACATACATACATACATACATACATACATACATACATACATACATACATACATACATACATACATACATACATACATACATACATACATACATACATACATACATACATACATACATACATACATACATACATACATACATACATACATACATACATACATACATACATACATACATACATACATACATACATACATACATACATACATACATACATACATACATACATACATACATACATACATACATACATACATACATACATACATACATACATACATACATACATACATACATACATACATACATACATACATACATACATACATACATACATACATACATACATACATACATACATACATACATACATACATACATACATACATACATACATACATACATACATACATACATACATACATACATACATACATACATACATACATACATACATACATACATACATACATACATACATACATACATACATACATACATACATACATACATACATACATACATACATACATACATACATACATACATACATACATACATACATACATACATACATACATACATACATACATACATACATACATACATACATACATACATACATACATACATACATACATACATACATACATACATACATACATACATACATACATACATACATACATACATACATACATACATACATACATACATACATACATACATACATACATACATACATACATACATACATACATACATACATACATACATACATACATACATACATACATACATACATACATACATACATACATACATACATACATACATACATACATACATACATACATACATACATACATACATACATACATACATACATACATACATACATACATACATACATACATACATACATACATACATACATACATACATACATACATACATACATACATACATACATACATACATACATACATACATACATACATACATACATACATACATACATACATACATACATACATACATACATACATACATACATACATACATACATACATACATACATACATACATACATACATACATACATACATACATACATACATACATACATACATACATACATACATACATACATACATACATACATACATACATACATACATACATACATACATACATACATACATACATACATACATACATACATACATACATACATACATACATACATACATACATACATACATACATACATACATACATACATACATACATACATACATACATACATACATACATACATACATACATACATACATACATACATACATACATACATACATACATACATACATACATACATACATACATACATACATACATACATACATACATACATACATACATACATACATACATACATACATACATACATACATACATACATACATACATACATACATACATACATACATACATACATACATACATACATACATACATACATACATACATACATACATACATACATACATACATACATACATACATACATACATACATACATACATACATACATACATACATACATACATACATACATACATACATACATACATACATACATACATACATACATACATACATACATACATACATACATACATACATACATACATACATACATACATACATACATACATACATACATACATACATACATACATACATACATACATACATACATACATACATACATACATACATACATACATACATACATACATACATACATACATACATACATACATACATACATACATACATACATACATACATACATACATACATACATACATACATACATACATACATACATACATACATACATACATACATACATACATACATACATACATACATACATACATACATACATACATACATACATACATACATACATACATACATACATACATACATACATACATACATACATACATACATACATACATACATACATACATACATACATACATACATACATACATACATACATACATACATACATACATACATACATACATACATACATACATACATACATACATACATACATACGTGCGGTGGACTGCTGCAATCAACTTTGGAAATTTATATAAGAGAAATGGCGGAATTTTAATAATAAATTTTCCACTCCTTGCATATTCCACTCTTATTACTTGAGTGACAGTCAGACATAATCACTCTGCACCAGTTACCCGCCCATGGCTTCCACCCAGGCTCTTCACATAACTGATCTTTCTTTGGCCACAATTGACGGCCTTCTGTGTATTCCTACATTAAGATCCGCCGTCTATTTGTCTATAACAATATTGGTCTAACACCATATGCTTCAGACACATTAAATGAGCCTTTACTTCTTGTACTTACTACAGTAATGTTGTTCAAATCCCACTGACGTGGATTTGTTTAATTTACTTACCATGTAGACTTAGGCTAACGTGAATACCGTGGAATGTCCCGGGAAGTAAAAATGTCCGGCGTTATACCCATGACATCACCCATTAAGTGCCAATGTTTTTAAATGTACGGGACAAGCGTCATTCGTATCCTGACGCTCTAAATGTACCCACGCTCTATAATAAGTCAAAGTAACAGACCCTATTTCACGTCTTCAAGCCTATTGGTTGCATGCTGCCAGACCCATATATTTATTCACCAATCGGCAATCCAGGTTTGACGTGGTCAGTGCCACGCCGGCTGCCTTCACTTCCTCCAACAGTTTCTGGTACCCATGTTAAGCTCCTTCGACATGGGAGCTCTGGTCAAGTTTTACAAATCTACGTCCAAGCGAATTCGAACCTTTGACCACCCCGTCGGCATATGAACTTTCCCTATTACACTGCGGATGTTACCATATTCTGTAATTCTGCTCTAAAAGATCCGTGCTATCGCTTCAACCCGGAAATCGATCTCTGTATGCAAATGAAATCAGGCCGTTATGACGTCAACAATCATGTATTCTTCACTTGTGTAGACGGATTGCCCGGCGATATGTATCCTGTATGAAATTGTATCTCCCCCCCCCCCCCCAATTCTTTACAGACACTCCACCTAGAATTGAATTATTTGTGGATGTGAAGTAGATGCAGCTGAGCCTTCCTAATGCATGCTCATAGAGGCGTAGTGATTAGTTCACTCCTCATCCTAGATACTGGTAGGGTTTCATTTTTAGCATGTGCGGCAGTATTGGATTTACAAAAATGTATGACTGTGAGGTCGACTACACCTAACAAATCACGAACCAGGCAATTTTCAGAATATCCATGTACATTATCTGTGACTGAACGAGGACGAGGTGGCCTTCACAGTTCATTATGCCATGACCTAGAATAAGTGAATGAGGCAGAATCTGCAATGGAACTTCGTTTACCTTAGACGCTTGAGATGCTTATATAGGATGTTGTTTAATTTGAATAAAACACGGTGGCATAGTAATTAGTGCTCTTGCCTACCAAAAATAAAAAAAAAATGATTTTGTTTAATATATGCAGAGGTAGGATTATTATTTTTGTTTTCGGAGGTGTGATGAACCAGGTAGGATCTGGGGCCGACACAACCTACAAAATTGGGCAACAAATCTACAGATATTTTAAAGATTTGTCTGAGAAAAAGGTCGACGAGAAAGGGAACTAACCACCCTAGCTCATATGTCGTGGCCTATAATATGTGTAGACCTAATACGCCGTACCCAACGAGTATCTGCTATACAACATACTTTACAGTTATGCCATCACAGGAAGTCGCAGTAGCACAGTGCCTAGCAGGTATGTCTGCCGGCTCGGTGATCATGTACGCGAATCTCCGTCGACGGGGATCTGTTATACAATTGACCTAGGCATCCTTGTCGACCAAGTGGTTGGATATAAAGGTGTCCGGCTTAATACTGAGCACATCACCCATTGGGTGTCGATTGATCTATGAAACATGGCACTAGCACCATATACCCATATAAACTTAAGGCGTGTAAATGGGTCCGTTACTTTAAGAGTAACATAAAGTAAGTCCATTGACATACAGGGTGTATTTTTAATGACTGTGCAGTGTTTAAAAATATTGCCGGTCCAAGTTTTGTATCTACCTATTATGTTGCATGAACTTTACAGAGAGTGAATGCAAACTTTGGACCAGCAATATTTTCAAACACTGCACCGTAATTAAAAATACACCCTATACTATGACTGGCAGCTTGCCGTCTTAATAGACGATATTTGTTAAATAGAGTTATATCTCTGCACAGTAAAAGCCCATACAAGATGATCCCTCTCTCGGTCTGCCTAGTTTACTCGAAAATAAAGATATCACCAATACAACGAGAACAAGAGAAGCTGCAGAAGCTGCCGGATCAGCAAATCACTGCTCTAACAGCCCGCCTGTCGGAGCTTCGATCCTAGGTCAGTTGCCGACCAAGGTTTAGGGCCTGGTCTGCCCTGGAATGAAATTTAGTCTTAAGGTTGCATTTCCTCGCATTAGGATAAGGTTTGTACCCTCTTCAATAATTTAGCAGTGCATGGTACAAAACTGTACACGGAAATACGTTAGGTTTATCATCTTCTTCTTATAGTACCTGGTCGTGAGCAGACATAGGTGACCATGAAGCTTTAATCCTGTCTGATAGTTTATGGAAGTTAGCGTTGGTATGTGCACTTTTTAGAGAAAGTCCTTTGAACATAAATACATTAAGGATAAAATGTTGAGCTGAGCTGAATTGAGTCAGGTACCGACATCACAGCACTCGGGATATTCCCATAGTTACGCTGTACTCATCTTCAAAAGCTAGCATAGATACCAAATACCAAACGTCCCAGTTGCAGCCCAGTTATATGTCCGTCTGGTCTTTCCCCGGAGTACTGAATGTCTACCAGATCCTCCGACACTCTCTGACGCACCATTTTCTCCAGGTCATGATGATTTAACATATTCTTTCACACTTAAGGACCCTGACCACATCCGCTTAATCATCTGATCCTGTGTTGCAGAACCAACCAGTCGGTCCGACTGCTGATTTCCCACCACACCTTCTGGTCCTGAAGAAAAGATCCAAAGGATACTCCCTATTTGTGATTTATTTTTAACTGAAGCGTGCCATTCTGCACGAAACATGCGCATCTGCACCCTTCTCAGCATGTTCTGTGAGACCCTTACAACCACGACACGTGTACGTTTTGTCCTTCATACAGTAGAATGCCACATAGACTGCCTCCACCTCCATTACAGAACTAGATGTCATATCATACGCCAGGATCTCCTGCACTAAACACCGTGCTTTAAACGTTACTATGAACCCTCAGGCACTTATTTTGCCCCTTAGCACTGAGAACCTCCGTACAGATGATAACATTGTCTGGGCAGGTATTGTCGCGAATGAATTTAAACAAATATAATAAATGTACTGCGGTCTATAAAAGGGTTTAAACGAAATGAGGGGTGGATTTCATAACGCATAGTTTTATCCCATATGGCTCGGTCTGATGAAAGCATTTAAAAAAAAAAAAGAAGAAACTAACAGCAGATTCAGCGACGACCCCCAGGAGTCTCCGAGAAAATTGCACTCGAGAACCGAACGACGTAGGCCGGAATCGAACCCACAATCTTGTGAACTCTAGGAGGTGTAAGGGGGTGAAAGGGGGTGTAAGGGGTTGTAAGGATCTTATGGGGTGTAAGGGGATGTAAGGGGGTGTAATGAGGTGTAAGGGGATGTAAGGGGGTTAAAGAGGTGTAAGGAGGTGTAAGGGGTGTAAGGAGGTGTAAGGGATGTAAGGAGGTGTAAGGGGTGTAAGGGGGTGTAAGGAGGTGTAAGGGGTGTAAGGAGGTTTAAGGGGTGTAAGGAGGTATAATGAGGTGTAAGGGGGTTCAAGGAGGTGTAAGGAGGTTAAGGGGGTGTAAGGAGGTGTAAGGAAATGTAAGGAGGTGTAAGGGGTTGTAAGGGGTGTAATGGGGTGTAAGGAGGTTAAGGGGGTGTAAGGAAATGTAAGGAGGTTAAGGAGGTGTAAGGATGTGTAAGGGGGTGTAAGGATGTGTAAGGAGGTGTAAAGTGGTGTAAGGGGGTGTAAGGAGGCGTAAGGGGGTGTAAGAGGGTGTTAGGGGATGAAAGGAGGAGTAAAGAGGTGTAAGGAAGTGTAGCCACTTCGGCAAGGAGACTCCACTGCGGTGTCAAGAAGTAACTAGGTTATTTGTGTCGTCACACAAGAAAGATAGACAAATAAGTACGCAGGGGCGCCGGCATTTGATGCATTGGTCTGTAGCAGAACATTGTTATTTCTAGGATGAAAAGAATATGCGAAGTTTTTTTTTTATAACAACGATAATCAATGTAGCATTGCTAGGAGGGACGGCAGTTCTCCAAGCAAGTAACAGTTCACATTAACTGAGTTCGCTTATTAGTCTCATATTGCCCTAGTTATACTTGTTGATATATATATGTGAACGTCCTCCCGGCCATCTGGCAAACCCGCTCCGACTTCTGAGGTACTTGTAATTCCCGACCCCAAGTTAAGGACGAGAAGTCAACATTTAAGTTGACACCGACCGGTGTCTGGAACGAGCCAGTGTCAAAGATAATGGTTTCTTAGCGTTAAACCTCTCAGCCACGCCGGCCCCCGTTTAAAATTTCTGTACCGTTTTATTACCAATTGTTCATGTGTATCCATACCACCTATGTGTCTGTGTGTGTGTGTGTGTGTGTGGGGGGGGGGGTGTGGGTGTGTTGTGTGTGAGTGTGTGTTGTGTGTGTTGTGTGTGTTGTGTGTGTTGTGTGTGTGTGTGTGTGTGTGTGTGTGCGTGTGGAAGTGAACAGGACCACCCAGCCCACTATCAGCACCAGAAAATTATTTGCGAATTAAAGGCGACAGGCTCGCTGTTGACCATATCATCTGTCCGTTGCCAGTTGATATATACAATTATAGGTTTAGCACCATATATCCATACTCTTTAAATACGCGAACAATGGTCTGTTATATTTTCGTTTCTTCTTCTTCTCCTCATTATTATTATTATTATTATTATTATTATTAGTTCTTCTTTGTCTTGTTCTTGGTTTTCTTGTTATTGTTCTTCTTGGTCTCGTTCTTGTTCTTGTTCCTTCTTTTTCCTGTTCCTGTTGCCCTTCAGCTCCATTGCAGCATAAGACCTCAACTGCACCCACATCTATTTAATATAATAAAATTATGTGGGTATAAATATCTTAAAATAATGATATCATTTGTTAACCCTCTTGGCATCCTTAACAACAATACTGACAGCTTACAAGACAATGGCATAGTTAATGCTTCCCCCCCCTAAGTCGTCCTTCCATAATTGTTTAATTGCATTGAATAACAAACAGCAGTCAAAGAGTTTCAGGGTTAACGAAATTACAGACACTATAATAGTATAGCCGGTCTCCCTGGCCCATGTTAACGTCTTTCTCCGTAATCTCGTATATCCAAGTGAGGAAAGTAACTTGCGCGAGAATCGGTACCGGTTCTCGCCGCGTTAGTACCTTACGGGGTATGTGAGCCGGTCGATCAGGAAGCAATAGCAAACTACTGAGCGTAATCTTGCCAAGAAATCAACAATCAGCTGAAGGATGCTGATGTTGACAGCGATGTCCTATAAAGGATATGCGAAATAAAAAATAAAAAAAAATAATAGTACAATTAGAATAATTAGAGTATCGAACTAAAAACGCCTGACTCATTTGCCTACACGGAGGAAAGATTAAACATATTTTCAGTTCCAGACATGGACATGGTTCACTGAATGTCAGTTAATTTTCTGTTGTATAATAGTCTGAGCATATGCACGTTTCATTTATTTATTTCTTCAAGAAACTGCTGTGAGGTTATGCTAGTGCGCATGTCTGAGCACACCTGGGTTTCTAATAAATAGTTCTATACATTTTCGGTAAACGAAATACACCATGCGTAAGGAAATTTAGGGCTAATTAGTACAGGAATACAGCGTCAAATTATAACATTGATATGTATATATATAGAGAGAGCAAGACTAGCACAGATCGAATAATTGATTGTATTCAAGGATCACCTCCATCGCATAATGAAACTATCCATTACTTTCCGATTTTCCCCTGGGAGTAACTCAGTTCAGTAAACAAGATCGGTAGCAGTGAGAAGTATGAGAGAGAGAGAGAGAGAGAGAGAGAGAGAGAGAGAGAGAGAGAGAGAGAGAGAGGGAGAGAGAGAGAGAGAGAGAGAGAGAGAGAGAGAGAGAGAGAGAGAGAGAGAGAGAGAGAGAATGTGAACAAGCTCTGTAGCACTGCGAAGTATTTCAGTGTAAATGTGTGTGAGTGTGTGTCTACGTTACAGGATTTAACGGAACAAGCACGACCTCTGGGACAGATTATTGTACTCTGTGTCTGTGCTGTGCTACAAGATGGGAACGTCTTAACATATGGTAGTGTCAATGTGAATGACTAGGCGAACGTTTTCACACACACTTAGACAACACACTAACGCTCACAAACACACACACACACACACACACACACACACACACACACACACACACTCAAATATATATATATATATATATATATATTATATATATATATATATATAAATATTGAGCACAACCCACTACTGGCAACGCCGATCGCATTCCGGTATGAACCTAAGGCCTATTCACGTCAATATGGAAGCACTATACTCGAGTTTCGCCCTCGTTTGAGCTCGTCAGTAGTGCATATCCCTGACCGGATCCGGAAACAGTCCCGGATCACGCGTGTGAAGCGGGTGTGTAACCACGCGGCACACACTTGACACACCAAATTATCACAACAGAACACCACAACGCTACCCATCGTAGGCTATGCTCAAGATTGCCCAATCGCCGCGACCGACGTCCGTCAATCGATGGGACCCGAACGATCAGGACTTCTCACTGGCAAGGAACACCAGGCCTCCTAAATCCAGTGAGCAATAATAACTTGATTATGTGGATGTTTCGGGATTTGAAATTTAAATATTGAGCACAACCCACTACTGGCAACGCCGATCGCATTCCGGTATGAACCTAAGGCCTATCCACGTCAATATGGAAGCACTATACTCGAGTTTCGCCCTCGTTTGAGCTCGTCAATAGTGCATATCCCTGTCCCTGTTGTGATAATTTGGTGTGTCCAGTGTGTGCCGCTTGGTTACACACCCGCTTCACACGCGTGATCCGGGACTGTTTCCGGATCCGGTCAGGGATATGCTCTACTGACGAGCTCAAACGAGGGCGAAACTCGAGTATAGTGCTTCCATATTGACGTGGATAGGCCTTAGGTTCATACCGGAATGCGATCGGCGTTGCCAGTAGTGGGTTGTGCTCAATATTTAAATTTCAAATCCCGAAACAACCACATAATCAAGTTATTATTGCTCACTGGATTTAGGAGGCCTGGTGTTCCTTGCCAGTGAGAAGTCCTGATCGTTCGGGTCCCATCGATTGACGGACGTCGGTCGTGGCGATTGGGCAATCTTGAGCATAGCCTACGATGGGTAGCGTTGTGGTGTTCTGTTGTGATAATATGGTGTGTCCAGTGTGTGCCGCGTGGTTACACACCCGCTTCACACGCGTGATCCGGGACTGTTTCCGGATCCGGTCAGGGATATGCACTACTGACGAGCTCAAACGAGGGCGAAACTCGAGTATAGTGCTTCCATATTGACGTGGATAGGCCTTAGGTTCATACCGGAATGCGATCGGCGTTGCCAGTAGTGGGTTGTGCTCAATATTTAAATTTCAAATCCCGAAACAACCACATCATCAAGTTATTATTGCTCACTGGATTTAGGAGGCCTGGTGTTCCTTGCCAGTGAGAAGTCCTGATCGTTCGGGTCCCATCGATTGACGGACGTCGGTCGCGGCGATTGGGCAATCTTGAGCATAGCCTACGATGGGTAGCGTTGTGGTGTTCTGTTGTGATAATTTGGTGTGTCCAGTGTGTGCCGCGTGGTTACACACCCGCTTCACACGCGTGATCCGGGACTGTTTCCGGATCCGGTCAGGGATATGCACTACTGACGAGCTCAAACGAGGGCGAAACTCGAGTATAGTGCTTCCATATTGACGTGGATAGGCCTTAGGTTCATACCGGAATGCGATCGGCGTTGCCAGTAGTGGGTTGTGCTCAATTTTTAAATTTCAAATCCCGAAACAACCACATAATCAAATATATATATATATATATATATATATATATATATATATATATATATATATATATATATATATATATATATATATATATATATATATATATATGTGTGTGTGTGTGTGTGTGTGTGTGTGTGTGTGGGCGCGCGCGCGCGCGTGTGTATGTATCTGAACAAAACCTGTATATACAAATGAGAGCGGGTGGTGGAGTGACATTCAGAGCTTCCCGCGACAGGTAGTTCAATGTTAGGGTCTCAAGTCAAGACAGTAGGCGAAGGAACTCTATATAGGGGCAAAGGCTATGGTTAATGACCAGTATGGTCATGGTCACAAATGAAGGTAATAACAGATAACCATTTTTACAGTTGCATAGAAAATCATGATTCACCAGTTTATAAAGTAGATCTATGTCGTAAATGGGTGCTCTGTAGAAGGAAAGATGGAACGAATGAACGAACGAACGAATTTTACTTTCAAAAGGTCACAAAATTGGGCACCCAGGCTTGTCTTACTTTTCAGCCCTTCCAATCACTCGTCTTTAGTAAATCAACTATCTATTGTGGATGTTACATTCACATAGTAAAAGACCTTGCCAAATGAATGTTGTAAACATGCACAATGCTGTGAGACATGTAGGAATGCAGGCGTGCAGGCAGACACACATACACACACATACACACTCATACACGCATTAACACATACATACATACCTATACACATACATGCATCATTTATACAATCTCTCACAGTTATGCTCCCGCTCAATAACACATAAATACACACTCTCTCACATACAAATATACTATTTCACAAACACAAACACACTAACAAACATTAACTCATAAATACATTCTCTCTCTCTCTCTCTCTCTCTCTCTCTCTCTCTCTCTCTCGCTCTCTCTCTCTCTCTCTCTCTCTCTCTCTCTCTCTCTCTCTCTCTCTCTCAGTTAGAAAACCAGACAGATGGATAGAGTAAAACTCAGCCAGACAGAAGGATATTAAATCAAAAGTAACAACTTCCCCATTCTGCATTACATAATATTAAGATATCTTACAAGGGATATTGAAACCTCTAAAAAGACACCGTTGCTAGGATTCTCTGTTAATGCCATACCATGCATCATCGAATGTAATTAAGACTAGGGATAAATTATTCTTGCTTTCGTTTAGTTAAACTTTGAATCTTCCAAATAATTTTAACCAATTCCTGAAAAACATGGTTTTCTGTCTTGCAAACGAATGCATCTCTGGTTAATTTAACAACGTGGTCTTTAAAAACTGCCCTGGCCTTGTGGTTAGTAAGCAAATTAACAGAGATAGTTGTCTGAATTTAGTTCTTGTAAGTAATATATTCCTTTTCATGATCATTTTGGCATATTCTTCTTCTTATAGTTCACCAATGTGACTTTGATGATCATGTCTGTCCAAATGAGGAGCGGCTGGCCGAGTGGCTAGAACTTCGGACTCTCCTTCGGGAGACCCGGGTTCGATCCCTCGGTAAGGTGTGGGATTTCTATCTGTCGCGGGCAAAAAGAAAATCCTAATTTGCACAATTCGCGGCGACTGCACTAGCCAGGCGGCCTTAGTTCCTCAGGCTCAAAGACCCCTCTGCCATACACCGCAAGGTACTATATTGGCAGTAAATGACAGTTGACAGTTGACAGTCTGTCCAAATCCCTCTGTCAAACGTGCTACCAATAATTAGTTATACTGAAGTCCTTCCATGCCATGATGCCATTATGCCAAGCTGTCTAGCATCTTCAGTCTTGGTCTCCTCCTGCCTCTCTGCCTCCGCTGTACCAAGGACCAACACAGCCTGGTATTTACTAGCAATTGAGCACAAAGCAACACCGGATCTCGGTACAAGAAAGAGCCTCTCCTAGAAAGTTTATGCGCATACTTGGTTATTGATTTATATAGCAACGTATTAGATTGTACGTGGCTGTAAAAATTGACTCGTATTGAAGTCACAGAGATTGACACTTAGATATCTTTTATAATACTTTTTATCGCCTTAATACTCTGAGTGAGGGGGTCTTCACTCCCCGCTTTAAACAGAGACATTGACTTGTATAGTCATTTATTGATTCTTTTGGATAACAGTTGGTACTTAGCTTGTGAAGTAGTTTTTTCAAGTTAATTATTTGTTGTATGTTCTTTAATTTGTTTTGTTCCTTGTTTGCATTATATTCGTTGGTCTAATTAGTTATATCGTTATAATATTGTCATTTACTTATCCATTTGTTTTATTGATATTTTGTAAGTTAATGTAATTGTGATTTTTTTTTATGATCTTGTATTTTTGCTTAACTTTGACTAATTTACACTTTCTTCATGGATGAAATGTCTGTGAAGTGGCAACACTGGCTCAATAAGTCAGGAATACGCCTTGGACACTTAAACATTTGCAGCTTATTTAACAAGCTACCAGAGTTATCTTCTATTCTTAATCAAAATTTTCATTTATTCGGCCTTAGTGAAAGTAGACTTAATGATAAAATTTCAGATGAGGACATCTCTATTAAAGGGTACAAAGTTTTTAGAAGGGATCCCTGTAGGAAACAAGAGACAGGCATAATAACCTATGTTTCTAATTTACTAAATGTTCACCGTAGGCTAGACTTTGAAACTTGCGAAATGGAATGTATCTGGTTAGAGCTAAAACTTCAAAACCGCACATCCCTGATAATTGGCTACCTTTATCGAAATCCCAGTGCTGGACACGTCTGGTACGAAAACTTCACTACCATGATGGATGTGGTTTTCGCTTCTGGGAAGGAAATTATACTACTCGGAGACTTTAACATTGACACCAACAAATCCAACATAATATGGGGAAATATAATTGCATCATACAATTTCCAACAAATAGTACAACAAGCTACTAGAGTAACAAAGTCATCTTCGACAGTCATAGATCACATTTATGTAACTTGCTCAGACAACATCATAGAATGCACCGTACCCAATTGTGCAATGAGCGATCACTACCCAATATGCTGCACGTGGTCTAAAAAGGAATTAAAATTCCTAAACATAAACACATAAGTGTAAAATATAGAAGTTACAAAAATTTCAACCAAAGCGCATTTTTACAGGACTTGCTCATTTCACCTCTAGACAATGTTTATCAGCTTCCTGACCCGGATGATGCTCTGGAATTCTGGATGAAAACCTTTATTGATGTTTTTGATAGACATGTGCCAGTCAAGGAAGTTCGAGTAAAACACCACGTCAAGCCACCTTGGATCACCCAGGAAATACTTAAAATTATGAGAGACAGAGATAAAGCACATAAAAAGCGGGATCTCGATGCATACCGTACACTTAGAAACAAAGTTCAATATAACATACGACGGGAAAAGAAACTTTACTTTAAGAACTTAGTAATGGATAAAACAAATAGTAAGGATATATGGAAAGCAATTAACACCTTGACAAACAAGTATAACTTCCGAAATTCTTTACCTTCAAATCATATTACATGCGACCAATTCAGTAATTTTTTCCAAACTGACATAGACCATTTGAAGGCTTCAATACCTAATTCTCCTTGCAACTTATCTTTATTGTCATCGTTTTGCGAGAATAGATGCTCCCGTGATATTCTTTCCGACATACCGCTAATGACAATCACTGAAGTATTCGCTTACCTCAGTAACCTAAAAAACACAACCTCATCTGGGTTAGATGGAATCAGCAACCGGATTCTCCGTTGTGCTGCGCCAGTGATCTGTACATCACTAACCTATGTATATAATCAGTGTCTAACCAAAGGCCACTTTCCATCAGCTCTCAAAATCGCTAAAGTGTACCCTCTTCTTAAATCTGGTTCATTGGACAATGGTCTCCCGGACAATTACAGACCCATTTCATTACTATCATCACTATCTAAGCCACTAGAAAAACACATCCATAAAGTAACATTACAGTATTTAGTTCGCAACAAGCTTATTGTTGACAGCCAATCAGGATTTCGACCAAAATATTCTTGCCATACGGCCCTAACAAACATGATAGAAAATTGGCACCAGAATATAAACAACAACAGTCTATGTGGAACTGTGTTTATTGATTTCAAGAAAGCATTTGATATGATAGACCATGTTATTTTAATTAAAAAACTCGAGACAATGAAAATTGGCCTTAATGTAGTCACTCTAATATCATCTTTTCTATCAAACAGAAAGCAAGTAGTATCACATAATAAATCTCTGTCTCAAACCACTACCTTCAATATTGGAGTACCGCAAGGCTCTATTCTTGGCCCTCTACTATTTGCCATATATATTAACGATCTACCTTTGCATCTTTCGTCGTCCTGCGATCTATTTGCAGATGACTGTACGGTGTACACAAACGCTGAAGACTGTATTTTACTGGAGTCGTCTTTACAACAAGAATTAAATAACGTAGTTAAGTGGAGCTATTCAAACCGTATGCAAATTAACATCACTAAAACAAAAGCAATGTTATTAACAACTAGACAATGACTTCAAACTCTAAGCTCACACACACCACTTCAACTTCACATCGATAACATGCCAGTAGAAAGTGTAATTGAGCACAAAACATTAGGCCTAATCATTGATAGAAACCTAACCTTTAATTCCCACGTTCAAGCGCTTATTAAACAAACAGCGAAAAAAGTCTACCAACTCGCCAATGAGGATGAGGACACAAGGAAGCTATTCTATACTTCTCATATACAGACACACTTTGACTACTGCTCTACAATCTGGAACGGTTGTTCTAATTCAAACACCAAGCGACTTTACTCACTCCAGAAACGCCCCATGAGTCTAATTTATAGCAAACATTTATCTGACAATCCTAGCCTGTATAAACGCCTTCAGTTACTACCATTCCGCAAACGCCTGCTTTTCAATAAAGCTAAACTAATTCACAAAATCCTGCATCGGAATGCCCCAAATTACCTTTGGCAATTGTTTAAATATAATGCTAGACACAGTAAACGTATAAATATACTACACATTCCGAAGACTAGGATTGACTTATACAAAACAAGCTTAACGTACTCTGCAGCTCAGCTGTGGAACAATCTTCCACAAGAAATCAAAGACATCACCAATCCCTATTCATATAATCGCAAATTATTCGAACACTATCTCAATACGGATTACCTTCCCCCTTAATAATTGAGATAATAATAATAATAACAAAACCCTAGTATAACAGCCAATCCCCTTTTTGTAGGCCAGTATATTCCACATGGCTAATAACAAGTGTCAGACCATTATCTAATATTACTGTGTCGTGTAGTTTTGATGTTCGCATTTTGCCCATGCCTTTATAATGCATATCTTTTATATTGTTGCTGTTCTCTGTTAGCCTTGAATGATGTGTGAATGAAATAATGTATGAAAGAGAGTGATAGAAGGGCAGAATGTTAGACGGGCCTGCGTGCCCAATTCTTAACCCTTTGAAAATAAAGTTCGTTCGTTCGTTCGTTCGTTCGTTCGTTCTCTTCCCCTCTATCTTTCCCGTTTTAACGATGTAGTCCAGCTTCTCACTTCTTAGCACATGCCCAAGAATGTGGACTGTCTTCTTCTGATGCGAGTAACATATTCTCTTTGTGAGTCAACTTCTTTCAAAATGTCTTCATTGTTCTTTCTATCTTTCCGTGTTTTTCTCATCTTTCGTCTATAAAATTACACCTCCGCAGCCTCCTCATAATTCTTTAATTGTCTGCTAATTGCCCATGACTCGCTTTCAGGACTGTCTCAATATATAATTGAACATATAAGACGATAAAAGTTCATAACGTGTGCCGGACAATATTCAGAATATTCTCAGAACGGAGTGGCACGGAAATGGATCTAAGAATGGAACGGACTATGATCTCGAAGATGTGATGGCGTGACACGTCGGAGCCTAGTGGTTGTAATTGTTGTTTGGTTGACACGTGATGGAGTTGTAAAATAATGTCAGTGACTTTCTCCCCGTGCTAACTTAAACTGGACAAGTGACAGCGTATGAGAACAATAGAGTTGTTTGCGTTCTGGGTATAATGCATGGGCGTCGAGCGTCAGACCCGCTGGTCCTTTAAGACCTATACAATCATATGGTAAGGCTACACACACACACACACACACACAAACACACACAAACACAAGCACGCACCCCCCACCCACACACACAAGCACGCGCGCACACATACACACATATGCACGCACGCAGGCACGCACGCACGCAAGCATGCACGCAGGCATGCACAAACACACACACAAACACACAACTACACACAAGCCAATCTCAGACGGGACTTCAAATTAGCTAAATCTAGGAGCTTTGTTAAATATATATATATATATTGAGAGAGAGAGAGAGAGAGAGAGAGAGAGAGAGAGAGAGAGAGAGAGAGAGCGAGAGAAAGAGAGAGAGAGAGAGAGAGAGAGAAGGTGTGAACAAGATCTGTAGCCCAAGTATCTGAATGAGAGAGATAGAGAGATATAGGAAGAGAAAGAGAGAGAGAGAGAGAGAGAGAGAGAGAGAGAGAGATAGAAAGTGTGTGTGTGTGAGGCAGATGATTCACAACCAACCAACCATCAACCAACGAACCACCGACCAACCAATCCGGTTTGCTTGAGCACTTTGTATGTTGCCCCATTCGAAGTAATACATTAATGCTTTTATTTTCAATATAAATATTGTATCAGTGCTGCTAAATCTTCTAGGGCTGAAAGAGTTAAATATTAAGTGCTTGAAACACAACAGAAGCCAAAGTAACAGCTGACTTACCCCTGTGTGTATCATACAACAGGCCTGATATAAATTAGATAATCCAACTATGATACTGAATTCGCATTGGAAAGGGGTTGGGGTGAGTGGGGGTAGAAGAGTTCTTCCCAGGTTGACCCAGTCTAAAATTGGTACCAGGAATTGTTTGGGGAAGTGAAGGCGACCGGGTTGATATTGATCATATCGCCCACCGATTGGCGATTGGTCTGTAGAACGATAGATCTATCACAATATGTCCAATGCGCTTATGGTGTGCAAACGGATTCTTTACGTTACTTTAATTTAACAGCAATGAGTTTTTCATAATACCTTGCGTCACACGTGGTCGTTACATTCACATAGTTTATTACAACTGTTAGTTTCAGCCAAATGTTATCATTCTCATATAATCTAATCAGGTACCTCTTGTATCTTGCAGTGTCGAGGTGAAGCATAAACAGCTGGAGAGCTCCCGTGTATGGGCTTCATATTTCGAGGGTCCCATGGTCTCTGTAATTCTTTCTATCCATCGTTTACGTGGCCGGCCTCTTCCTCTGCTTCTGTCTGGTCTGTTCATCATTGCTTGTTGAGGTATACTGTTAGTTGGTAATCTACTTACATGGCCATCATTATTTTAAGTTATTTATACCCACATAATTTTATTAGGGTGAAGTACAACGCTAGAGGAAAACAGCGTGATAAAATTCTTGACAGTCTTGTGTCATATCACGGAAGGGAGCCTATATATTGATCAATGCAGTCGAGATCGCAATTTGTGGAGAAGCCCACGCAAGCTGGCAAGGTATTGGATGATGATGACAATCAAGATAGGATACAAATAATTAATGTAAAATTGTATGGAACAGAAAGAATGCGAAAGTTACTATTAACCAAAAATGTGGGGCTTCAAATGAAAACCTTAAAAGTGTGATAGAAATTACATTAATTATGCTATTGTCTTGTAACCTGTCAATATTGTTGTTAAGGATTCCAAGAGGGTTAACAAATGATATCTTGGTGCAGACGAACACGGTGACGCCATAAGAACAGTTTAAAGTTAGCCGCACCACTTTTAACATGCACCATAGAGGAGCAGCGTTCTGTTATCCGTTTGTTTTATCAATGAAGGAATAAAACCTACAGACATTCATCGGCAAATGAAGGTCCAGTATATCGATGAATCCCTGTCAATCTAGCAAGAGTATGAGTTAAGTTGAACATTTCAAAACTTCGTGACGTCTGTGACAGATTGTTGACGACTGAGTGAAGCATACCGTGGAGTGACCCCAGAGTGGTTACACACGCTACCAAGATAATTTTTTTGGGGGTTTCTACAGGAATCCAATCACCTTATCAGCACTGAAGGACTTGCATTGAACGCAGTGGCACCTGCATCGAAAAATGATACATTTGTTCTTTACTTGTTCAGAATATATTCACTCCTCAAACAAAAAGCATGTATAGTTTTCATTTGAAGCCCCCTCGTAGAACTGTATATCCATCTATTGAGCTATAATGTTCGGAGTTATTTTAGCGGGATATCAACAACATTTTCTAGTTTAATATGTCAATGAGCTTCGGTAGTGCAGGAATTAACAGGTGTCACGAAAACCACTGAAGTTAACGATCAGATGATACAAATAACAGAGACAGTCTGATTCACATCTGCAAGGTGTTTGTTACTGGCGGCGGTGAGATCAAACGGTACAGCCGTCCTTGAGAATTCCCTGGGAGACGGAAAATATGACGAGGTTATTTTGCCGACTCGCAGGACAAAAGAGATACGGGTGCTGTAGTTGAGATAAGGGAGACAATAATTCTTGTGATGTTAGGGAAATGGTTGGTCTGCCCTTGGGACCATCTGGTGTTGACATCAAAGGACGTCACTAGAACAATCCAAGACTGTTTGAAAAACATAACTTGTTGCAGCGATTGTAAACAAGAGAGTTGGCCTAGACCAGTGTTTCCCAACGTGGGGCCCACGCCCCACAGGGGGGCAATTCGATTGCTAAGGGGGGCAATTCGAAAATGGATGAAATCGGCTGGATATAACAAAACGGGCAGACTTGAGACTGAAGTTAACTAAATTGGAACCTGACATAAAATCTCTTTGCAGCAAGCATCAAGCGCAAGGATCTCACTAAATTTAAATAATAAATAATTACTAATAATTAAAATAATATAGAAATATCTTTCATTAAAATTATTTTGTACTTGAATTTCAGTTCTCCATTATATGTTTTGAAAATTTACTTACTGTGTTTGCTCAATAATTTCCTATTGATTTCTTCCTAAAACCTATCATGCAAGTTTCTTTAGTGAACATTTCAATTTTTGAATATTAAAAATAATGTATATGTTTTTCCTGTCACTGTCTGAGATTTGTGTATAACTATATTTTGTCTGCCGGTCTCTGTGGCTAAGAGTTGCGAACGCGGTTTGTGAGCCCATATACCTGGGTTCGAAACACAGCGGTGCTGGTTTTTTTGAAAAAAGGTATAGGGGCCGGTCGTACAGAAAGCAATTGCAAACTACTGAACGTAACACTTGCCTAGTACATCAACAGCAGCTGAAAATGCTGGTGTTGACTGCAACGTCCCGTAAGGGATACGGATACGCAACAAAATTAAATTAAATATGTTAGGTGGGAGGGGGGGGGGGCATAAGAATTTTAGAAAGGCTTAGGTGGGGCATAGCACAAAAAAGGTTGGGAAACACTGGCCTAGACGAACGGTGTTTCGCTAGCTCTGTATGAATTTGGAAAACATCTACCGTGTTCGGGATTAATTAAATTTAATATACACGTGCCTGTCATGGCAAAATGTAGATGTGATTCAGGAGTAAAGCAGTGTTACATAAGGTACTCCATAGATTGTATTTAGGTATAATTAATGTTGGATAGACTGGTGATAGTTAGAGTTTAGGACTTCAACGTAGTGTGTTGCGTTGTGGTTAGGCAGTAAAAGAGTGTCGGCGACTGTAGGCAGCTGCATTGTAAAAACTAGCTAGGGTGATATGGTAATTGATTCTGCTAGTTGAGAATAGGGTAGTGAGGTGATAATTAGCTCTGCAATTGACAATAGTGTAGTGGGGTGATATTTGGAGAGATTGAGGATGGGTTGGGAGATAGGGGAAATGTCCAATGGTAGGATCTTCCATTGGGGTGCCTACTGGGGATCTGCACTCTGTCTATTGGTTTTTCCTTGTCTTATCCTAATTCGGACCAAGATGATGAGCTCCTCTGCTCCATGACAGAGTTTAGTTCGCTGATAAATATCTGAGCGAGGCCGTAGGCCTACACTCAGCTGGTAAGGTCAGTGACTAGTGCCCTCACCAGGTGTGTTATTTCTCTAACAGGTTCCCCGCCAGTTACGAGGAAGCTCTACACTGGTTTTGATGAAGTTCTACTCCGGGTAGGAAAAACACGAGATGAACAGTCAATGATTTAATAAGATGAATAATTTCAGAGAAGAAAGTTGATACAATAGTGTTTATGCTGGGCCCATGATCAGGAGGGTCCACCAGAACATGGCTCAGTTGAGCAAAACCATATAAACGATTCCTGTGTGATAGGGTTCACCTAGGATGGGTGATGTTCGTTTTTACACCACATATCAAATGAACACTAGGGATTAAAAAGGAACACTAAACGTAGCATTCGCATGGAGTTGTAGATTCCAGTGGAATATTACAAGGGACATTATGTTTGTGATAATCTAGACAATAGATAGAATCAAGTGTGTTACCAATAACAGTGATACCTATTTTCACAGTACATGGATTGGTACATTTAAGAACTATAGGGACTTATAGTATGCAGTGTGTAACCGATCCATGATCAGTGTTAAACTATAGACTGTATCTATTTCGGATGATCATGTATATGGATTACCAAGTAGCTACCAGAGAAAGTCAGCGACTGGCAGGAGAGACACATCGCTCAGTGAGGTCTTTATATGCTGAGCTAACGTGCTGTGGTGTAACCTTGCTAGGATGATCTGACCTGGCTCCTAATCTGCTGGTCCGATTCTACACACGTTATAGTATACGACACCCATTCTTCGCATACACTTCTCACATACATTACACTTTTCTTTTAATAAATTAATTGTTATTAATTTTAGAAGCTAGAGTTGTTGAGTATGTTGTGTTGGGGAAGAATGAGAGGGGGCATGATCCAGTGATGATAGAGAGCGAGAGAGAGAGAGAGAGAGAGAGAGAGAGAGAGAGAGAGAGAGAGAGAGAGAGAGAGAGAGGTGTCCATAAACTGAGGGAGTGTGGTGGACGGAATCTAGTGGATTCTCCTGGATAATGATAGGGGGTTAAAATATAATGTGGGTGTTGATTCCCTTCACTCCAGGGACGACACTAAAGGTAATCCACGACAACAGGCTTGCCTTTTAGTCCTGTGGTCATATGCTCGAATATCTATTGAGGCGAATTATTTAATAATAAACAAATTGACCTGGGCTCCCAGTTCTATGTAGTTTACAAATGCGTACTGGAAAACTTTCTTGAAGTAAAGGCGCCCGGTGCGGTATTAACAATATTACCACCCGCAAGTGCGATAGGCTAATACAATTAACATTTAGCACCACACACCCTAAACATCTGAGAGCTTGTAAAAGTGCTATTTTTCAGTTTGTTAATACCCGTGTGTGTCTCTATTGTCTCATGGATCTTTACAGACAACTGTTTTCATTGTCTCATGGATCTTTATAGACAGCTGTCTTCTGTTCTGTATATCCGGATCCTGTGTGAACAACGTGTGTATCTTACAACCTCCCTCACATCTCTTCTATAAACACAGCCGCGTGATTATCTTGCAGCTGAATATTTGCGTACCCGGCCGAATCCCCGACCGATCGATATCTGTGTGACATTCTCAATAGCTTTTCCTGGAGTAAAAGCACAAGTAAAGTAAAGGACCTTTTCCGTGTCTTAAGACGCATTGGGTATTTAGGGCCAGCAGTATATTTTTATAGCACCGAATAATCGGCAGTGGACGAGAGAAGTGGTCAGCTTAATTTCGTGGATTTTACTTCCCAGAACATTTCCTGGTACCATTTTTAAGCTGGGGCGACTTGGGAGCCAGATCACATTAAAAAAACCGTCACGATGGGGATTCGAACATTACCTGCAACCAAGTGTGCTAGCCACTGCATTACCTCCGCTCCTAAAAGCACAAAAAACCAGTATTGATTTCATTGATTATGAAATGGCCTGTATCTGAATGCTGTCAAAATCCAACCAGAATTTCTCGTCGGTGGATTAGCTTAAAATAAAATAGACAGCATTTCCCAGTGAGAAAAAAAAACATGTGCAGCGAATGCATTCCTTCCTAAAATGCCGTTTTATAAAAATATGCACGCCAAATGAATCAATATATAATATTGCATACATACATATGGATGTATTTTCCCCCGTTCGCTAGCTTTGAACTCAACCGTAGTACACACACGTGCAACTAGTAGTGAGTACACTGGACTCATCTTTGCGTGACGGTTAGCTTTCCCTATTAACGGTGTCCATCGCCATCAGACGCATCCTCTCCGACTTCTGAGGTACTTGTAATTTACGTGCCTATCCAAGTATGGAAAGTCAACATTGAAGTCCAAACTACAAGCGTGTGAAATGAACCCACTACTCCGCGATCAACAAGGAAAGTGTAAATGTGTTAAGCCTGTCAGCAGCAACACGTGGAGAAGCATAACATTCCTGTGTTCCCTACACTATGTTAGAACGCAGTTCTTTTTATTCCGAGACCCCTGGTTATCTCGCATGAACTACGGAATTCGAGCACTGTACGACACTGTACGACAATGTACGGCAATGTACGACATTGTACGACACTGTACGACAATGTATGACATTGTATGACACTGCACGACACTGTATGACAATGTACAACAATGTACGACACTGTACGAGACTGTACGACACTGTACGACACTGTAGGATAATGTACGACACTGTACGACACTTATGACACTGTATGACAATGTACGACACTGTATGACACTGTATGACACTGTACGACAATGTACGACACTGTACGAGACTGTACGACACTCAACGACAATGCACGACACTGTACGACACTGTATGGCAATGTACGACAATGTAGGATACTATAAGACAATGTACGACACTGTACGATACTATAAGACAATGTACGACACTATAAGACACTGTACGACAATGTACGATACTGTATTAAATTTACGACACTGTACGACACTCAATGACAATGCACGACAATGCACGACACTGTACGACACTGTATGACATTGTACGACACTGTACGACACTGTAGGACACTATAAGACAATGTACGACAATGTACGACACTATAAGACAATGTACGACACTATAAGACAATTTACGACACTATAAGACAATGTACGACACTATAAGACAATGTACGACAATGTACGACACTATAAGACAATCCACGACAATGTACGACACTGTTGGACACTATAAGACAATGTACGACAATGTACTACACTATAAGACACTGTACGACATTGTAAGACAATGTACGATACTTTACGACACTATAAGACACTGTACGACACTGTAAGACACTGTACGACAATGTACGATACTTTACGACACTGTATGACAATCCAATTGCAAATTAATGCCATGGGATGATTAATCGTCCTAAAAAAACTTCCAGTTTCTGCCATGGGCTTATATACAGTAGTTTTCCCTAAGCAACCCCTTTAATTTGATAAATAATACAACATGTTTGTCACCATATTAACGACTTTTAAGTTATGACTGTGACACACTACTACTTCCAATTCCCCCCCCCTTTTTTTTCTTCCTCCTATCCATTTTTATTTGGTCCAAACTTCACGTTTCTTTGGCACTGAATCTGTTAAGTTTATCTTCTTGCTCTTACCCCTTCCTCATAGTGTCGTACATTGTCTTATAGTATCTGTCTCCCAGTCATCAGTCCTTGATGTAAAGTGGAATGTTTTGAATGACCATGGGAGTGATCATATGCCATGCTCAGTCCTGATCTCTAAACCCAGGAAAGTTAAAGCTGGGAGAGCGCGCAAGACCTTCCGGTATGAGTGGACCGATTGCCTTCTTGGACGCCTCAGACAAGGGGCATGCAACAGGACTGTTAAAACTCCCTTTTTGCATCCCCCATGGTGGACCCCAGAAGTAGACCATGCTTGGAAAGCAAAGAGAGCTGCAGTGAAGCAGCTAAAGAAAGTGCGACAGACACTTCGAAGCTCACGAGAGGAAGTGGACACACCGGAAAATGTTAAGAAAGACAAGGTGGAGGTTTTCAAGCGCTGTGCTGCAGAGGCCAAAAAGGCAAAATGGGAATGTTTCATGAAGGAGATTGGAGGTGATAAAACACTGCAAAAGTTCTGGAAACTGCACAGGCAAATGCAGAGAAAAGATAGGCCGATGACAGTGGGAACAATCTATAGAGATGATGGTGTGCGCGTGACAACAGACAAAGAGAAAGGGAAGGCGTTTCTCCAGAGATTTTTAGAGCAGACCAATCATAATGATGCGGACACCAGGGATGCAGTTAGAGAGTAGTTATCTGGCACCACGAAGAATATGCAGTATGAAGACATCATACGGGTGGAAGATGTTAAACACATTTTGAAAAAGGCAAAAGACACGGCACCAGGGCCCGATGGGGTCAGGTATGGCCACATGAAGGGTTTGAGCGAAGCAGACCTGGAGGAGATGACCGACTGCTTTAACCAGAGCATTAAGACAGCATCAGTACCGCAAGATTGGGTGCACAGCTATCTCATCCCTCTCCCAAAACCATTCAAGGATCAGTCAAAGCTTAGCGGCTTTAGGATCATCACCCTTCAAAATACATTTGGGAAGGTTTTAGAGAAGATAGTCGCTGTTAAGCTGCAGGAATGTTTGGAAAGAGGGAAGCTTCTTCCAAGAGGCCTGGGGAGCTACAGGCCAGGAAAAGATACCTGGTCAAATGCAGCCACTTTTGCCTTTGATGTTTATGAGGGGTTCCAGAGTAGACAGGAAACGATGGCGGTAGCGCTTGATCTCGAGGATGCGTACAATAGAGTTCGATATGATATTTTGATGACCGCACTGATGGAGAAGGGGGTCAATCCCTGGTTGGTGAACTGGATAGCAGCCGTCCTGCACTCTCGTCGGGTTGCTCTCCGTCTGGGCGCATGGACCTCAGAGCCACATATGTTAACCCCGGGACTGCCACAGGGATCTGCAGTCTCACCGGTGCTCTTTAATGTGTATACGAGCAAGATTGCAAACCTAGAAGCACCAGGGATTGGAAGAATACTAACATTTGCAGATGATATTCTTGCATATAGGCAGGGGAGAGATAGGGAGCAAACAGCCCAGGAGTTACAGGCGACAGTAGATAAAGTGATTGACTGGTGCACAGAAATGAGTGCTGTCATCCACCCGGAATAGGCGGCTGTTTTGTGGTGCTCTCTGGACAACAGGATTGTAAGAGCTGATGTCCCAAGCCTCGCGATAGATGGTAGAAAGGTCAGCAGAGAGAACAAACTGAAGTATCTCGGGATCACATTTGACAGGAGCGTATCCTTCAAGGACCACGTGGAGACGGTCGTGACAAGATCTCAAAAGGGACTCAATGCACTTAAAACTATGGCTGCAATGGACATAGAGCAGAGAATGCTTTTCACACTATACCAGCACTTGATCCTCTCAGTAATTGATTATGGATTAGGTCTGCTCACTGTCTCAGAGAGTCAGCTGGTGAAGTTAGAGCGCATACAGAACGAAGCTATGCGGGTCATTCTGGGATGCACTAGAGACACCCCAGTAGTGTGTATGCGTTACATCCTTGGTCTGCCGACTGTTGCTGGTAGGCGCAAGGTGATGCAGGCGAAGGCATACCTCAGAGTAGCTGCAGACACAGACCACCCACTGCATGAGGCGCTGGACGCAGTTAAGGGTCAGCGACTGATAAGAGGGAAATCATGGATGGCTCAGGCGGAGGATACGATCAGACAGGTGTGCCCCTTGGAGAACATTAACCGTGGAGAGGAGTGGGTCAGAGTGCCAGCGGAGCAGTCAGACTTGTGCAGAGTTATAATCACATTAAGCCGATAGTGCAGGGAGTGGCCAGCAGGGGCCACAGAAGTGGAAATCCAGCAACTAATTCAGGACAATGCTCACTCGAGTGATGTGATTATCTACACATGGTTCGGTGTCAAGAGGTGAGAGAAGTGGCTGGGGGTTCATAGCCAAAGATAATGGTCGATGTTTGGGGCAGGAGAGCCTGGCATATGATACCACAACATCCAGCTTAAGAATGGAAGTGGAGGCAGTCACTGCGGCTCTCCGCTGGATGGAGAATACGGCACACACACACACATCGTGATTGTAACTGACTCAGAAAGCATGCTGACGAGGGTGAGGACGGTAGACTTCGTGCGGAGTGGCTTGCTTCGCTTCGGAGGTCACGGGTGACAAGCATCTCCTGGATCTTTTCTCCGGGGCATGCCGGTGTGCTGGGAAATGAACAGGCGGACAGATTGGCTGACTCTGTAAAACTTGGTGGAGTATTGATACATGACAAGGCAGACGTGGTTGCGGCCTTGTGGGAGCACGTGCACACCTCGGAGGAGCAAATGGATTACCATGGTCTGGCAAGAATGAGACAATGAGGAGTGACGAAGGGATCTGGCCAACGCTCAACGCTCAGAGGAAAGGCGAGACGGACTTATAATCAGATTGCTACTGGTACTATTAGTGTTAACTCTTCGCTGGCTGCTGAGGATGGGGACGGAGCACTTATGGGAATGCCCCGAATGCTGTGATGTCGATTCCTAAATCAATCAATCAATCAAAACCCTTCCTTCGCCATTGTTTTTCCTTCTTAATAACGTTAATGCACTCAGGCACACACACAAACACACACATATGAGATCTGCCTCTCTCTTTCTCTCTTTCTTTCTCTCTCTCTCTCTCTCTCTCTCTCTCTCTCTCTCTCTCTCTGCAGATGACGGCATGTAGAATGTAAGGATGCTGATGCCTCCCGTAGCCCACTGATTATGAATACGTCTAAGTTGTCCCCGCCTGTGCTCTAGCCCTCTGCTATATGTGTAGCTGTATGACCAACGTAATGGGGGATTATAAATACGTAAGTATAAGACCATTTCACAAGCCCTATGGTAGGTACATTGGGCATACGGTGCTAGACCCATATTGTTATAGACAAATCGTCACTCGGCGGGTCATGTGGTCAGTATCACGCTGCTCACTTTACTTCCCACTTCTTAGTACCCATTTTAGGCTGGTTCTGCCTGTAAGCCCATTGGATCGGACCCGATGCGGATCAAACTCATGTCCACCTGGGTGTTAGGTGAGTGTCTAACCACTACGGGGGAGGGGGACGCTAACCCTTATTATGTGCGATAAAATGGAACTGAGATGAACAGAACAATCCTGCATAGAACACGGGAAACCCACCGAGACCATGAAGTCTTACATTTCTCTAATTATATTTAGTTCCATGTTGTACCATTACAGAATGTTTAACACTTGCAGCTTTGCAGGGTGGCTTTTTAAAATGGTCGATAATTAAATGTCGCTTGTTCTTGAGTAATCTTGAGGCAGTGTACATAATACCGTGTGCATTTCACACCCGATAGATAAAACATCTTTGCTGTATATAGGATTAGAATCCATCTGGGCGTAGGAATGGTGTCTGTTGATAATGACATTGCTAAGACACGACGCGGACAAATGACTAATCGAGGCCTAAAGTAAATATGACGCCTCTCCACAGGTGAGAAGTGTCAGTGCTAGTCCTGCACACCCCGCGAATCTCAGAGGCCAGAGGAGAGAGAGAGAGAGAGAGAGAGAGAGAGAGAGAGAGAGAGACAGAGAGAGGCTGAGACAGAGTGACATCGAGAGCGAGAGAGACATAGCGAAAGAAAGAGAGACAGAGACTGACAGACAGACCGAGATAGAGGTTGTGAAAGAGAGAGACAGAGAGACAGAGCGAAACAGAGCAATAGAGAGAGAGAGAGAGAGAGAGACAGAGAGAGATAGAGAGATAGAGAGAGACAGAAAGCGAAAGTGACACACGCACACACACACACACACACACACACACACACACACACACACACACAACCACACATACAGAAAGAGAATGAGAGAGGGAGCTATCTGTAACACGTCACCATGGAGATGGTACTTCAGTACCTGATCGGGGTCAAATCTCTCTCCGACAGATACAGCCATTTTCAGGGACTTGAACATCAATGTTAAGACTTAAGAGTTAGAAATCAATCTTCCAGAATATTTGCCAATCAGTCGGGGATTAGAACCAGGATCTCCTGATTACAAGACTGGAGCACTAACATCCAGGTAACCAAACTTATCCCCACTATAATTGCTAATGCAATATCTAGAATCCATGAGTCTTGTACACCTTACATTGTTGTTTCTGTTACATCATAGGTGCTAAATATAGCTTGCCACGAGCTAGTCTTTATATAATTGAAAGCACCTGTGCGAAATATATTCTAAAGACAAGTAAAACGTTACTTACATACAGATGTAGCGCTTCTGCGGCTGTGGTGCTTGTACAATGGCCAAAGCACAGGATGCTCATCTACGATTACACGTGTGCTGTCGATAAATTGCCTACTTCTTGTAGATATAAAGCCTGCAAGACGGTAAACAATATATTTTAAAAACATCTGTTGCGACTTTGCAGGATATTGTATTTACTTGGCAATGTTTATGTTCAGTAGTTTCCACTGCTTACTCAACGAAAATTAACCCTTAAGTCTAACTGACCGGTGTAAGGCATGATCCTGATGTACCGCCGTCAGCGCACCGGGAGTTTACTAGCCAGCGCTCTTATAAATTCCGCCACGTTGACCTAAACTAAAATACGCCGTTGGTGGGGTAAGGGGTTCAATCCTTAAACCGGTCAGTTGGACTTTAACGTTGACTTCCTGTTCAGAAAAAAAAAAGAATGGCAAACTGCTGAACGTAAACTAGATGCTTGAGCCACACGAATTTACTTTTGATTCTGCAGAGATCACGTTTCTTCTCATGTGTATCCACAAGAAAATCCATTTATCATTACATCGTTGTGACTTTTAAACCCAAAAGACAAAGGTGCAAGAAGCAAATGGATCTTCATCATAAGTATCATCTTTATACTCATCGTCAACAAGAAAACTACGACTACCAATAATCACATACTCACTAACACCACCAAAAATAGCAAGAATGCAAAGAGGAACAACTGCTTTTCGCCTGGTGGATAGATTTAGGTGGATATATTAGACTGGAGATTCCTATTGTTTTAGAGAGGAGACAATTCTCGGAATACTCAATTTTAAGATCACATATTATAGCTCTAATATCCAATCCAAGTGAAACTGGCTGTTGCAGATGAGGTCGGAGCGACGAAGCACGTATGTGAATGTCCATAGAGCTGTAATGCCGGTTCTGGACTCAACTCATGAAATTGATCTCATGTGGGTATAAATATAACACACTTAAATACACTTGTGAAATACGCAAATAATTATATACCCCAACAACAACACCACTGTAACATATTTGGTTCGTCCTTCGCCGATTTCCTGGAAAAAGAGAAACAAGGCGCTCCTTATACGGACGGGATATAAATCCAAAAGGAAGCCAGACCATTGGTTGGTTCAATTTTCGGCCAAGGCTTACTAGAACCCGCCTGAAACTTAGTTGTCACTTGCCCAGAAAATGTCAGCCTGACAATTCCCTCTCCTAGTCCAGGGGAGGAATTTTCCATAATGCCTCGCTCTCTAATGTCTCAAGTATATTTATAAATTCATTGCGGATGCTATGACAGGTATGAGTGTTTTGTTCGTGAAAGCTGAGACTGAGAATTTAGAACTTCATTTAGAGGATAGCCTGATATGCTCGCCTTCTGTTGGCATGACCTGCATATTCCACTGAGGTTTACCATGTTTAGTGATTCGTCTAATAGTAGTAGTTGCTGTATGATTTGGAAAGGTTATCACACTCCCACTGCATATCTGCCTTTTTTGTATGCTGTAGGACTGTTCCCTATGGACGCACACCATTGCACATTCTTCCTCCAGAACTGTGGAAAGTTCTTGAGAGTCTGCATTTTACAACTCTTGTGTTTAGAATGTGCTCAATATGCCCTTTGTCTTATCGTGATGCCCGTGTATTAATTGGATGACATCGTCTCAACTGGACGCATCTCTCTCAACAGGAAACCTTATCACAACCTCTATTACAATTTGTCTTTAATACCATAAAGCTCTGTAACAACAGGACAACTTGGTCTTATCCCTATGACCTTACCTTATCTTTCATGACTTATATTATTATGACAGCATGACATCCATGAAGAACAGGAGTGATCCATGTGCACATACAACTCACATTACATTAAGGTTGGAGTGAGCTCCATCGCTGGAGAAGCGGGATGGGTAACTTAATAACATTCTCCCTTCTTCTCCACTTTTTCTTTTGTCTTGATGTGTGTCAGATTTTAATTATAATAACCTGTGGTTGTTTTGCAATTAAGTATAGAAGGTTTGTTGCATTTTTATAGTGACAGGAGCGATGAACGGTGGAGTGGCATGGAATTCAGGAAATAGCCATACTGAAGTGCCAAAGTGACAAATGAAAGGGTCGGAGCTTTTAGATGGATTTGTAGGGGGGGGGGGGGGGGGTCTTCACTTACTTCATTCTCTACGTATTTATCCAGAAGTCCGACATTACTGACTGAACAATTGCATGAAGAATGAATATAATCAGAAAGGAAACCCGCCTGATAGTCGTCCAGCATATTCTAAGGCAGCCAACATCTTTTTATCTGTCATAACGTTTACCATTGGAGTACAATCATGAGTTATCAGACCAATAAGTGGACTATGAGGTGTGAAGTTCAGATTTACTAAACTGAACTAAAAGGGACAGTCTACATCATTCTATATGAGCTGAGAAATTCACCTTGCTCATCCCTGAAGATTATTTTGCTGTGTCAAGATTGCCTGCCCCGCCTCAACACCCTCCCTTAACCTTTGTATACCAGGATAGGTATCCCTTAAGTGCTCAACTGTCAGTTTTCTATCCGCAAAGTCACGAAAGATGAATAGCAGTTTGTTAAAACCCCAGGAGGGTGATTAAATCTTGTTCATTATGCCACTGAATTATTAATGGGGAGAGAGGAGATTTATTTCCATTGTTTCTGAATGATTTGTCTGCCATACTGAAGGATTTATCGTCACTACTGAAGGATTTATTTTTACTACTGAAGTATTTGTGTCGACTAGTATGGACAGAGAATGGTATTAGCTCTGTCTATATTCTGCAGCTGAATTGTGTGGAGAGAGAATTCCAGGATATAACTGAGTTGTGGAATGACCTTGGTGACATGAAACTGGTCTTGCTGAAGTGCCTTGTCGATGTGAGTTGAGTTTTTCCGGATCTTATGAGCCAGAGTTGCTGGAGGGTCGATTTCATTTTCATCTTCCACGATGGAATGAGGGCGTTACCTGTTGCCTAGTCTGAAGAGTAACTTCTATTTTAGGTGACAGACCTTTAGCCTCAGCTTCACTGGGCTATACAGTGAACAGATGATTTCAGTCAGGGTAGATTCACCCAGTATATCTCATTAAATAACAGGGTGAGTCAGAATTGTCGTCAGTGATGCTGAAGTTATATAAACCAAACCTTATTGAAACTGGATTTGATACAGAAGAAGTTCTTCCCATTGCAGGTTGAAAGAACATAATCCCAT
This sequence comes from Cepaea hortensis, assembly GCA_963921405.1. Taxonomy (NCBI): domain Eukaryota; kingdom Metazoa; phylum Mollusca; class Gastropoda; order Stylommatophora; family Helicidae; genus Cepaea; species Cepaea hortensis. The sequence goes on from OY992894.1 coordinate 38,612,151, forward strand.
TAGATTTAGTGGTGACGTATAAATGGGATCGTGTTACTACTATTAGGCAGATAGATTCGAAGATTTATTGAGTTAATGATTTGTGAGTTGGTGGTTGGTTTTATGTTGGGGGAAAGCATATAACATTATACACTGAATTTTGTCATTCATATGTTTTTAATAGATGGAGCGGTATGTGTTTTCCACATGCCAGATTGAGAATTTCCCCAACACCCAACATTTCTTGTAATACATTGCTAATGTGAATCATGGAGTTTGTGTCGATAAATTGTTGTCATTTTGTTCAAGATTTGTTGTTCAATTTGTTATGTAATTATGTGTAACATTTGGGTTGTGATCATTCGTGAGGAGGGATACATCCACACATACGCCTTGTATTAATGGAGGGAGGTTTTTCTCAGGGGTCTGTGGTAGATTTCCTTGATGATTTCTCTTTCAAGGGAAGCCCTTTCTGTATAAAAATCGTGTAGGTCTTATTCTTCACGTTGGGGGTTGCGGAGCCATTTAGAGGCTTCATAGGGAAGGCTGAGTAAACTGATAACCCATAATATCCGGGATACTCCTAGGCAAACATCCACTATATATATATATATATATTAAAAACCTCCTCCTCCTCCTCCTCCTCCTCCTCCTCCTCCTCCTCCTCCTCACCACCACCACCACCACCACCACCACCACCACCACCACCACCACCACCACCACCACCACCACCACCACCACCACCACCACCACCATCACCACCACCACCACCACCAACGACAATAACAACAACAACAGCAATGACAAAATTAACAGGAACAACAGTAATACACGTGAATGTGTTTGCAGGCTACGTTAACAAACACAAGAAATACATTGTTTGTTTATTCAACGATGCTATTATGCAAGGTGCTAATCTAAACTGACCCCATGAATCTCTTAAAATCTTTTGTCATGTGGTATATTTGATCCCTGCCCACATGTAATTAATGAAGCTTTGATCCACTAGAAGCTTCTGATCTATTTTAGCAAAGGCGTCACTGAAAGTTCGTCTGAAGAAATATTGTTAGAATCCTTTAATTAATCCTTTATTAATGGATTGAAGTGAAGTAATGCTTTAACGTGGGCGGTTATAAAAAATTTTAAAAAAAGAAGAAATAAAAACCATATTGAATCTCTTTGAAGATAACATCTATATTTTGAGGGTATGATAAATCTTTATGACGTAAATATGAGATTGAATAAATATGTTTTTATATTAAATGTATATTTACAGGGATGAATGCTTTAATTGAAAAATCACAGAAATGGAAGATCTGTAGGATCTTTACCCAAGGATATGCTGGTGTAGTGTGAAATGATCAGGTGGATAGATTGGCTGGATCTGCACCGCTGGATGGGGCATTGTAGCACGACGAGGCAGATGTGGTCAGGGTTCTTTGGGATCAAGTGTCTACTTTGGGATCAAGTGTATACTTTGGGATCAAGTGTATACTTTGGGATCAAGTGTATACTTTGGGATCAAGTGTATACTTTGGGATCAAGTGTATACTTTGGGATCAAGTGTATACTTTGGGATCAAGTGTATACTTTGGGATCAAGTGTATACTTTGGGATCAAGTGTATACTTTGGGATCAAGTATATACTTTGGAAGAACATATAAATCATCATGGCCGGGAGAGAATGGTGCAGTAGGGAATGAACAAGGGATCTGCACGTCAGTACTCCGAGGAAAGGCTAGACAGCACATAACCATACTGTAACTGGTATAATTAGTATTGAGGCTCTTTGTTGGTCGTTGAAGATGAAGAAGGAGCGTATATGGAGATATCCCGAGCGCCGTGATGTCAGTTTTTGACTCAATTCAAGACAACTCAGCTTATCAAGTAAATGCAGATTGGCAAAGGAAGGTGAAAGATTACCTCAACTCGATATAAACATAACTTATCATGTAACCAAGAGATTTAAAGAAGCAAGTACATTATATAACTGAAATACCACACGTTTAATAAAGTTTGATACGAGGTACTGATGAATGCAACCGTGGAACTGGTAAACTGACAGCTTAGTATTTGTTGTAGCAGTGTTCAACATAAGCAGAACAGCGAAAACTATTTTGGCCTACATCTGCTGCATTTGACGACACACTCTTTGGAGATATAAAAAAAGTTAAGTTGACTGCTGCTTTCTTTGCACTTATTCATATTCACGTGTGAATCTGAACAAAGAAGAATAAGTAAACGCAGAATCGTATAAAGACGCTCATGTTCTAATAATAATCAGTAGTTTCGAGCATCAAACACTCTGAAAGATGAATTTAAACATAAAGTCAGTTGTGTCTTCTTGTTGCTGTATAATCATTTACAAGTGACCATTTTGCATTACTCCTGCTGAAATTTGGAATCACACGAGGGGACAGAGCACAAATGGAAATGTCCCTAGTGCAGTGATGTCGGTTCTTAACTCAACTCAACTCAGCTTAACTATATAAACTTGCAGGCGATCGAACCCTTTGAAGCAGACTCACGGGGTCTACTGAATATATGGAGTCACTGTGGGATAGTGGTTAGTGCCTATTTCATGACATAATTACAGTCATGCACCTATCGCTTGTGACAGAAAGTAATATTACTAATGAACCCCAACCGACCTGAACTGGTTGTCACGGAAATCAATGAATTAAACATACTTAACCCAAGGACCACCTAATCATCGATAACCCGCTAAACTGTCTAGCCACTAATAATATCAGTGTTAATTTACTTATTGCCATTCTCTATTGCTCGGCTGACAAAAATATGCTGTCACTTAAACAATGAATATATCCATAAAACCAGGAAGTGGAAAATGCCAGTTTTACAAGCGTAATCACAAGTGGGGCGCGTTATGAGAAGGAATAAACTAGATAATTTGGTGACAACTGGCAAGACTGAGGGGAAAGGAACCAGGGGAAGACAGAGAAGTTGATATCTTCATGGCTTGGCCACATAGCATGGTGGAGACAAGAACACAGAACTTATTAACGACTCTGGTGATCGGGTGAGATGGCGAAACATGAGTACCCATGCTTATCGGCATGGAACGTGATGATGAATGACAAGTGGCAGAATGAGCATTGTGGATAGAGAGCGGTCATAACAACACACAAACAAAAATGTCATACATACAACTAATAAAATGTACTGGAATAAGGGTTTTATTGCTTGGAATACTAAGAATTCCCACATAGCTTGTCGTGAAGACTCAAGGTGTAATGCTACGAGTCACTTTTAAATAGTTTGTGTAAGGTAGCTGCTTTGAGTGAATTTGTGTGTGTGCCGATGAAACTATCAAACTACAAAGTCCATTTTTTTCACTTGTTATTGTGCTTTTGTAACGCTGAGACGTTCAACTTTCTGTTTTTGTTGATTAATTCACTGTAGTCTTACAGCTTTACAGCAGTTCTATCCATTTCATTTTTGTAAAAGTTAAACGTAATGGGGAATTAACTGTCACAAAATGAAACCGTGTGTTTATCCGGTTGATTATTACAGAGGATTTTCGGATTAAGCGGACGATCGACCAGCGACATCTATCTGTACTAACAGAGTAAACATAGTTGTACAGGTTACATCGTGTCAGCCCATAAACACATTTGGTGGTGAGGGAGAAGGATATGGAATGGTTCCGTTTGTCATCTATACTGCCGGACATCAGACGGAAATGGCTGCTGGGATTGTCATCACGGAACAGAAGAGTGACAAGTTTGTCAACATTTGAATGCAGATGGAAGCCGTGAGATCACAGGGGCAGATGTAAAACGGAAGTACCTAGTACGGAAAACAGTGCATCTGTCAATTCTTGGTTTCCGGAACATCAAGATGATTGGCAGCTTGGTATCGAAACTCTTTGTTGGGAGTTTACAGAAACTAGCTGGCTTGTTTTGAGAATCTAGGCAATTACTGACAACTTTGACAGGATTTAAGCCAGGAAAATAGTTCTTGACAGGGGATGATTTGCCACTGTGCCACCTGTGTGGGGGAGTAAAGGATAACGTCACGTGGACAACTTTGGTAGTTTGCCATATAAACTCGAGTTGAGATCAACTAGGGTGGACTTGAATAATGCTCTAGACAGAGTGCAGGGCACTGCAGTGCCAGTGGAAATAATATCTACCGTGTGTTAATTAGTGACTTAATTTTACGCGTGCCTATATGGCAGATGTAGATATGATTTATAGGACTGCAGTAGTGCCATTTAAGGTATAACTTATTATAATATATTCGTTATAATTACTATAGACTGTGGCCTTGTTAAACTATAGTGTGATGATTAGCACTGTTAGTGGAAACTAGCTAGAGTAGTGAAGTGATACTTGGCTCTGTTAGCTAGAATAGATTAGTGAAGTGTTGATAAGCTTTACTAGTTGAGAATTGAGTAATGAAGGATAATTGGGATCTTCCCGTAGGTGTCCCTGGTGGGCGGGGTTCCGCATTCTGTTTGCTGATTTTTCCTTTGTCATAGCCTGATTCGGCTCTAGGTGGGTAGCTAATCTGCTCTATGACTAAGTCTAGTTAGCTAAAGATCATTAAGCAAGGTGATAGGCTTACACTCAGCCGAAGGGATCAGTGACTAGTACTATCACCAGATGTGTTGTTTCTATCCTAGGTTCCCTACCAGATCCAAGGAAACTCTACAAGTTTTGGGAAAGAATTAAAAAACCCATTCTGAAGAACACCAGTTCAACAATAACTAAGTTGCCTACAGAACGTAACTTACGCTAGAAGGAAATTGATTCATCAAAGAGAGTGATGCATACTGATGCACCACACAGCATTAGACAGTAGTAACGAACCGAGAACCGGCTAAGAGTACCTAGTGTTAGTACAGCAACAATTAACATTAGAAATTAGCACTTATGGACTGAATGGTTCGATGTGCAACGAGGATGATCTGTCGACTAACTAACTAACTAACTAACTGCGTACACACTACAAAAGACTTGTGCAGTTTGTTTAGGAACATTAGGAACGGACATTGTGTAGAGTGCAACCGGTCCCTGATTAACTCTTAATACCACCGGTGTCTATTTCGGATGTTCATGAAATTGGATTACCAGAGGTCTACAGAGGCAAAGCATTATCCGGCAAGATGGTTCCGGCAACGGGTGAGACGTACTTGTTCTGACGTAACGTGCTGTGGTCTATCTTTGCTGTGATCAGCTGACTGAGTTGATGTCTGAGAGACAGAGTCTACACACTTTATAGAACACGTCACACATTTTCTTCGCATACACGTCTCATACACGTTACACTTTTATTTTAATAAATTACTCTTTATTAATTTCTAGAAGCAAGAGTTGTTGAGTATGTTGCGTTGGGGAAGTATGAGAAGGGGGCATAGTACGACAGTGAGAGAGTGATAGGAAAAGGTGTCCATAGGCTGATGGAGTGTGTTGGACGGAAGCTGGTGGATTCTCCAGAATATTGAGAGGGAAAAAATATTATAATGTGGGTGTCGGCTCTCTTCACTCCAGGGACGACACTGTAAAGGAGGACACGACATTATTGGGGGCTCGTAAACGTGATATTTGGACAGTGGGATCTCTCGTAAACGGGATCTTTGGACAGCGGGATCTATCGTAAACGGGATCTTTGGACAGCGGGATCTATCGTAAACGTGATCTTTGGACAGCGGGATCTCCCGTAAACGGAATCCTTGGACAGCGAGATCTCCTGCAAGCAGGAACCTTTGACAGTGGGATCTTCTGACAACGGGGTCTTTTGACACGGGATCCTTAGTTATAAAAGGGAGATATCATTTTGGAGAATCCAGCTAGAGTGAATGTGGATAGGGGTTAGGACTAATATCTTACCTGTTCACACTTCACACGTCTGCATAGGTCTGTGGTCCTGATTCTACTCTTGTCACTGAGTGAATGTACTGTGTGTGGTAATATCTAGATTTATAGTACTTGTTCATATATCGGTATAGTAATTTGCAGTTATATTGTACTAGACCTGCTAGCTTACCTCTCTGTATAATGGCCACCCCTAAACTTAGCACGTTAGAATTAAAGGCAAGGGGGGAAGACATGGGATTGGCTGGGTCTTCTCTAACGGATTACATACAGGAAGTGGAGAGAGAGTATCGTCAAGCGGAAAGGGAAGATCGAAAGGCCGAGCTGGAATTGAGAAGGATGGAATTGGAAGCTGAGCAAGCAGCTAGGAAATTGGAAGCTGAGCAAGCAGCTAGGAAATTTGAAGCTGAACAAGCAGCTAGGAAATTAGAAGCTGAACAAGAAGCACAGAAAAGGGAGCACGAGTACCGGATGCGGGAACTCGAGCTCAAGAGTCAATCTAATGGAGAAACTGAGGGAGCAGTTAGAGGTTCCTCCATCCCAGGATCAACACCAGTAGGTGGACATGGGTACCATGCTATGAAGTTTCCTTTAGCGGTCTACGAGGAGGACAAAGAGAAGATTGATCAATACCTTCAACGCTTCGAGGCTATGTCAGTTGCTATGGGTTTGGAGCGTAACAAATGGAATCTTAAGCTATCCCAGGGATTACGCGGGACGGGATACGAGGTTTATACTCGCCTGCCACCAGGACATGAGAACAATTATGATGAGTTAAAGACGGCTCTGCTGAAACGATTCGAGGTTACGTCACATACCTACCGGAAAAAATTTCGAGCAGCGAAACGAGAACCGGGAGAGTTGTTTGCCGCCTACAGTTTGCGTCTTAAATCTTATCTCCATAAGTGGATGGATTTGGCTGGGTTCGCACATGACTATGAGAGTCTGGAAGAGCTCATGGTGGTCGACCAGCTGAAGAAGCAAATGTCTAAACCTCTCAGGACGTTCCTGGGAGAACAAGGAGCGGAACGTATTGACCTCGTGAATAAATTAGCAGAACGGTTCGTCGAGGTACATGGGGAGGCAGGGGAGAACCTTTCCACCAACTCCAAAAGTCAAGAGAAACATGACAAGAAGAAAGCCAAAAACACAGGAACAAAAAAGTGGGAACCTTATGTGCAAAAATCAGAGGATAGTTCAGAGAAGAAGAAGGAGGGAAGCAAGAGCACTTCAAGCTCTACACCAAAACGACCATGGTCGGAGAAGTGGTGTTCAATTTGTAAGTCACCCTCTCACAATACGAGGGACTGCAAATCGAAGGCTAAGAACCCTCACTTTGCAGCATGTCAAGTGACTTCCAAGGAGGTTGTCACGGAAAAGGCCAAGGTCAACAAGGAAGCTCGCCACCAGGAGAGCTCATTCAAGTCCGACAATAGAAAATCTAGGACAGGGAAATGGTGCAACCAATGTCAGTCAAACACGCACAATGCTATTGACTGCAGAGGAGAGTCAGGAGACACTCAATTCGTCGTGTGCCCCGGGAAACCTAAGGTGGAGCCCACCGAACAGGTCGAGGCCGAGGAAGAGACTCCAGACCAGGAAAAACCACCTGTAGTGGAATTGGTAGAGGTTAACGGTCGTCAAGTGGAGTGTTTATACGACACAGGACTGGACGGGGAGGCCGTGATTTCTGCGGATCTGGTACATCCAGAACAATTCACAGGTGAAACATTGGACATACAGCCTGCACAGAAGAGTGCTGTAACCATGAAGTTGCCCATTGCTAATGTGGAGATTCGGTCAAGGTACGTCACCGGCACCATCAAGGCCGCTGTATTGACCGATCCCATTTTTCCAGTCATCCTAGGTTGCCGGTATGTCTTTCTGGGAATGCCCAGGGAACCAATTCATATGGGAGCAATGCAGACTCGCTCTCAGACGAAAACGGAAGAGGCAGACGCAATTGTGACTAACCCAATGCCGGGGGAGCTACGAACTGCCCAGAGTGAGGATGATACTTTACGTCCTTGCTACAGAAAGCTGCAGAAAAGTGCTGATCCACCAGGACGGGGGCAGTACTACATGAAGAATAGGATACTCTACAGGAGAGCAGGAAGGGGAGACAACCTATACGGTCAGTTGGTCGTCCCGAAAGCTCACCGGTCCCAGATTCTTCATATGGGGCATACCATCTCCTTTAGTGGACACATGGGTATTGCCGCCACCATGCAGCGGATTTCCTGCCACTACTATTGGCCGGGAATGACAGATGATGTGCGTCGGTATGTGAAGTCCTGCCCTGAGTGCCAGAGGGTGGCACCGAAACACTGGACAGCACCGGTGATGTTGGGTGAGATGCCCAGCATGAACTCTCCTTTCGAGAGGGTAGCCATCGATATCGTGGGTCCACTTCCCAGGACTAGGAAGAGGAACATGTATATACTCACAATGGTGGATTGCTGTACAATGTGGGGTGAGGCGATACCGTTGACCACGATTGACTCGAAAAGAGTGGCGGACGCACTGATGGAGGCCTTTACCAGATTAGGCTTTCCGGATCAAATTCTGACGGATAATGGATCTCAGTTTTGTGGAAAACTCATGGAGGAGGTATTTAGGGTGTTTCACTCTAACCACATACATACCAGCCCTTACCACCCTCAAGCCAATGGACAAGTAGAGCGTTTCAACGGCACGTTGATGACAATGCTCAGGAAATTAGCGCAGGAAAAACCGGATAGGTGGGATGAATATATCCCAGCAGCACTCTTTGCCTATCGGGAAGTTCCTCATGGCTCAACAGGACTACCACCCGCTACGTTGCTGTTTGGTCGTCCAATCAAAGGACCGTTGGAAGCCATGTTGAGGAGTTGGACTGAAGAGGGGACGTCAGAAGAAGTGATTTCATCCTATCAATACGTGGAGGAACTGAAAGAAAAACTCCACAAGGGATGGACTCTGGCAAATCAAAACTTGAAAAAGGCCAGGAAAAGACATGCGGCTTACTACAACCGTAGGTCTAAAGAAAGATCTCTAGAGGTGGGAGATAAAGTCTTGTTGCTACTCCCAACGGGAAACAACAAACTGGAGATAGGTTGGCAAGGACCATTTCCCGTGGAAAGGGTGATATCCAGAACCAACTATCAGATCCGGATCCGGGGAAAGTCGAAGATTTTCCATATCAATCTCTTGCGGAAATACGAAGAGAGACCCGGAGACAAGGCAGCTCACCTCATGGCAATGGCAGTTGCAGTGGAGACGGAAGTGGGAACCAGCGAGGGCAGGGAATATCCCTTGGTACACCAGGAAACCTATAGGGATGTGAAAGTGAACCCTGATCTGACCTCCCAGGAGAGGGAAAGGATAACCCAGGTTCTCAAGTCTCATAAGGAGATACTGACTGATAAACCTGGACGAACGAGGTTGGTTGAGTTCGAGATGACTTTGACCACACAGGAGCCTGTTCGCCAAAAGGTTTACCCAGTGCCATTCTCTAAAGAAAAGGCCCTGGAGGAGGAAATAAAAAAATTGCTGGAGGATGACGTGATTGCACCATCCACATCCCCATACAATGCGGGGGTAGTTTTGTTACGCAAACCAAGTGGAGAACACAGGTTGTGTATAGACTACCGACTGCTGAACAGTCACACACAATTTCAGGTGGAACCTTTGCCGAATCCAACTCAGCTATTCGCTAGGCTCCATAAGGCTCGGTACTTTTCAAAGGTGGATCTAAGTCGGGGGTACTATCAGATACCAGTCAAACCGGAGATTCGACCACTGTTAGCTTTCAGTACACCCAGGGGACACTACGAATTCAAGGTCATGCCCTTTGGACTCAGCAATGCACCTAGTGTGTTTACACGCATGATGAGGACTTTACTAGATCCGTTACAGGATCCGTCCATCATCTCATTCATGGATGATATTCTGATTTCAAGTGACAGCTTGGATGACCACTTACAATCCTTGGAGAGAGTGTTTAATAGGCTCAAGGAAGCAGGGCTTACCGCTCGTCCAACCAAGTGCATGATTGGTTACCAGACTCTGGAATTTCTAGGTCACACCATCACTCCAGGATACATTGTTCCAGAAGAGAAGAACCTGGAGAAAATCAGAAATGCACCTAGACCAAAAACGAAGAAGGATGTGCGATCTTTTCTCTCGTTGTGTGGGTTCTACCACAAATTTATCCCACATTTCACTGAACTGGGAGCTCCGTTGACGGAAACCTTGAAAAAGGGATTCCCGGACCAAATCAATTGGACACCAGAATGTGAGAATGCCTATAGTCAGTTAAAGGAGGCCTTGGTCAGCAAACCTGTATTACAGCTCCCTGACCTTTCCAAACCATTTGTGCTGAGAACGGATGCAAGTGCGATTGGAATTGGAGCCGCTTTGTTACAGGAAGGAAAAGACGATGCTTCGGTTTTGAAACCTGTGGCATACGCAAGTAAGAAACTTCTACAGGCGGAGAGGAATTATTCAACCGTCGAGAGAGAATGCTTGTCCCTCGTATGGGCAGTGCAAAAATTTCAGCCATATTTGTATGGAGTTAAGTTTCGGGTCCAGTCGGATCATCAGCCCCTGATGTTCCTGGCTACTTCTCAGAAGCTCAACGCACGTTTGATGCGGTGGTCGTTGTTACTTCAACCGTATAATTTCACAGTAGAGTACATTCCTGGGAAGGAAAATGTTGGAGCGGATTTCTTGTCAAGACACCCAGCTCCTGAAGAAGAAGAATGAATCATCTGGACTAAACTCACGGTGGAGAAGAGTGAGATGGACTACTCTCTTAGGAGGGGGCCTATGTCACAAAATGAAACCGTGTGTTTATCCGGTTGATTATTACAGAGGATTTTCGGATTAAGCGGACGATCGACCAGCGACATCTATTTGTACTAACAGAGTAAACACAGTTGTACAGGTTACATCGTGTCAGCCCATAAACACATTTGGTGGTGAGGGAGAAGGATATGGAATGGTTCCGTTTGTCATCTATACTGCCGGACATCAGACGGAAATGGCTGCTGGGATTGTCACCACGGAACAGAAGAGTGACAAGTTTGTCAACATTTGAATGCAGATGGAAGCCGTGAGATCACAGGGGCAGATGTAAAACGGAAGTACCTAGTACGGAAAACAGTGCATCTGTCAATTCTTGGTTTCCGGAACATCAAGATGATTGGCAGCTTGGTATCGAAACTCTTTGTTGGGAGTTTACAGAAACTAGCTGGCTTGTTTTGAGAATCTAGGCAATTACTGACAACTTTGACAGGATTTAAGCCAGGAAAATAGTTCTTGACAGGGGATGATTTGCCACTGTGCCACCTGTGTGGGGGAGTAAAGGATAACGTCACGTGGACAACTTTGGTAGTTTGCCATATAAACTCGAGTTGAGATCAACTAGGGTGGACTTGAATAATGCTCTAGACAGAGTGCAGGGCACTGCAGTGCCAGTGGAAATAATATCTACCGTGTGTTAATTAGTGACTTAATTTTACGCGTGCCTATATGGCAGATGTAGATATGATTTATAGGACTGCAGTAGTGCCATTTAAGGTATAACTTATTATAATATATTCGTTATAATTACTATAGACTGTGGCCTTGTTAAACTATAGTGTGATGATTAGCACTGTTAGTGGAAACTAGCTAGAGTAGTGAAGTGATACTTGGCTCTGTTAGCTAGAATAGATTAGTGAAGTGTTGATAAGCTTTACTAGTTGAGAATTGAGTAATGAAGGATAATTGGGATCTTCCCGTAGGTGTCCCTGGTGGGCGGGGTTCCGCATTCTGTTTGCTGATTTTTCCTTTGTCATAGCCTGATTCGGCTCTAGGTGGGTAGCTAATCTGCTCTATGACTAAGTCTAGTTAGCTAAAGATCATTAAGCAAGGTGATAGGCTTACACTCAGCCGAAGGGATCAGTGACTAGTACTATCACCAGATGTGTTGTTTCTATCCTAGGTTCCCTACCAGATCCAAGGAAACTCTACAAGTTTTGGGAAAGAATTAAAAAACCCATTCTGAAGAACACCAGTTCAACAATCACTAAGTTGCCTACAGAACGTAACTTACGCTAGAAGGAAATTGATTCATCAAAGAGAGTGATGCATACTGATGCACCACACAGCATTAGACAGTAGTAACGAACCGAGAACCGGCTAAGAGTACCTAGTGTTAGTACAGCAACAATTAACATTAGAAATTAGCACTTATGGACTGAATGGTTCGATGTGCAACGAGGATGATCTGTCGACTAACTAACTAACTAACTAACTGCGTACACACTACAAAAGACTTGTGCAGTTTGTTTAGGAACATTATAAACGGACATTGTGTAGAGTGCAACCGGTCCCTGATTAACTCTTAATACCACCGGTGTCTATTTCGGATGTTCATGAAATTGGATTACCAGAGGTCTACAGAGGCAAAGCATTATCCGGCAAGATGGTTCCGGCAACGGGTGAGACGTACTTGTTCTGACGTAACGTGCTGTGGTCTATCTTTGCTGTGATCAGCTGACTGAGTTGATGTCTGAGAGACAGAGTCTACACACTTTATAGAACACGTCACACATTTTCTTCGCATACACGTCTCATACACGTTACACTTTTATTTTAATAAATTACTTTTTATTAATTTCTAGAAGCAAGAGTTGTTGAGTATGTTGCGTTGGGGAAGTATGAGAAGGGGGCATAGTACGACAGTGAGAGAGTGATAGGAAAAGGTGTCCATAGGCTGATGGAGTGTGTTGGACGGAAGCTGGTGGATTCTCCAGAATATTGAGAGGGAAAAAATATTATAATGTGGGTGTCGGCTCTCTTCACTCCAGGGACGACACTGTAAAGAAGGACACGACATTAACAACGCGTGCAATTGATTAAAGTACATGTTTACAAGCAGAAGCTAAACAATCACACATGATAGTACAGCTTTACATTGTTATCACACTAACTGGTAGAAATACAATTTGACTGCAGATGTGGCGTGATCATATTTTAACATACTTTAAGAAACGTTACTTCACTCAGTTGCTACTTTCAATTATTTTATCGCTAGAAGTTATTACACAAGCTCGTATGTAACTGTTTTTTGAACGGACCCTGTTACGCCCCTGAAGACACATTGCGCATATGTATTTCCCACGATTTAAGCAATAGAGTTATCACTAGTACATGGAACTAAAGAGAGTGTCTTACAAGACAGACAATTATGAAATGGATTAACAGGACGCCACCCGACCATTTCCAGGGATGAAATACTTGAGGATGAATATGAGTAATGGTTTCCTCCTGGCTTCCGCCTTCAAATATGTATATTGTTACCTTACGTTTGACATACATTTCCAGCTGATAGGGCAAATGGTTGTTCTGCATTCGTTCTCTGGCTTGTATTGGGCAACATTCCTTCTTCATAACAGTCTTTCGAAATTTCTCTCTATCAAAAGCCAGATGTCAAGACTCTGTTGCTCTCATGTCTAAATTATCTAACACATCTGAAATCCATCTATGTCTGGTTTTAATCTCCTCTGCCTTCAAGGTACACATCCCTCCATAATTATACGTTGTAGACTTTCATAATGTATTTTGTTTTAAAACATGTCCAAAATATTCAGTGTTTCTCTTTCTTGTTTCCTCTTCTTACGTGTCGTAATATCTTATGCAATACTGAGTTCTTGTTGGTTAGATCTATTTGTTCTCATTTCACTTCAAAGAATTTTAACGCTCTTCTCCATTAATTAGGAACACACATGTTGTTGTTTCCTTGCTATTGTTATTGTTGCTGCTGTCGAGTGATGTACCCCGTCGTTCGAGCTTTCCCCCCTCTCTTTTATAACTTACGGAACTGGGAAATGGCGATGACTTAGTTGTCACTCCGGTAGGAAAACAAACTGATTCCTAGCGTGCATGTGAGCTCTCGGTGTGGTCAAATCAATACTTGGGTGTTGATTGTCTGTCATTATTGTTGGTAATTGCTGTGGCACTCTATATTATGTGCAATCATAGCGGAGACTGGACAGTGGGACGACGAGAAGTCTTCCCTGCATATTGGTCTAGAAAGCGCCATCTGTAATCTAGAATCCAAATGAACATAAGATATACCTAGGATGGTCACGAGAGGAACAATAATAAATAGTCACACACAGATACGGGCGTCAAGTGAACATTTTCACTCAAGGTTTTATCAACTGGCTCTGTGGCCAAGGGGTTATGAATGCAATTCGTAATCCCACATAAAGAGTTCGAAACACAGTTGCTGGAGATTTGGAAGCAGACCACCTTGCGTTGGTTACCATACAAAGGTATGGGTGCCGGTCATTCAGAAAGTAATGGCAAACTACGGAATGTAAACTTGCCAAGAATCACAAACAGCTAAAAAGCGCTCTGGTGACTGCCATGTCATGTAAAGGATATTACAACTAACATGATTTAAACAATAACAACAATAACAACAACAACAAGAATACACAGCTGGAAAATTGAAATATCACAATCAAAGGAACTGAAGCATCACATTTCCGTAATTTAGTCGTGAATCGATGAGTTCTGGATGTATTTTCACTTGATGGTTTCCACTCACTATATCTCTGGGAATTCACAAACTCCAAGATTACATGTTACAGGGTCCAGGAGTTGCATTTAACTGTGATGTACGAGGTGGGTGTATGATTGGCGTCTTGCGAGAGGTTCTGCTAAAATTAAATCATAGATAATAGTTATAATGCCCCAGCTGTTCTCGTATTTCATAAAACTGACTCCACCAACTAGGGTACAACCCGGCCCTTATAGTCAACAATGCGTAGTCAACTTCTCTTGTTGCCTGCGATACAATTTACCACACTACATGCATAGACTGGGCACCGTGTGGTATAGACTGGGCACCTTGTGGTATAGACTGGGCACCGTGTGTGGTATAGACTGGGCACCTTGTGTGGTATAGACTGGGCACCGTGTGGTACAGACTGGGCACCGTGTGGTATAGACTGGGCACCGTTAGGTATAGACTGGGCACCGTGTGGTATAGACGGCACCGTGTGGTATAGACTGGGCACCGTGTGTGGTATAGACTGGGCACCGTTAGGTATAGACTGGGCACCGTTAGGTATAGACTGGGCACCGTTATGTGTAGACTGAGCACCGTGTGCATAGAACGACTGCCTGCCTGTCCGACCGGTGGTCATGTAATCGAATTCACATACGAGACTGACTGTTAAAATCCCCACCTAAAACACGTGCCAAGAACTGTCTTGGAAAGTGAAGATGGAACCGCTTGCTACTGGCCTCACCACACCTCTAATGTCGATTGTTCTTTAAAACTATACCTTACACTATATCACTATACGCCTAATGCGCCGTAAGATCTATAAAAGCGCCTTTTATCTACTCAAACTTCACACCCCAAACAGTATTTATTTCTATGGGACTTTATTTACCATATATGTATATATTCTTTACCAGGTAACATAATTGTTAGTATGTCCATTAATAGCCCAAGGTACACATGCACACTTGTACAACACATAAATAGTACTTCTATTCCAGAGTCAGCATCACTTATGTTCTGGAGGACATGTGATATGATTACAACACTAACATTGTCTCGTCAAGGTCGCAGCTAATTTGGACAACTATAATTTAAAAGAAAGAATCGATCAGTCAGACTGGAGTCGACTATTTCCGGGAGACTGGAAGCTACGTCTCGCACGGGTGCGCGCGTGTGCTTGTATGTGTGTGTTATAATGTGCCAAGCAGAGGGTCGCAGACGATTATATCATCTGTCTCTACAAATATCGGTCACAATGTATACTTGATAATTTAAAATGTTAATTGTCTTCCGTGCCATTCTGCTTCGATTTTGTTGTTGGCCAAGCCATATGTATTTATCCTTTTTGTCCTCCCCTTGCCCTGTTTCCATCAAGTTTGCTAGTTACACAGAATTCTCAAGTTTTATTTCTCATGCCCATGAGTGTTGGTTTCCTCCTGTCTTCCGCCTTCAAATACGTAGTTTGTGACCTCGGCGTTTGGCATACCTTTCCAGCTGATGGGACAAACTGTTGTTCTGCATTCTCTGGCTTGTCCTTTAGAACGTTCCTTCTCCATAACAGTTTTTCGAAATTTATATCAATTTGATAAGATGTCCAGCCTCTGTTGCTCTCATGCGTAAATTATCTAACACATCTGAAACCCAGCTATGTCTGGTTTCAATCTCCTCTACATCCAAGGTATATTTCTTTCTATAATTATATGTGTATGCGGCTGAAAGGATATAGCGTTGTGTCATAAACCGCCGGTGCTCAGACAGACATGAAATTTGACTTCAACGTTGACGTCTCGTCTAGAAAACAATGGCAAACTACTTAACATAAAATAGTCTTAAAAATATACCCTGGTTGATGGCAACGTCCTTCAAAAGACATGAAACACTCATATATATGTATGTGTGTGTGTGTATGTGTGTGTGCATGTTTGCATGTGTGTGTATGTGTGCGTCTGTGTGTGTGTGTATGTGTGCGTATGCGTGTGTGTGTATGGTTGTGTGTGTGTGTGTGTGTGTGTGTGTGTGTGTGTGTGTGTGTGAGTTTAGGACGATATGGGCGAAAGGTTTAGCACGCTCGTGCTCAGAGTGTCTCTGGTGACGACTGAATTAGGTTCATTCCACATGTCGGTCAGTTGAACTTAAATATTTGACTTTGCATTCAGAAAGCATTGGCAAACTACTGAACGTAACATTACCTAATAAATCACAGACATCTAGTAGGAGTCCGAGGTTATTGCAGCGTCCTTCACGGGGCATGCCACCTTACAAAATAAATGACATGTGTTGTTTTTCTTCCGTACAGCGCTAAAAATTGCACTGACAACCAAGTAAACCAATATGAAAGTCTGCAAAACGGCAATCGATTACTCACATCAGAACAAAAAAGTCATCAGGTTATAAGAGGAATACTCATACAGAAAGTTCTGTCTAGTGCAGTCAGAAAAAGAGTGTTAAAGTGCCATGTAGAACTTATACTTTCGTATACATGTGAAATGTTTACAATAAGCAGACAAGCTGAGAAACATTTAGGGGTAATGGAGCAGTGTTTTCTGAGCAAAATGCAAAGAAGAGCATGGACAGCCAGTATACACGAAAAAGAGAATTTTACAAGACGCAAATGAAAACCGTTTAATGATTAGAGACATTAGACTAAGACAATATATATATATATATATATATATGTGTATATGTGTATGTATATGTGAGTGTTTTTGTTTGTAAACAAATTATCCACTCCATATTGCATCACATTACATCTGAAACATGCCAATATCTTCGACATTGCCACCACATACCTCAATCACTACTGAATTTCTCTGCAAAGACATGCCCCTAACCGCCAGCAACATTAAACTAGGACACTCCCTTCCGTAGACGAAATTTAGAATACACAGCACTCCTGCACCGCTCATAGACTCGTTGGTACCCATTAATCTGAAGACAAATAACGTGGTTAAAACGTAAATTTGTACAACACTCCTGCACTGCCCATAGACTCTATGGAACCCACTAATTTGAGGACAAATACCATACCGTGGTTAAAATGTAAATTTGTCAGATTGTTCGCTCTAGCAGACGGTAAAGAAAATATCTGACAGATTAGTGATGCCCGTAAAGTATTACTTCGCAGACGGACAGACAGACAACAGATTATGGACATGAGGTATCGATTACACTCGGAAACCAGACAAATCATATTTGTGTCATATAATTGATATAATGTTACACAGATTGACGACATTACGGTAAAAAATAGAAGACACATTGAGGAGATGTACGCGTTCCGTTGTGTTTTTAAAGAAACACTAATTCTGAACATAATTCTGTATTCTAATGTTTCCTCAGTATTCGTAAAAACAAAATTTTGTCTTGCGTTTTCAGTTTGAACACATGGTTATTGATTGTTAACAGATTCTTTGCCAAACAAAAAGTAAGTTTGAACCAAACATAAAAGGATGCGTCACAATTTTGACTTAAATATGGTGGTAGACATGTTGTATTATTACATAATGACAACATTTCGGAGATATATAAGCCAATGACAGATGCGGGAAGTCGCTTAAGACGATTAATCATCCCACGGAAATTAATCCGTTCAAGGCAATGCTAACAACTTAACTAAGAAACTTGATAAAAGAACCAACCACAGTTCTTTATAGTACCGGAAACATAAGAGAAGAATATAAGTGTATTGTTAATGACTGTGGGGTTTTGAAAATATTGCCGTTCCAAGTTGTGTATTTACCTTTTACGAGTATGTTGCATGAGTTCACAGAGGGTAAAATACAAAACTTGGAATGGCAATATTTTCAAAAACCCCACATTCATTAAAAATACACCCTATACAACTGAACTGAAGAACCGGTTATAAATATTGCTGACAGCTCAAGCAGAATTGACAACGGATGAGTTAGTCACACGCACTATAGATATCTTAATATAACCAGAGGAAGCTATTTTACTACATATCAGAATAATATCAGCATTGCTAATGAAGCGTTAGAATTTAGAAGATGGAGAAGAGTGCAAACAATAAAAGGAATATCAAATACTGAGAACAGGGCAATCTATACAATATCTATACAATTTGGTGGAACTGCGGTAAAGCTGTAGAAATGTGTAAACAATATAAAATAAAACAAAGAAATGCAGCTTTTCATAACAGAATTACGACAAACAGAACGTTTCGGCGATTAGCCTTTATCGGAAAACAAATACATGCAGGAAACACAACAGACAGTACAGGAGAAGATCCTCCGGTGACTACATTAAGGCATTAGGACGGGATGAGAAGAATAAATAGATGGTGAAAAAATGAGAGCAATGAAGAGACAATTAAAATATGAAAAAAATGTTACTACTTAACTCGAGTCCGAGGCTGTACTGCTACCACGAATATATTCTTAATCCTCTTTTATATCTAGCCTTGGTATCAACCCCTACCTCGATCCCCATGACCCACAGACTCCCACGGCTAGAAATAAAAGAGGATGAAAAATATATTCGTGGTAGCAATACAGCCTCTGACTCTGAGTTAAGTAGTAACATTTTTTCACATTTTATGTTTTCTTCATTGCTCTCATTTCCCCCCCCCCCCTCCCCCCCCCCCCATCTTTTTATTCTTCTCATCCCGTCCTAATAACTTAATGTAGTCACCGGAAGATCTTCTCCTGTAGTACATGTTGTGTTTCGTGCATGCAGATGCAAAGAGATTCCTAAGGTGACGCAGCCGCATGAAGCGGTCTTCGGCAGCAGTTGTATTTCTGGGTCGTCCACTGCGCGGCCGGTCTGCCACTGAGCCAGTTTCTTGAATTCGCCTAATGGTGCTTCTAACCACATTAACTTCTCTGGCTACTACACTTTGTGACTGTCCAGCCTGTAAACGTCCAATGATGATGAGTCGTTATTCTGTAGTGAGATGAGACATACTTGCGAATTGAATTTTCAACTGAATTTATTTGAGAAGTGTCAGTATTTTATAGGTATTCAATAATATGGTCAGAGAGGTTTGTGTTCAGTAAGTTTCATGGGATTATCATGAACCTGTCAAGAGTTATTGTCAAAAATGTTGTTTTGACCTTGACCTATTTCATGACCTCATGAATCATGAGGTGAGTACAATTAAGATAATAACAAGAAGTTAATGACCATACGGACACAGTCGACAGGTTGAATATCTATATATATAAAAATCGTTGTGTGTATGTATGTATGTCCGTCCATAATGCGTTCGCGAACGGTCCAACCGATTGAGATGAAATTTTCTACACGTTTTCCTTTCATTCCTGTGCAACCAACTGTGATAGTTTTATCTATCAGCTATCAGCTATTACCTTCCTAAAATTTAATTTTGTAATTACATGACTGAACATAAGAAAATATAAAAATATATGACAAAAAGGGATATAACTTTTAGTAGCATTGTTATATCTTAGGTTAAGTCCCCTGGCTATAGAAATCTATATGAATTAAATGAGGTGCAGCCGGGCCAGGTCAGACAGACAGATAGACAGACAGATAGACAGACTGACAGACAGACAGATAGTCGGGAACGGGAGCCAAGTTTACTTTAGATAGATCTCTTCCAATCATATTTTCTATCTATTCTTCTATTCTATCTATATTTTTAACGGGAACGGGCCGAACATAGATAGATAGATAGATAGATAGATAGATAGATAGATAGATAGATACATACATACATACATACATACATAGATAGATACATAGATAGTGTAGCATGATGAAACAGAACTCCCCATTCCCAGCCCGACACATTCATCAAAATACTTTCGATTTAAGTGGCGTTTCCAGATAGAAGGACGATTCTTGGAAATAGTATGTTCTAGAACGAGTTGGGGGAGGGCAGAGGTATGCGCTTGTCTTTTAATTGGTTAATAAGTAATGAGCCCACGCTGTTTGCTAGGCCACCTTTGAAAATTTGGCAGTTCGAGCCAAGATTCCAACTGGAGCGGTAGCTATTTTGTGATGTGTTGACAAAAATGCCCTAAAAGATTCAATAATATATTGTTCTCTGGACAACAGGTACCACTTTAAAACATACTTTGATGTTGTAGTTGTGCCTAGTGAACGAAAGAGAAGAATATAAGAGTATTTTGTGAATAAAATGTGAAAGTGGAAAAACCTAACTTCTGTGCGCCAGTATTCTGAACACTGCTTCTGCAAACCTGTCAGGTCTTTCACGCTGTATACTCCAAGTGCATATCAATCCCTTGTTGTGACTGGTTGCGTATGCTTGATGAATGTATAGTACACTCAATGCAAATTCGCAAACCCAAACCCCTTGTGCATTCTTCATGCCTAGGATGACTCATTCTGAACTCAACTGTACCTTTGCTCTCGCGAGTTAACATATAGCAGTCTGAATTGGAATGAATGATGTAAACATGTACAAGTTCCTTTGTAAAACGCTGAGACTGTTGGAGTGAATGAGCTGGTGCTTTGATAAGTAGCCTCTCACATTAGTAGAAAGAAAGATGCTTCAAATATCCATATGTAAACAGGACGGTGATGGCACGCCAGAATTGCTAAGTTCATGTGATACCTGGTGGCAAAATTAAGCTCACGAGAATACCATTTCTCTCTGCAGCATTACACTGTTACCTCTACTGTTGGATGGTTCATATAAATTAGTTCCTAGAAGAACCATAGGTGTGTGAACCTGTGTCTTAGTTGGCTGAATATAATGTATGGCTCATGCAAATTTACAAGGACTAAACATGTTTTTCCCATATGTGCTTGGTGCATATGTGAACAATTGCTATGCAATTGAGCTTCTGTTACCGACTGTAGTAGACATGAACATTACTCAGTGGGGAAACATCACATGATGATGATGAAGATGATGTACCTGTGAGTCAAGTCTGTCTGAGAAAAAGGGGTGAGGTCTGGCATTGCTGTGTAAGTGTATATGGAATAGGACATTCATGCACCAACATGACAGTCATTGGAATGGATGTCTGGTCTGCTAATTTGGTAAATGCCATTAGTTAATACCTATTGCATATTGCAGGTGTAAATGCCTATTTTCCATTTCCCTTCACAATGCCTGTCCCATGTCGCTATGTCACAATGCTTGCTTCAAGATGCTTGTAATTGTGTAAGCTACCTCTGTCTCCACATATAGGCTTGTGATTACCACAGATAAGGGTGAATTGAACACATATCACCCACAGTACATCAGAGTGAAATACACAGCATCATCAAACAAGGAGAGGTGTGTTTGGACCACACCCATCCTTTTCCTCCCCATCCCCAATCTGTGTCTGTTGATGTATAATAACATTATCTTTTAACACATGTAAAGAGATGTTGTGCCATTTTGTATATCGACAGAGAACAGTATGGTGGAGAGGCCATCCATATATCATCTGGGACCTCTAACCAGAAGTCCTAGATCCAGAAGTGACTCCCTATCAAAATGTAGGAATCTCAAGAAGAGTTTCTCTCTCGGCTCTCGAACAGCTGAATGCACAAATGGGAGCAAAACACAATCTGAAGCACTACCAATGTGGTGAACTGGACAGTGATCTTTGAGTCAGTCTAATGTCAAACTGAGAGTAACATCGGGTCTTACTGTGAAGTAACTTGGAGTGTTTGTTTATCTAAGACTAAACTTAGAAAATATCCAGCCGGATGCTCACACAGTGATTCTTGAAGAATGTGATTGAACAGTAGGGAAGTTGATCTGGCTAAGTGAGTAGCTGCAATGTATGGGACATTATGTATGTCATTATTGAAGTACCCAGTGACAGCCTTCACTGACAGCCTGATCAACCGTGAGATGCAGTACCATATCATCATACCAAATCTTGTCTTCAAGAGGAATGAATCTGCCATGAAGCTTATTCTGGGGAAGCTGCTAACTGGAGCTTGTCCAACATCCATGCTGATGATAAAAGGATTCAACAGACCCAGAACAGTAGTTCTTCCTTGAGTTGCCCATGGATAGGATTTCCTAAATTCCCAAGAGACAGGAAATGATAATAGATATAGATACTGTAACGGAGTGGTGTAGATAGATATTAGAGAGGAGGAGGAGAGTTAGTTATTGGGTGGTGGAGTAAATAAGAAGTGTTGTATCTTGTTTATCAACATGCATGTGTGACATATTTTATGCATTTTCAATGTAATTATTGAAGTGTTGACATGCCAGGGGATGAAACAATGGTCATCACTCAACTCACCATCAACTCAATAAATTGTGTAATTAATGAATCAGTGTTTTAAGTACATGTCCCCAGTGAATTTCTTGTACAGTTGCTGTCAAGTGTGGTCTCTGGTGACTGTCTTAAGTGCTGTGGTTGGTTATACATATTGTGAAAAGTCTTGTATAGATGTTGTCAAGTATCTCTTATGATGTAAGTCTTGTACAATGGCTGGTGTACACAATTCCTTGTGAATGTATGTTCCACTTTTGTCAAGAAACTGTCATGTAGATGTCTTGTCCAACAGATGTAATGTACAGTTATTGTTGAGTTTGTCTACAAATAATTGAATCCTACAATCCCAAAGAAATGGGACAACCTGATATAGGTCTTACTGACAAAATAAAGAAAGAAAAGATCTATGTGACGGACGAACAGCACACTGGCAACATTATGTTGAGTGAGAGGGATCCTCAGTTGTACAGGCGCTAATAGTTCAGATCTTCTTTTGGTCTTGGGTGAACTATTTTACGTCTTTTATAAATTTCTGTGTAGATACATGGTGGTCTCACAGTGGGGGTTTGAGCCAAAGAAAAGTGGTTCTCCAAAAAGGCTATTGCGGGAATGATTAGCTCATTTGAGTTACCTCTAGACAAAACGTGCTAAATCATATCCTTTATCTTGTATATTTATTATTCAAGATATATCTCCAGAGAACACTACAAACTAGGTCCTCTGTCAATCATCTAACATGTCACATAACTGGTAGGCTCTTTCCGGGATATAAACCCTGGGAAAACCTGGTCACATAACTGGGTTGCTCTTTTCGGAATATAAACCCTGGGAAAAAGAACACTCGTCTCGGATTTAAACCCTGGTAATAACCTGCTAGGGGCTCACATACCTTGTGCCCTGATGTCAGGATACAAACCTTGGGCATACCCTGCATAAGATTTATTTTTAGATCTCTATGTTGGTATTAAAATCCGGGGTGACCTCTCGCAAATCAGACCAAATTCTTGGAGTTTTTATGGTGTTGTTTAATGGACCCTGTCTCTTATATGAGGGCAACTGTCCAGACATGTAAACCCACAGTAAATCTCTAGAAGGTTTGATTTCATTAATGGTGATAATATTGCATGTATCACTGTTTTAATGTATCAGTTAGGATTCAATGTAGCAGACTGAAAATGATGTATAAATATCTTATGGGTCAACATAATTGATGTATCCATGATATTTAAGTTCTCAGTATGAATTGATTATTAGCTTGTCAATATTGTTGTATAATCTTGTGCATGCTGGTTGTTCAATATATGTATCCAAAAATTAAGGTACCTGAAACACCAGAGAACACAAATTATTTTAACTATAACTGAGACAGCTAGTACAGGGAAAAATTCATTTTTGTCCCTGAAATTAAGACACTTGATCCAGTAAATAATATGGGGCCTACTCCATCTCCAAATTAAATTGCTTGCATGGGAGAGAGAGAGGGAATATTGTTGTAAATACAACATGTTTAATGTCACCACATCACATAAGATAACAACTCCTTATATTCTCTTCTCCCCATAACATGCTTGCAACACTGAGAGTAGAGAGTGTGAACCCTGATGGAAAACTTGGGCAACCATTAAGACACCTCACTAACAATCTCTCTCAGTTATAGTCAGTATTCGTACCAGCTATTTTCCAGGGTCGATTCGACGTTGAATTTATTCTTCAGTTGTGTAATCTTGTCAGTAGCCCTGATCAAGCTGCTGAGAAAGTGAGCGCAATTGAAATCTCCAGGAGAAAACATCCTTATCAACTCAGTCACTTGCCATTCCTGAAGTAGTGGTATTATTAAGCGTACTTGATACGTAATGGACGAGATGAAGGGAGGATTCTACCTGATGTCATGGGCGGTCATACAAAACCGACCACAGTCTGGTGTCTATAAGACATTAGTCTATTGTTCGATGGTGTAATCTCTCTGGTGTACTAGGATCCACGTCGCGAGGAGTGAACTCATTGAATCTCCAGGAAGGCCATCAAAATAACTGGACCCCTAGCCATTCATATGGAAGTGGAGAGCGTACGCAAAGTATGTGTCCAGGAAACGATGGATAACCAACCTGATGTCATTGGCGTATCATACGACTAGGAGCATAACGTGGACAACCTGAAAAATTTCATGAAGAGATAAAACAGGATCCGTCTCCGACGTCTGCCGTCAATTCATCCTCAGTTGAGAAAGCGTTTCTGCCTTTAAAATGGTGGAGATTAAAGGACGGACAAAGTTGAGTACAACTGATGTCATTCCCCTTTTTCATTCTCAATTGGGAAGACCTTTCTGCCGGAAGAAGGTGGAAATGTAATAAGGATTACTGTCTCCAAACAGTTAACTCTTATATGGTAGAGCTCACTGCAACTCCAGCAGCTGACACTCTATACACATGGTCTGCGATTCAGTGGACTAACGAAAGATCA
The DNA here is from genome assembly GCA_963921405.1 of Cepaea hortensis. Taxonomy (NCBI): domain Eukaryota; kingdom Metazoa; phylum Mollusca; class Gastropoda; order Stylommatophora; family Helicidae; genus Cepaea; species Cepaea hortensis. The sequence goes on from OY992894.1 coordinate 38,637,155, forward strand.
CTGTTCTCAAAAACAGCTGACTCCTTTCAAGATAAAGATCGCTGCACTCCAGCAGTCGACTCTTTATATAATAAGAACCATGCAATGAGCAGTGGAATCTTATATTATTACTGAGATGCGAGGTATATTCACAAGACCTGGCCAGTCCTATCCTCAAAGTCAGAAAAAATTGGCTTCCAAAATTCCAGTCAATATTGGTAACTAAGAAGCTAACCCACATAATCACACACCTTCAAAGGTAGCTGTGATAATGACGAACCTCTCTGTGCTGAGAGGGAACGCCTCATTCGCCAATAGTAAACGTTTTGCTCATGTGGGAGAGAAAGAACGGATACTCCAGCCACTCAAAAGCACTTAGCTAGCGCATGGCTGAAGACAACTAGTTGGAAGTTCCACCTGGAATTATAGATTAGTAGTAGTAGATGTCACAGTCTGGCTGCATCTACAAATTCAGTTGCTACGTTAGAAATTAGAGCAACTAAGGAGAGAAAATGCTGTCACTTCTCACAACAAATCAAAATAGAGGCCTAACGGAATGAGGAAATCTCAGCCAATAAGTGCACCTCTAAATCTATGGTAGGACTACAGAAATAAGTGAAGGAAATATAATGGGAAATTGCTACCATCTGCAAACACAAGAGGCATATTGGAAAGGTAGACCCTGTGTCCAACGCTAACCAAATCTGCACTAGTAGATTTTAGTCTTAAGTTCTGCAGCGGCTGCTATACAGTTCACCCGGAAGTGATTGTCTTTGCTCCGTTGATGATCAAAAATTTTAACCCAGTTCCAAATGCCAAGATTACTGTTGGAGAAAGTGTTCAGTTAAATACACTCTCACAGGATTATCATTCTCCTGTGGCGAAGGGAAGGATGAAATTCTGATAAGGTGAAAGGTTGAGAGATACATGGAATGCAACCATTCTCTCTAAACGTCATCTAGAAGTTGGCTTAATTGCAAAGCCATTACTTCACATAATGAATCTCTATGGTCCATTCATACATTACGAAATGGTGTGACTCAGAGAGATCATTTATCACAAACAGGAAATATAGCAAGGATGTCAGCAGTGGAACACTGTCAGAGGTAAATAGAAGGGCAGTTCACAGATGAGTGGAGTCAGGACTCCTGATGCTCCCAGTGACTGAAAGGAACTTAATGCAGGGCTAACTTCATGGTCTTTGCGTTTGCCACCAAATTCATCAACAGATGCAATGTTGGGGCAGTTTTTTTTAGGAGAAAAATCACTTAGTTCCAAATGTACTACTCTAGTAGGGTAAAGGGAGAAAGGGAGTAATTGACAAAACCACCTGAGGGATCTGGGAACTGTGGATTTCTGAGATCATCTGTCATACCTATGAAAGATTTAAGAGAGGGGCCATGTAGCATGATGAAACAGAACTCCCCATTCCCAGCCCGACACATTCATCAAAATACTTTCGATTTAAGTGGCGTTTCCAGATAGAAGGACGATTCTTGGAAATAGTATGTTCTAGAACGAGTTGGGGGAGGGCAGAGGTATGCGCTTGCCTTTTCATTGGTTAATAAGTAATGAGCCCACGCTGTTTGCTAGGCCACCTTTGAAAATTTGGCAGTTCGAGCCAAGATTCCAACTGGAGCGGTAGCTATTTTGTGATGTGTTGACAAAAATGCCCTAAAAGATTCAATAATATATTGTTCTCTGGACAACAGGTACCACTTTAAAACATACTTTGATGTTGTAGTTGTGCCTAGTGAACGAAAGAGAAGAATATAAGAGTATTTTGTGAATAAAATGTGAAAGTGGAAAACCTAACTTCTGTGCGCCAGTATTCTGAACACTGCTTCTGCAAACCTGTCAGGTCTTTCACGCTGTATACTCCAAGTGCATATCAATCCCTTGTTGTGACTGGTTGCGTATGCTTGATGAATGTATAGTACACTCAATGCAAATTCGCAAACCCAAACCCCTTGTGCATTCTTCATGCCTAGGATGACTCATTCTGAAATCAACTGTACCTTTGCTCTCGCGAGTTAACATATGGCAGTCTGAATTGGAATGAGGGATGTAAACATGTACAAGTTCTTTTGTAAAACGCTGAGACTGTTGGAGTGAATGAGCTGGTGCTTTGATAAGTAGCCTCTCACATTAGTAGAAAGAAAGATGCTTCAAATATCCATATGTAAACAGGACGGTGATGGCACGCCAGAATTGCTAAGTTCATGTGATACCTGGTGGCAAAATTAAGCTCACGGGAATACCATTTCTCTCTGCAGCATTACACTGTTACCTCTACTGTTGGATGGTTCATATAAATAAGTTCCTAGAAGAACCATAGGTGTGTGAACCTGTGTCTTAGTTGGCTGAATATAATGTATGGCTCATGCAAATTTACAAGGACTAAACATGTTTTTCCCATATGTGCTTGGTGCATATGTGAACAATTGCTATGCAATTGAGCTTCTGTTACCGACTGTAGTAGACATGAACATTACTCAGTGGGGAAACATCACATGATGATGATGAAGATGATGTACCTGTGAGTCAAGTCTGTCTGAGAAAAAGGGGTGAGGTCTGGCATTGCTGTGTAAGTGTATATGGAATAGGACATTCATGCACCAACATGACAGTCATTGGAATGGATGTCTGGTCTGCTAATTTGGTAAATGCCATTAGTTAATACCTATTGCATATTGCAGGTTTAAATGCCTATTTTCCATTTCCCTTCACAATGCCTGTCCCATGTCGCTATGTCACAATGCTTGCTTCAAGATGCTTGTAATTGTGTAAGCTACCTCTGTCTCCACATATAGGCTTGTGATTACCACAGATAAGGGTGAATTGAACACATATCACCCACAGTACATCAGAGTGAAATACACAGCATCATCAAACAAGGAGAGGTGTGTTTGGACCACACCCATCCTTTTCCTCCCCATCCCCAATCTGTGTCTGTTGATGTATAATAACATTATCTTTTAACACATGTAAAGAGATGTTGTGCCATTTTGTATATCGACAGAGAACAGTATGGTGGAGAGGCCATCCATATATCATCTGGGACCTCTAACCAGAAGTCCTAGATCCAGAAGTGACTCCCTATCAAAATGTAGGAATCTCAAGAAGAGTTTCTCTCTCGGCTCTCGAACAGCTGAATGCACAAATGGGAGCAAAACACAATCTGAAGCACTACCAATGTGGTGAACTGGACAGTGATCTTTGAGTCAGTCTAATGTCAAACTGAGAGTAACATCGGGTCTTACTGTGAAGTAACTTGGAGTGTTTGTTTATCTAAGACTAAACTTAGAAAATATCCAGCCGGATGCTCACACAGTGATTCTTGAAGAATGTGATTGAACAGTAGGGAAGTTGATCTGGCTAAGTGAGTAGCTGCAATGTATGGGACATTATGTATGTCATTATTGAAGTACCCAGTGACAGCCTTCACTGACAGCCTGATCAACCGTGAGATGCAGTACCATATCATCATACCAAATCTTGTCTTCAAGAGGAATGAATCTGCCATGAAGCTTATTCTGGGGAAGCTGCTAACTGGAGCTTGTCCAACATCCATGCTGATGATAAAAGGATTCAACAGACCCAGAACAGTAGTTCTTCCTTGAGTTGCCCATGCATAGGATTTCCTAAATTCCCAAGAGACAGGAAATGATAATAGATATAGATACTGTAACGGAGTGGTGTAGATAGATATTAGAGAGGAGGAGGAGAGTTAGTTATTGGGTGGTGGAGTAAATAAGAAGTGTTGTATCTTGTTTATCAACATGCATGTGTGACATATTTTATGCATTTTCAATGTAATTATTGAAGTGTTGACATGCCAGGGGATGAAACAATGGTCATCACTCAACTCACCATCAACTCAATAAATTGTGTAATTAATGAATCAGTGTTTTAAGTACATGTCCCCAGTGAATTTCTTGTACAGTTGCTGTCAAGTGTGGTCTCTGGTGACTGTCTTAAGTGCTGTGGTTGGTTATACATATTGTGAAAAGTCTTGTATAGATGTTGTCAAGTATCTCTTATGATGTAAGTCTTGTACAATGGCTGGTGTACACAATTCCTTGTGAATGTATGTTCCACTTTTGTCAAGAAACTGTCATGTAGATGTCTTGTCCAACAGATGTAATGTACAGTTATTGTTGAGTTTGTCTACAAATAATTGAATCCTACAATCCCAAAGAAATGGGACAACCTGATATAGGTCTTACTGACAAAATAAAGAAAGAAAAGATCTATGTGACGGACGAACAACACACTGGCAACATTATGTTGAGTGAGAGGGATCCTCAGTTGTACAGGCGCTAATAGTTCAGATCTTCTTTTGGTCTTGGGTGAACTATTTTACGTCTTTTATAAATTTCTGTGTAGATACATGGTGGTCTCACAGTGGGGGTTTGAGCCAAAGAAAAGTGGTTCTCCAAAAAGGCTATTGCGGGAATGATTAGCTCATTTGAGTTACCTCTAGACAAAACGTGCTAAATCATATCCTTTATCTTGTATATTTATTATTCAAGATATATCTCCAGAGAACACTACAAACTAGGTCCTCTGTCAATCATCTAACACGTCACAGATAGATAGATAGATAGATAGATAGATAGATAGATAGATAGATAGATAGATAGATAGATAGATCCCCGCCAGAGCCTGGGCGAAGCCGGGCCGGGCAGCTAATATTTATCGTTTTCATCAAGGGGACTTAACATAAGAAAAGTTATTTCAAGGGTCATAACTTTTAATAACATCACTATTATTTTATGTATAGATTGTTGCATTGTTTTCAAAGATTTATAAACTTTCTGTCTATAGTTATTTACAGGCATATGAGTTATAATAAATACTGATATAATCTTTAATGCATTTTCATAATTTTTTTTATAAAAGTAATGCATCTATTTAAATAGTGAAAATTTTCTAACACATCTTTTTATGTTTTTAAAACCAGTGTTCATTAAAAATGATGGATTTATTTTAGATTAGATACGTCAGAATTTTATTTCTGTACTTTTTTCGGAGTGGAACTTTTGAAGTAATCGAAGCATTTGTTTTTTCCGTTCGCTTGGCAGAGAGAAGGTCAGTACACAATTTTTGTTTTTGTTTTAAAAAAAAAGTTGGCCGCGTGTGTGTCAACATCACATTTTTCATTCAATGTTGTGGGTGTGCATACCTTATGCATACCTTACACGCAGCACGCCTGTTAAAAGAAGTCTATCCTTTGATGTACTGTTGCCTCGCATCCCAATGATTCCAACAGACATGCCATTCGAATTCAAACGCCTGCAGTTTCCGGTGCGACTTGCATTTGCCATGACGATCAACAAAGCACAGGGACAATCGCTACAAGTGTGTGGACTAAATTTGGAAAATCCGTGCTTCACACATGGACAGCTATATGTGGCCTGCTCACGCGTTGGAAAACCTTCGGATTTATTTGTGTACGCACCAGACAGAAAAACAAAAAATATTGTTTATCAAAAAGCACTACATTAGACATCAAATTTGGTGTTCGACCATAACTGAAAAATTATACGTCAACATTTAAAAAACTAAATAATCCTAACATTAAATGACATTTTCTAGCTGCAACCAATAAATTAGCTGCGAGGGCCCAGGGGCCGAACGCATACTCTGTACGCTTAGAGAATGTATTTTAATGTATAATGACTACTTGTATGAATTTAATGAGACGCTCCCCGCCAGGGACTGGGCGAAACCGGGCCGGGTCAGACAGACAGACAGACAGACAGACAGATACATAGATAGATAGATAGATCCCCGCCAGAGCCTGGGCGAAGCCGGGCCGGGCAGCTAGTCTTTTATAAAAGTAACACCAACAATGTTGCCTTTCTTGCTTTGAACAGCATAAAACGACCAACAAAGAAGTAAGCACCATCATCCTGCCGCATGTCCTGTGCCTACATAACCGTCCCACTAAATGTCTCTCTATCATAAGCCAGGTGTCCCGCCTCTGTTGCTGCCATGTGTACATTATCTAGCGCATCTTGAATCCATCTAAGATGTGGCCTGTCTCTTTTCACCTCCTCTAGTACACCGCACTCCATGATTATCTTTTCCAGACAATAATGTCTGTTTGCATGGCAAATACTTCATTTTCCTCAATGTTATTTGTTCAAAAAAGCCAATTTTCTCCAAACATGAGATCGTGTAGGATAGAACTGAACTTTTATTAATTTTTTTTTTCAATTCCCTTTTCCAAATTAAAGTATTTCTGTTTCTGAAATAGATAAGAGCTCTCGTTCTTAAACATCCGCTGAGCTGATACACCGGTCAGCAGGATTAAAATGTAGACTTATCTCCTTGACTTGGGAACGTACATTACAAGTACCTCTGAAGGCGGAGTTTGTTCGCCTGATGGCAATGGACACTTGTAATAGGGAAAGCTAATCCACACGCAAAAGTCAAACACGTGCACTTAAAATAATAGCATGTGTATGGACTACGCTTGAGTTCAAGGCGAGCAAACGCCGATTACGCCATCTGACCACGCTACCAGTGCTATTTGCATAACCTTGCTCTTTTCACACTAGATCTGCCTGTTGTTACCAAGTTTTCTCTTCATAATGCACCCCAAACATCGTGTCTGTCTACGTCTACATTCTGTAATCAATTTACAGTTTTCATTTAATTCTTGAACTTTCTTGATCGTTTTCTTGTCCGTCTATGGTATTTTTTGTATTCTTCTTAGGAACAATATTTTCACCGCCATTAGATCGTTTTAGCCTGTCTTTTTATTGCCAATGTATCTCATGTATTCACAAGTATATGTTCTACTTAGCACTTTAACTCTTTTTCTCACAGGACTAGAAACCTTTTTATATGTGAGCATGGTTGTTCATACGGGAAATGCCTACTTTATCCATGACAATTCTTCGCCTAATCTCTATAAGGCATTCTTTTATTATGTTTCATAACAAATCAGATCAGATGTTTTAGGAGAGAAATTTACATGGAAGTATATTATCCACATAGGGACAACGCAAACGTCACTATCGCTCACATGATTATATTAGGGGCGAGAGATTGGCGATCATTGATAAACTGGGGCGCTTTAAAAAGAAGGCCATAGAGGAAGTTGTTGCTGCATGGGATAACCTAGCGGCCGTAAAAGACAATCAGCCGTTGAACTAACCAAGAACACTAGCCGTCGATGAGATTGATGGCATGCTCCCCTGTGATGTCATAGGACATGTCATGATGAAACCTGGCAGTGTCATATGCCAATAAAATCCCATAGCGGATAATGCTATTGAAGTTTGAAATGTCAGGCCATATTCAGGATCACAACATAATGAGGTGGGGCTACCAATTATTTTCCACGCCTTCTTTCCTTACAAGATAATTCCCCAGATGAATCTGAAAATTGTCTGACACCCATTGTATGAGACGGGACTGATTTCAAGAGCCGTACTAAAGCCCCCACCTGCGGGACTTGGCTGAACGTCTCTAAGTCAAGTTCCAAGGTTTTTAGGGTCTGGCCACCGCTCGCCTCCTGCTCGTGGAGATGAGGTCAAGCAGGTTTGACACTGAGCCGCCAGCGTCTGCAGCCTACCTTGTTCCAGACATACTGGTTATCCTTTCCTCTGGATCAAACAAGGCAAGGCCGAGAGAGGGAACATGCTGCATGGGCAACACATGTTCTCTGAAGCCCTTGCCCGGCATTGTAAGATGAAATTTTGGCCAAATTCCAATCCACATACTTTGGTCTGTCAAGACTGCAAGGTGCCACTCACTAGTCTTAACATATACTCCTGCACTTCTAGGTTTGGAACTCAGACCACGGTCTTGGTATGCAGGCGCAATGACCACTATGCCACCGCAACAACGTATGGATTTTTTAACACTCCTTAGGAGTATCGGGTATATGTTGCTAAACCCATATTGTTAGACCAATGGACTATTCTTGGGGGATGTGGTCAATATCACGCCGGTCACCTTACTTCCCAACTCATTTCCTAGCACCTAGAGGGTTAATTTGTAATGACTGTGGATTTTTTGAAAATATTGCCGTTCCAAGTTTTGTATTCACCGTATGTGGATTCATGCAACATATACTGCTATAGTGTGTCTTATTTTCGGTAAAGTTTCCCACATTACAGCTCTATTCACAAATGGTCTTGGAAATATCCACCATGGTTTAGTTGGCAAGTATGGATACGTTTTTTTAATGTTGTCAAAGACTTTGTGCAGCTTGGACAGTGTAATGTTATTAATGTTGTTGATGATTAAAACCTGAAGTCAAGCTGAAAACCATCTGCTAACTGTGGAAATGTGGTTTCTGAGGAAAATGCAAAGAATACCATGGATAGACAGAAAAACCAATGAACAAGTCCTTCAAGAAACAAATGAAGATCGTAAACTGATTAGAGACATTAGTCGTAGACAGTCAAAATTTTTTGGGCATGCTATGAGAAGAAATGAATTGGAGAACTTGGTGACAACTGGCAATATCGAAGGGAAGAGACCAAAGAAAGACCGAGAAATAAATACCTGGATGGCTTGGCCATGTGGCATGGTCGAAACAGAAACACGGAGCTGATCCATGACTCTGGTGATCGAGTGAGATGGCAAAACATGACCGCCCACGCTTATCGGCATGGCACATGATGGATGGATGGATATCAGTAAATATTGCATTCATCCACATACGGTGAATACAAAACTTGGAACGGCTATATTTTCAAAACGTCCACATTCATTATAATTTTACCTTATTTTTTAGGCTGGATCGACCTGGGAATCCAGCTCAATATTAAGCATCCTCACCGATCAAACGAATGACCAGTGGCCCTTGCCTTGTCAGGCCATTACAGTTCTGAGATTTGAGTCTATGGACGAATGATGAGAAAACCGTGGACGGACAGACATAGCAACGAAGATATCTTACATGAAGTCAACTCAAAAAGTGAACTGCTTACTCGCGTCAGAAGATGACAGTTTACTTTCGTTGGGTATTCATGAGAAAGGAGACAGCCGAAGTACGTGGTCAGAATGGGAATGATGTAGGGGAGGAAAATAAGGAGGAGACCAAGAGCTGGACAGTTTGACGTCATGGCATGGAGGAACATCAGTATCAAATATTATTGTCAGCAAAAGAGACAGAGGGCTGTGGGCAAACATGATCATTAACGCCACGAGGTATGGATCATGAAAAGAAGACCCACAATGTTGTATTTGTGGCACGTTGTGATGAGAGAGATGTACTGCAAAGCACGTACTAAATTATAATGAATTTAGATAATTAAATAGATAAACAATCAACATCCGCATTCTACTAAATGAAGAACATTTTCGCAGTAAGTCCTTGCCATTGGAAATAAGAGAAAAAATTTTGCATGTTACACTGAAACAGTTTTAACATATGGCTACGAATACTGGACAATTAATAAACCGGTGAAAAAATCCCTCACAGCCTTGAAGATGTGGTTTTATAGAAGAATGCTGAAAAGTAATCGGAGAGCCAAAATGAGCAATCTGGACAGTTTGAGGGAAGACGAGTCGTAAAGTCAATTTATCACAAACATCAGAAAGAGGAAGTTTGGCCACATTATGAAAAGACAAAATCTGGAACATATTGTGACAGCAGCAAAGATCTCTCCGAAAAGTAATCGGAGAGCCAAAATGAGCAATCTGGACAGTTTGAGGGAAGACGAGTCGTAAAGTCAATTTATCACAAACATCAGAAAGAGGAAGTTGTTTGGCCACATTATGAACAGACAAAATCTGGAACATATTGTGACAGCAGCAAAGATTTGCGGAAAGAGAGATAGAGGAAGACAGTGTGATAGGACTCTTGACAGTCTTGTGTCATGTCACGGAAGGAAGTCAACACACGAATTGATTCATGCCGTCGGAAATCGCAATTTGTGGAGAGAAATGATCGCCAACACCAGTCGGCAAGGCACTGGATGATGATGTTGATGGTTAGAAGATAAAAACTGGAACATGTTGCGGCAACCGGAAAGCTTTCTGGAAATAGAGATACCGGAAGACAGCAAAAGAATGTTCTTTACAGTCTAATGACACGGCACGGAAGGGAGTCAACACAACGCACGCACGCACAGGCACACAGACACACAGACAGACAGACAGACAGACAGACAGACAGACAGACAGACAGACAGACACACACACACACACACACATCTCTCTCTCTCTCTCTCTCTCTCTCTCTCTATATATATATATATATATATATATATATATATATATATATATATATATATATATATATATATAATATACCAAAATTAAAGAAGGTGGGTCGTAAGAAATGGATGACTGAAGCAATTTTACACCTAGTGGAAATAAGAAGACTCAACAAAAATAATCCTGCCAAATATGAAGAAATTCACAGACAAGTCAGAATATTTTTAGGAAGGCAAACGAATCATGGCTTGAGGAAAAGTGCTTAGACATTGAAAAAACAACACAACAGTCAAAATACCAAGTTAGTGCATACAAGAATTCAGGAACTTACTAATAAAGAACAAGTACATCAAGCGGCTGTCTAAAAACTAAAGATGGCAAAATCATAATAGAAAAAGATCAGATTCTACATGTATGGACAGATTATATGAAAAACCTGTATAATGATAACAGAGAGGAACAGTATGATATTAGATTCAATAATGAAGGACCAGTAATTTTAAAGATGGAGGTTCAAAATGTTCTTAAGCATATGAAAGTTGGCAAGGCCCCCGGTGCAGGCAACATCACAACAGAAATGATTAAAGCTTTAGAAGAATTTGGATTAGAGCAAGTCACCAGACTGCTGAACACATTATATGATACTGGAGATATACTTTCTGAATTATGTAATTCTGTATTTATTGCAATCCCAAAGAAATCAGGAACCTTGGAATGTGATCAAAATAGAACAATTAGTATAATGAGTCACATCACAAAGATTTTGTTACGAATTATCAATGCAAAGAGTGAGGAAGAAAACACAAACTGAAATAGGGGAAGAACAATGTGGGTTTGTAGAAGGAAAGGGTACAGTAAATGGTGTGTATATGCTACGAACAGTTATTGAACGTGCTATAGAAGTAAACAAGGATATACATCTTTGCTTTATTGACTACACAAAGGCTTTTGATAGAGTTAGACATGTCAACATGGTGGATATGCTTGCAGATCTACAAATTGATGGGAAAGACATTAGACTTATAAAAAACATATATTGGAAACAACAAGCTGCCATAAAGATTGATAATGAAGTGGGACAATATCAACCTGTTAAGAGAGGTGTTAGGCAGGGATGTGTAATGTCTCCAGATCTTTGTTCCCTATATAGTGAAAATATTTTCAGAAATGTAGAAGATATAAATGGAATCAGCATTGGAGGAAGAAACATCAATAACATTAGATATGCAGATGATACAGTATTGATTGCAGACAATGCACAGGATCTGCAACAATTAGTAGACGCGGTTGTTGTACACAGTGAGCAGCTGGGGTTGGAATTAAATTGTAAGAAGACACAGGTTATGGTCGTCACTAGGAAGAACGAAGTACCACAATGTAATATACAAGTAAATGGTAATGTTCTTCAACAAGTTAATCGATACAATTATCTCGGAACAGTCATAATATCTGATGGGAGATGCCTTGAAGAGATTAGAACAAAAATCGCCATGGCGAAAGTAGCCTTTAGCAAGATGAAAGACATTCTGACCAATAAAATGATGTCAATTGAAACGAGAAAAAGAGTGTTGACGGGGTACATAGAGCATGTTATTTTGTATGGATGTGAAACTTGGACAATGTGCAGTCAAGCTGAAAAAAATTTGATGGCTACAGAAATGTGGTTTCTGAGGAAAATGCAAAAAGTACCATGTGCCACATAGCGGCACGCGCCACCAAATAGAAAATAAAAGAAGGAAGGGATTTTCCCAGACAAGTCACAAAATTGGACGACTATGAGAAACTAAGGACAATGTGGACAACGTCATAAGACGGCAACGAGAGACGCTGTGACTTCGCCATATGGACAAGATGTGTTTCTGAAGGCTCGCTGTGAAGGTGACACCTGGATGCGGTGATTTCGGGATGAGACAGCAGGGAGTCCGGACAGGAATTTATTGAGGACGACACAACAGTGAAAAGGACCGGGAATGGAAAATCCACCTAGACTGATTTTATTATCCAAGCATTTGAAATGAAGAATGGATAGGAAGGCTTCAAGGGCAACGAGCTGGTCGGGGAGCTCAAGGGTGGATCTTATTTGAGTAGGCGCCGATCCTGCGGATAGGGATCAGTCTACGTTTCTGCCAGAGTTTAATCCTTGTACCGGTGGCGGAAATAAACGTCTGGAAAATCGTTTGCTTCACTTGAGTATGCTGTTCTGAATCGTTCTGTTAACGAATTCTGATTTCGATGCTTTTTAGTGTTTGGTCCCGTTTCGTTTAGCGGACAGGCACTTTAAGACACCATGGAGGATAGTAAAACCAATGACCAGGTACTACAGGAGACAAATGAAAATCGTAGACTGATTAGAGAAAGTAGAGAAAACACTCAAAATTTTTTTGGACATGCTATGAGAAAAAATGGATTGGAGAACTTATTGACAACTGGCAAGATCGAATGAACAGACCAAGAGGAAGACCGAGAGGAAAATACCTGGATGGCTTGACCACATGGCATGGACGAGACAAGAACACTGATCTGATCCACGACTCCGGTGATTGAGTGAAATGGCGATTCATGATCGTCCACGCTTTCCGGCATGGCACATGATTGATTGATTGAGTTTGCCATTGCTTTCTAAATGATCGCCACACATACCTTTTCGTAAGAAATGAATGCCGAATCTCGTGCAGCTGTATTTCATACATGGATATACGAGATTGCGAACAGCTTCCTTAATACCTTCGCAAGGGAGACCGGCACATCTTTCTCTCTCTCTCTCTCTCTCTCTCTCTCTCTCTCTCTCTCTCTCTCTCTATATATATATATATATATATATATATATATATATATATATATATATATAGGGTGTTATGCACATACACACATATTACTGTTTCAGTGACAAAGGAAAATATATATACATAGACACATACTAACACAGACAGTTAGACAGACACTAACACAGACAGACACAAACACACACCACAAACACACAAACACATGCATACACACTCACGTACCCTAACGTAGGCACACCCTGGGATGCCTAAATAAACTAATGCCTGGTGCAATGATGGAAACATAATTTGGAAGAACTCAATACGACTCCAATTACAGATGTTGTTTCTCGCAACATAACCGTGACAGCCTGTTCTCCTTTGGGCAGACGAAAGATATCGGCTTACTCAGATCCAATTTGGCTGGTTTCAAACATGATTACGATCATGCGTTCTATGCTTCAGCGCAAATTGATATGTAATCATTAACTGCCATTGTAGGAGCACTTCAAGATTATTGATGCCAGCGAACAAATCGGATTATAAACTGCGTGTATTTCTCAGGCTTGCTAACAGGTACGTTGGCTGCACCCAATGAACCAAATGGTGGATTTACGAGAGAAAGCATTTCACGTCTTAGCTGATTCAGTGACAAAGGAAAATATATAGCTAAAATGTGACCTTCCATTTTGCCAGAAGGACCATACTAGAGTCATCGTGTTATTTGTCTTGCTTCGTGGCATCTTTCGCAAATTCAACCTTACATTTCGTTTGACACTGAATCATTCAATGTTATTCATTCTTTTCCTTGACCCTGATGTGTAGTTTTTCTCAAATGATTTAGTTCTTTATTTTATGGCCGAGTTGGCTTTTTTGCAGGGCGCCGTACTTTATTAATGTAGCCCAATATTTAAGGGACATAGTGACTGAAGGCCGGTTTCCGTGGCCAAGGATGACGGACGCGATTTGTAAGCCCGCTTACCCACGTTCGAAACACAGCTGTAACAGATTTGATAGCAGAACGCGTTGCGCTGGGTTTTAACGTGTTGGTATGGGAGCCGGTCGTTTAGAAAGCAATTGCAAACTACTGAACGTAAACCTTGCCAAGACACCAACAACAGCAGTGAAATGCTGGTATTGTCAGCGATGTCCTGTAAATAGGATATGCACACACAAAAAAGTGACTGAAGAGATTCCGTGTGTGGCTTACGGTCGGTTAATCGGCGCAGTTTCACAATCTCGACACAGTCTCGGGTTTGAAGTCAGCCGCATAAGTTTTGAGAGCAGATTACTTTGCGTTGATTTTCACAATAGTATGAGCGTTGGCAGTCCAGGAAGCATTGATAGGCTCATTTCCGTGTGCCCTGCTGACAGGCGTGGGTGATCATGGTTCACCATCTCACACGTCTTTGATCGGGTCTGTATTTAACCTCAGTTATGCCTCGTGGCCAAGCCATCCAGGTACGTAACATTTTGCCTTCCCCTTGCCTTGTTGTATCAATCTAGCCAGTTGTCACTAAGTTTTTCAGTTAATTTCTTCTCATAATCTGCCCAAAAATATCTTGAATGTCAACGTGTAATTTCTTATATCAATGAAAGGTTGTCATTTGTTTCTCGTTGATCTTGCCTTTTGGTTTTTTGGTTTTTCTGACCGACCATTGCATTCTCAATGGCAAAGAATTGAACGTAAAATTGCCTATAAAATCACAAATATCCAATAAGAGGTTGATTGTAACGTCGTGTAAAGCACATGCAGTTAACTAACACTGGCTTAGAGTTAGGTCCACAGCTTTTGCAATGTTGCTCTTTATTGTAGAGGCAGGCTGGTTCAGAGGTACAGCGTAATTCACTCTTAATGTAGTTCGTTATTTTAGGGGCGTAGTGACTTACTTGTAAGGAGTCAGTATCTTACAATTTAGTTATTTTTTTCTTCTAATAATCGGAGTAACTTTAAAGAAAGGCGTTAGTCTCTATCAAAGCTGTTCATTATTTACGGAGCTGAGGGACTTGAAGCAGGTTTGTTCTTTATTTAAATAACGTCGTGACGAAGGGGCAGGCAATACGATCTATCAGTGTAGTTCTTTCTTTGAGCCTAATTGGCTTGGCAGAAGGGTACACGCCTCTTTCATTGTAGTGTTTTTATTTAAGTGGTGGAGTTATTCGGAAGAAGGATCTAAGAGGCTATCATTGTAGTTCTTTATGTAATGGGTTGAGCTACTTGAAAGTAGGATGTTAGGCTTTATTAGTGTAAGCATTTGTTTAAGGTGCTGAATGGCTTATAGGGTGGCAGTCTCTATCAGTATAATTCTTTATTTTAGGTGATGCATGACTTGAAATATGATACCAGCCTTTTCTTGGATGTGCATTCCGATTCCGATGTGTAGAAAAATAAAACTTGTCACCTAGTTCAAGCAGCTTCAGTTTCGTTGGTTATAGTTGTGGTAGTTCAGAGTGCGGGTTTAGTTTCTCTCGTTTTCTGTGTCAGTGTCAGATCACTTTTCGATTTCGTAGCGGCTATGTCTGTGACGTCAGCTGGGGGATTGGCCGGCGGGTTCTCATTTGTGTCCGTTTCTACCTGCTTTTCTGTTCGTCAGTGGTGGCTCCTGGCTCGTCTGTTTTCATTTTCTCGTCTGTCTCCTTATACGGACTCTTTATTTGATTTGTTGGCTAGTTTTCTTTGCCTCATACTCTGGCCAGTTCTCAGCTAGTTTCTGTAGAAGCTTTACCTTAGCTTCATTTTATTTTTTGAGCTCTTTTTCTCTGGCGAGTTTATGTTTCATTTCAAAGTCTTTGCCCCATTCGACGATGTCATCATCGTCTGTGTCCCAGTCAATGCCAAATTGTTGGATTCCTCCTCTAAACGATTTTCCAACGTTTGGTAGATTGCTGCTTTCACCTTGAGTTTCTTGGACATCGTTGGTGGACTGCTGGCTTTAGCTTGCGGTTTATCATTGTATTTTTGGTTTGGCTTCAGTTTGCGATCTTTTGCATGGCTTCTGCTGGGTTGGTTTTGATTAGTTCCCTTTAAGCTTTTAGCAGTTCTCCCTCTGTTTTGATGGCTTTTTGAATTTCTTCGTTCTCCTTCTTCATCTGTGCCATGCGGTCCGCCTCTTGCTGGATGCTGCGCTGAATTCCCCTTATGTCGTTCAGTAGTTTTTCGTTGCTGCCGGTTGGTGTCGGAGTCAAAAGTGCCTTAATATGCTTCTTCAGCTCTTCAATCTGGCCTTAAAGTTGAGATGTTTCAGCTTGTGATATTCCTGCGGCTGTCTCGCACCTCCGCCGTGCTTCCTTGAATGGTGTCTTTGTGATTATGGCGGTCTTTAGGACTTCTCTGTGTCTTTGGAGGCACGGGCAGTCCAGGTATCTTGCTCCGTGCTTGACATGGCAGCTGGAACATTTCTATTGTCTTCGGGATTTCAAAAGTCCTTGTCCTGTTTGGCCAGTGGACATCCCTTGAAGATATGGTGTTCGGCACAGTATCGGCAAGTCTCTGATGTGGCCAGCCCTCTGGCACCTTGAGCATTGTGTGATTCTGGGTATCCACCGTTCAGGTTGTTGAACTTTCTTGTTCATCGGCACTTTATTCTGCATCTTGCTCCCCTCTGTTGTCACCATCAAAGTAAAGTTGTAGAAATCTTGGAGTATGTCAGTAGTCTTAAGACTCGGACGTTAAGATTTTCCTGTTGTAGTTGCTTCAGTATCTGGTCGTCTGTAAGCTCCACTTGGATGAGTTTGATCACCCATCTAATTATCTGCAAGTCGGTGTTTCCGACTCTGGTGTCTTTCTCCTCCCTCTGCTTCTCAGTAGTTATTGACCTTGTCTGTGATGGGTCATATCCCTTTCTAGTGGTCGCTTAATTTGAGGTTACTGTGGGTTCTGGTGTTTTGCTGCAGCTCGCAGGCAGGTTCTCCCCTCTCGTCTTCTTTACGGTCTTGGTGGCTTCTACGCTGCTCATCTTGAACATCGGGTTTCTTCTTGTTTTAGCCATAGAACATGCCACGCCCCCCTCCCTCCATATCAGGCGTTTTGAACAGTTAGGTAATTTGATCTCGACAGTGCTCAGCAGTTGCGAATCGATGTAGCCTTTATCTGTGTAGTTCCTTATTTAAGGGCCGGAGCGTCATACTTTACCACTGTACTTCTTTAAAGTATTATTCCGAATAACCTGGAAATATGATTTCAGCCTATAATAATGTAACTTAACTGATTCAGTGCTGAAGGATACTATAAACAAATGTGACCTCCCAATTAGACAGAAGGACGATATAAAGCCATGCTAGGATCATCATGTTATTTGTTGTTTCCTGTGACCTACCACAAGTTCAAAGCTCAATGAACGAAAATTTACATTTTGTTCATTTGATTTTGCACAATTTTGTAGTCTAAAACCTACTGTTTGTTTGGCACTGAATCCATTAAATTAGTTACGTGGCGGTGTGACTTAGAGGAGAGGCCTCAGTCTCTGGAGATTATGGCTTTATTTAGGGTCGAGGTGATATCGAGAAGGGAGTCAGTCAATAAGTGATGATCTTTAATAAGGGGCGGAAATGTATTACAGTAGCGTAACCTCTCTCTGTGACAGACATAGCTGATGATATTCAACGATGAATGTAGTATCACAAGAACGTATGATCACTTTACTGGAATACAGTAAGCTGACACGGCTTACAGTTTGCATCAAACAAATGTAGCTTCATCAGATAATATGTCCTTCTTCAGAAGGTGGTCTTTTGCAGACATCGGTGATCATGACTCTCCAATCCTCTCTATTGTCTGATAGTTTAATGATTTATTGTTGTTTATGGTGTTATTTGTTGCGCAACTGTTTATCTTCCCCCATATATCATTCTCTACCTTCTTCTTCCTAGTAATTTGCCACACAAAATACAATTTAATGTTGCAATTATATTTAATTGTACTTTCGTCTTGTGTCATCCTTCTCAGAATGAAGAATAGACCATCAACCTACTCATGCCAGCCCTCTGTAGACGTGTTCATGACTGGTGGAATTTTGCAGTTAATTGAGGTAGTCTGTCTCACCCCAACCCTCCTTAGGTGCCTCTTACAACATGTGACCACCATGTGACCACCATGTGAATGTGGAAGGCAAGGGGAAACCACCACATTATCTTCCCAAGACTTCATGGCAAAATATATATCAAAGTTAGTGAAGGACGTTAATGGCTGTCTTAGGGCATCCTCGTCCGGTAGGGACAGTCATGAGCCACAGGTGACACCAGACCGTCATCCAGCTACTGATGGCAAAATCTTAACTAAAATAAATAAATTTAGAGTAGGAACATGGAATGTTAGGACATTAAATGAGCTAGGAAAGTTGACCAATGTTCTAAGAAAGATGGATAGCATGAAAATGAATATACTAGGCGTTAGTGAGATGAGATGGAAGGGATCGGGCAAAATTATAGCTGACAATCACACAATAATTTATTCTGGAGGGGATACACATGAAAAAGGTGTAGGAATAATATTAGACGAAAAAACAGCCAAGTCAATTAATGGATACTGGTGTATTTCAGATAGAGTTATTATGGTAAAAATCAAAGGCAAACCAATAGACATAAATATTATACAAGTATATGCACCAACAGCAAGCAGTAGTGATGAAGAAATACAACACTTTTACGACGAAATAGAAATGGCGATGGCTCAAATTGGATCACAAGAAATAAAGATAATACTTGGTGATTTTAATGCAAAAGTAGGAAAGGGAAAAATGGAGGATGTAGTGGGGAATTATGGTTTAGGTACAAGAAATGAAAGAGGGGAAAAGCTAATAGAATGGGCAAATATCAATGATATGATAATTGGAAACACATGGTTTAAACACCATAAAAGACGACTGTACACATGGATAAGCCCTGATAAGAAAATACGCAACCAAATTGACTACATACTAATTAATAAAAGATTTAGAAATGCTTTAATTAATGTAAAAACAATGCCTGGTGCTGACTGTAATAGTGATCATGTACCACTATGTGGACAAATAAAAGTTAGATTAAAGAGAGGGAAAAAATGGTTAAGAACATGAGACTTAATAAAGAGGTTCTGAAAATAGATAAAGAAATGCAAGAACAATACAGAGTGACTGTGAAAAATAGGTACAATGCAATAATTAAAATACAGAGTATAGATGAACAATGGGAAATGTTAAGGGACTCCATTCATCAAACTAGCAAAGAAGTATTACCGGAGAGAGGCAAAATAGCTAAGAAAAAATGGACGAATGAAGATATCTTAAAACTGATGGACAAAAGAAAACAGAGTAAAAATGACAAACAAGAATACGCTAAGATAAATAAAGAAATAAAAGATAAATGTGGGAAGGCTAAAGAAAGTTGGTTAAACGAGCAATGCAAAAAAATTGAATTAAATTCCATTAAAGATACAAAAAATATGCACAGACAAATCAGTGAGCTTACAGGAAGAAAAATAAGAATAAATACAGGGTGTTTGAAATCAAAAACAGGAAAGATAATATTAGAGGAAGATGCTATAATGAAGAGGTGGAATGAGTATATAAGAGAATTATATGAAGGAGAAAGGGAAGAATTAACAGAAGATAGTAACTTAGAAGGTCCACCTATTCTGAAAGAAGAAGTCGCTGACGCTATGAAACGTATGAAGAAAGGAAAAACAGCTGGGCCAGATGAAATCACAATAGAAGAATTAGAAGTATTGGGAGAATTTGGAGTAGATATATTAACCAAAATGTTGAATGATATTTACAGCAGTGGATATTTACCCAGTGATATGCTGAAATCTGTATTTATAGCTATACCAAAAAGACCAGGAGCAATTGATTGTGAAGATTTTCGTACAATTAACCTTATAAACCATATCACTAAGCTTCTACTCAGAATCATAATGAGAAGAACCAAAAATAAAATAAAAATGGAAATTAGTGAAGAACAGTATGGATTTGTGGAAGGAAAGGGCACAAACAATGCAATTTATACATTACGGAAACTAATAGAAAGGTCAATAGAGAAACAGAGAGACATATATTTGTGCTTCATAGATTATATTAAGGCATTTGATAAAGTAAAACATGATGAACTGATTAAAATGTTGGAAGATATCAACACTGATGGAAAAGATTTAAGAATAATAAAGAATATTTACTGGAACCAAGTAGCAGCAATTAAAATGGGAAATAAAGAGGGTAGTTACGAACAGATAAAGCTAGGAGTACGACAAGGGTGTGTCTTGTCACCAGATCTTTTCTCCCTGTATAGCGAAGTAATAATGAGAGAGATCAAAGAGATGCCAGGAATACTAGTTGGAGGTTATAATATAAATAATATACGCTATGCAGATGACACAGTATTGGTGGCGGATAATTCAACAGACCTACAACAATTATTAGACGTTGTAGTAACAGAGAGTGCAAGGAAAGGACTCTCCTTGAATATCAAGAAAACAGTAACAATGGTAATATCAAAGAAAATTGTGACACCAAAATGTGACATAGAAATAGAAGGGAAAATCCTTAACCAAGTTGATAATTTTAGATACCTAGGGGCATTTATAACATCAGATGGAAGATGTACAACAGAGATTAGGAGCAGAATAGGGCAGGCAAAAGCCGCATTTCAGAAAATGAAGAGTATCTTATGCAATAAGTCACTATCACTGAATGTAAGAAAGAGAGTGCTGAAATGCTATGTAGAACCAGTTTTCCTGTATGGCAGTGAATCTTGGAATGTAAATGAACAAATTAAGAAGAAATTAGAAGCAACAGAGATGTGGTTTCTGAGACGAATGTTGCGAATTCCTTGGACTGCCAGAGTAACTAACGACGACTGCCTGAAACAGGCTAACGAAACTAGAACATTATATACAACAATAAGACAGAGACAAACAGCTTTCCTCGGTCATGTGATGAGAAGAGAGGCATTGGAGAACATCGTAACAACTGGAAAGATCGAGGGGAAGAGAGGCAGAGGTAAACCAAGAGAAGTGATGCTGGATGGATTGAGACGGTGGCATGGAGGAATATCAGCAGCAGAGTTGATCCAGAAAACCAAAGACCGAGATCTATGGAGAGCCATGAACGCCTACGCCAGCCGGCACGGCACTTGATGATGATGATGACAACATGCATGGTGGGTTACAGTGTTAGTATTATATGCTTCTGTCGGTGACGTAACAAACACATAAACAAACAAACAAGTCCAATAGTATAAGCCTATTGTGAGTATGTGAAGTGTGAATAAGAGAAGAAGTGTGTAGGCCAGAGTGATCGGGACACATATTGGCCAGTCTTTGATTTGCGTAGCGCATAACGAGAGCCAGGATCCAATCCTCGTTCGACTACGCTCGTGCAATTATCAGCATAATGTCCTAACTTCTATAGCCACGTACCGTGTAGCTTTAATAAATAAGTAGTAAGGATTGCTATCTAATGGTCTCAGAGACTTTCCCGCCATGACGCTACCTGCATGGTCATGCGAAATTCTATACCTTTTATCTGGTTCTTGTATTAAAGCCTATTTCCCAACACAAGCAGACAAGTTAAAGTACGGTGTTTGAGAAACGCATCCCTCCTGTGGCAAGATATAGACAGATAAGAGTTGTGGATCATTTCGCAATATCTGAAGAAGAAAAAAATCGGGGCTTTTGAATTTAAATGTTATAGAAACTTTTTTTTCATAATACCATGCACCATAAAGAAGACAAATACTGACATTATATATGACCCGAGCATAGACGACATCTTGCTCATAGATAGCCTTATGTTTCGAAAACGGAGGAATATCATGAGTGGAATTGTTCAAGAACACAAAGGACCGAAATCTGTGAAGAGATATGAACGGCTAAGCCACTTTGCGGGATATATGATGAAGATGTCCACGAATAGGATGAAAACGTCTATAGCTGACTCAGTATTAATACTGGAAACCAGCATTATTAGCTAACTTTAAATCAGCTGATTCAATTTGTCGACGTAATATTTTTTAACTATCCATTTTATAATAAAAAAAGAATATAATGATGTATCGTTCAAGTAAATGAAACAAATCTTAACTTTCGTAGAACAATAATGACATTTTGATGGAAGATGCCCTGTAGAGATAAAACATCAATAACATAACAAAAGTATATTTTTTTTACAGGATGGAAAACAACACAAGACTTTCAACTGAAGTTTGAAAAGGGTTACTGTGTTTTTATTTTTTTAAACAATTGGCTCCGAAGCATTTTCCTGTGATGGGTCTATGATGTGATAGAGCTATCACATTTGAAGGTTTGAATGCGCTGAGGAATAGCTGCCCATCTTCCCCTCGCTTAGGAGGCGAGTTTACAGTCCATATTGTTATGCGCTTATCAGCATTGACCCAGAAATGTTAACACGGTCTACAAATGCCCGAAGAAGTCGGATGTGTCTGCCGAAGGTGCAAATATCGAAGAAGAAGAAGAAGAAGAAGAAGAGGATGAAGAAGAAGAAGAAGAAGAAGAAGAAGAAGAAGAAGAAGAAGAAGAAGAAGAAGAAGAAGAAGAAGAAGAAGAAGAAGAAGAAGCAGAAGAAGAAGAAGAAGAAGAAGAAGAAGAAGAAGAAGAAGAAGAAGAAGAAGAAGAAGAAGAAGAAGAAGAAGAAGAAGAAGAAGACATGAACAATAATTAGTCAAGTGAGAATTATTTGATAGCAGCAGAAATATTTTTGTTTTCCGTGGGAAATACAATTAATATAATAAATAAAGAAAAATGAACGAAACAGATGTTTTAAAATATAAAATCAAAAATAGAAAGACAAATTTGGTCACAGTCATTAGTTATTGCGCTCAAGATATTTAGAGCATGTTTTCAGGAAAAAAAATAAAATTGAAAATTTAGTGTTTGTTGAGAAACGTGACGTGATATTATGAGAACAAGACATGATAATTTATCTCCACGTTTAGCGTCACTATTATCTAGCTATTTTAGCGCTTCTTTTTTAAACTCTACCTACCAAGCATTCATTTGCTGTTCTTGACAGAATGGAAACCAGGATAGCGAGGTAGCTATCACACTTGCCTGTCGGCCATGTAGGTATTAATTCAATCCCCATCCTAGTATCCACCCTAAAATGGTAGGAAATATCCTAGGAAATAAACGCGGTCTATGTAATATCGACCACATGACCCATGTCGCCTGAATGGGCTATAAGTTAGTGGTACCTTACCATCTTTACAAACGAATGTGTGTGGATTGGAATTAGGCCAGAATTCCATCGCACAATGGCTGGGCATGGATTCAGAAAACATGTGTTGCCCATGCAGCACGATCCCTCTCTCGGCCTTGCCTTGTTTACTCCAGAGAAAAGGATGACCAGTACGTCTGGAATAAGGAAGGCCGCAGATGCTGGCGGCTCAGCATCAAACCTCCAAGAGCAGGAGGTGGGTAGCGGCCAGGCCCTCACATTCGAGGGATTTGACTTAGAGATGTTCAGCCATATCCCTCAGCTGAGTGCTTTATACCAAGTGTCTGGACCAGTATGAGCGTGTACATCTGTCATCGTAAGTGTCTGGACCCATACAAGCGTGTACTACCGTCAGACTCCCCGCCTGACACAATGCGGTCTTCAGTGCGGATCTCACGACCAGCGAGAACCTTCCCGCCGGAATGGTCTATAAACATACGGAGATAGCACCATATACCCAATACGCATCGTGTCATGTTACAGGGTCCTCTACTTTACTTTAGGAGTTTCCGTGGCGAAACATACGGAGATAGCACCATATACCCAATACGCATCGTGTCATGTTACAGGGTCCTCTACTTTACTTTAGGAGTTTCCGTGGCGAAGTGGTTAGACATCCTGCCTCGCGCTACGAAGTTTGTGGGTCCGATTGAGGACTGGCATACGGTGAATAAGTGCAGTTTTCTTGGAGACTTCCAGGGGATCGTTGCCGGAGCTATGGAATTCGTGCTTTGTGCGACACATTCGGCAGGCCAGTCTGAGGAAGAGACTGAGTCATATGGGAAAAAAACCTGTGTAATGAAATCTATCCTCTTACTTTACTTTACTTTACTTTACTTTACTTTACTTTACTTTACTTTACTTTACTTTACTTTACTTTACTTGCCGTACAGTGCACACGTATCTTAACTCCATTCATCCCATACTGGTGTGACTTAACTCTTAGCATAACATGTGCCTCAAACTTACCAAACACTGGGTCTTGTAGCTGAGACTTTACAAGTCAAATTAAGTCAAATATATGGCTATGCTTCTACTCCAGTACATCTACAAGTCAATTGTGTGTTGACAAGGGGTGGAAGTTTCAGTGAAAATTCTTACTGAAGCAATACTCTTCAAATCATTATTACCAATCAAAATAATGTAAAATGGATAGTCTATGTCCTGTTCCATTGCCATGAGTCATATTGGGTATATTATTCTAGGACAATATTTATATGATGAATGATGTGATCAATATTCCATAGGCAGCCTTTAATTCTCATGACATTTCCTAGTACCCAGGAAAACAATCCACAACACGAGACGGATCCGAACTAATGACCAGGCGAGAGAGCTAGTCACTGTGCAACCCTGGCACCTTAATACATATCATAACTGGAAAGCAATAAGGATGTTCGTACGTTAATTAATGCATTATTAAAGTAAAAACCTATACATGAATACGTTTTTAACAAAGTCACAAAGAAATCATATCAAGCATTAAAGAAATAACAAAACAAAAAGGAACTGTCAAAGACTGACATAGGAGGCAGGAATCCTGCCTCATGATAGAACACCACCGGGACGTGGGGTCAACCACAGATAGAGTAGAGGGAACATAGTGCCCGGGATCAGGGCAGGATAGATGATAGAAAAGGGGGACTATTAACTAGTCCTCACACGGAGGCGTTGACCAGATAGTTAGCACTACTGGTCACGACAGAATCACGCCTGCGTGATCGCTACGAGTGCCACTCAAACCAAAGACAGCTAATAGAAGCGTGCTAACTGACCTAGCACGCAAAGAGCCCAAGGACGCATGAAGGTCCTTCCGCGTGGCGTGTAGCGACGCGAGTGAAGGAAGTCAGACTGGGGACTGACTCTGTAGTGTGCACATCGTATAGAATAGATATGTGTTTTTCGTATAGCCTAATAGATAGAGATTAGCTATAGGGTTTAGGAAAACTAGTGATAGAGAATATTGTGACTTTATGTGTGATTAGATAGCGACTGTTTTGCAACTGTAAAGAGCCAACGGCAATAAAATGTACCATTTCATTCCTCGCACACGACTTGCAAGTTTCTTGTATGGTGTGGGAGAAGTAATCCGATGATGCCTGAAACATGAGTTGTTGACAGGCATAGGATTAAATGTGGTGTCAGAAGTGCCGCTTGAACCTGAGTTCAAGCTATAACACTTACCCACGGCTCTAGACTAGGGTTACAGATAGGATATTACAAAGATTAAATGTTTAATTTGTGTCAGTGACGATGACGTGTGCAGACTAGATCGAGTTGCCAGCAGAATTGTGTCTATCGTGATGAAATAATGGTTATTTGTGCTTATTAGAATGTTATATATTTAAATAATGTGTTTTTCAAAGTTGTAAGTATTCATATTATGTTCTTCTTTCATTTATTTATGTAATTATTTATTTGTTTTTGAATAATTGTCAAAAATGATTCATGGCGGAGCAATACAAAGGTCAGCTACAGTATTGATTTTTGCAAGCTAAAAATAGCGCTGCGCCTGTGACGTGGCACGATTGACAAACAATTGGGCCTAAAGGAAATTGATTTTTTGGGTCATGTCATTTCTCAAGGTCAACTAAAGACTGACCAGAAAATCATTACCAAAATTATGAATCTGACCATGCCTCCCACCAAGAAACAGGTCAGAAGCCTTTTGGGGTTAGTGAATTACTATAGTAAATTTATTCCAAATTTAGCGGAGATTACAAGTGTATTTTCCAATGTTTTAAAAGCTTCTGTAAAATTGGATGTTAAAGATGCATTATTAATTTCTGCATTGTCAAAATTGAAAATTTTATTTAGTAATGTTCCAATCCTCCGCTTGCCTAATCCGAGGCTCGTTTATTATCTTAGGACAGATGCCAGCAGGATCTCCATCGCTGCAGTACTGGGCCAATTTTATGAGGGCATCTTCCATCCGATTTGCTACGTGAGCCGTAAGATCACACCCACCGAGTCCAGATATTCCATATCCGAGTTGGAAGCCCTAAGCGTCATCTATGCGGTGAGAAAGCTGCATCGTTTTCTGGCGGGTGTGCACTTCATTGTCCAGACTGACAACTCCCCAATAACGGTCATACAGAATGGTGTACATCGAAATGACCGAATATACAGGTGGTCGCTAATACTACAAAATTACACCTTTAGTATAGAACATATTAAGGGGAAAGATAACATCTTGGCTGATACCCTTAGTCGACCATCTGATGTAGCAATACCAGAAATTTCCACATAAGAGTATAGAGTAATACATGTTAATTTAGTACAGTCAAATATTCTATGTGAAATATGTTAGAAATACATGAGTATTATGTGCTGAACTAAGTACCAAAAACATTGACCTGCTATGTGTCCTTAGACATCAAAAGTAAGAACTTTACTCTGGGAACAAATATATCACTTTGTGAACTAGGACAGCTTATTACTTGCTAAGCTCCAAATATGTTCCAGTGAAGTAGTTGTGTTAAACAGAGAAAAACAGTGTCAGATGATTATATACATACAGACACGAGAACAGTGGTCTACAAACGAAATCTACAGGTGCAATACCCATAGAATAAATATGACTGTGTAATGGATTTCAAATACCCAGAACAAGTGTATAGATATTATGCCAATGAAAGTATGTTTCTGAACATTAATGGCAACGACTAACCTGAGGTATTTAAAAACCATGTATATAAAACTTAATGTGATATGTATCATAATGTTTTAATATAGTGATAAAATATAGATAGATTATGTCATTTGAATTTATAGTTAGATTTAGATAATATAATACTTTTTCATTTTAGTTTAGATATATTATTAATTTACATATTTATTTAGCTTTAAAAGTAGATTAGGATAGTAATTTAGAGATGACAACTAATTATAAGAAGTTTAGATAGGAATAGTATCATTCAGTTTATTATATTTCACTTTGTTTCATTTCATTTGATTTCATTCCATCTTAACCAATCCATTTAACAAACGTTATCATTTAGTAGCATGATTAGGTTACCATAATAGAATAGAAATATTATACACTTAAAGATACATCATTTACACCATATAGAATAAGTATATCAATCATATAGTTTGTTTCATTTAAAAACATTAGTTAAAATATCACCCATTTTAGAAAGGGACGTAACTTATTACATTTCACATTACCCATTTCACAAAGGGACATCACTCATCTCACATCAATTTCATTTCATATAGGTAAATTCCATCTCTTAAATTAGATAAATATTAGGAGTAATGTAAGCTTATTTTAGAATTAATATGACAGATAGATTAAAATAGCCAACGCATTTAATGTATATTTATAGAACTAGTATTAGTATGTCAGTATTAAGAGTAATATTTCAGTAGAATAGAGTGGTTAATAATACCAGGGTACAAACCATCAACCCGTTTTTCTTACATGTAAATATGTTGTAAATACTTGACGTGTGCAACGGTTGATGCACAGTCATTAGGCTCAACTCTGTCAAACTGAGCCAAACTTGTACAGTGTCACTCCAAGGTTTTTAAATAACTATGAGGGTAAAAGATGCGTGACAAAAATGAGAGTGAAAGTTATGTGACAGAAATGAAGGTAAAAGATGTGTGACAAAGGTGAGGGTGAAAGATGTATGACAGAAATGAGGATGAAAGAAGTGTGACAGAAATGATGATGAAAGATGTGTGACAGAAATGAGGGTAACAGATGTGGGCCAATAGTGAGGGTAAAAGAAGTGTGACAGAAATGAAGGTAAAAGATGTGTGACAAAGGTGAGGGTGAAAGATGTGTGACAGAAATGAGGATGAAAGAAGTGTGACAGAAATGAGGATAAAAGATGTGTGACAGAAATGAGGGTAACAGATGTGTGCCAATAGTGAGGGTAAAAGAAGTGTGACATAAGGGAAGGTGAAAGATGTGTGACAGAAGTGTGAAAGTGAGAACAAATGTAAAATATACAGGAGAGAGTGAGAACAGTTGGCGGATTTTTTCTGCCGCTCAACAGGACTTTTTATTTTTGTTGCCGTCAAATGTTGGTTGCAATGTTGGAAATGTGTTGTGATGAATGTATTTTGTGTAGTTTAGTGTAGAATTTTACTGAAAGTATTTTGAGTCTCATAAAGACAGAAACGTAGTCACAGATTTGTATTATACACATGTTTGTGACCACAGTTAAATGAATTATGGCACTTGAAAAACTAACTTACATACACATGATAGTTAGATACACATGTTAGAGGGTAGATTATACTTTTAATTACTTCCAAACACACAAACAACCAGAAAAACAAACATGTAAATTGCATACACTTTTATTAGATCAAAGGGAGATAACTCCGGGTCAGGGGACATAATAGACAACGAAACACTAACTTAACAGTGAAATATGACTTTACACGCGGAAGCGAGATAGGTAAAGCCTGTCGCTCACAGCTTGTGTAATGGTTGTTTAATATTATATGGGGGACATGAAGCAATTCATGTGTTGACCTTCAGAAAGTCAACTTTGTATGGGTAGTGAGTTAATTTACTATTTGAGGGCAGGTCTTATAAGACAACGGTCCGGTTCAGACATACCTCTAATTAATATAATATTGCGATTGAGAATAGGGCTCACGCCAACCAGACAAGTTTGTGGCGATTGCCAGTAGCCAAGTAAAGTGATGCTACATTGTGACATTAGTCAGTAGGTCTATTCAGTAGCCCAAAGCCAGGTTATCTACAGTCTTTGACAAAAATTAGACACACTAATTTTTTTTAGAAACCTCTTGCGTCACAACCAATGAGTCAAAGTTGATGACGCAACACAGGAGGGGAGGGTGTGTGTCAAAGACTGACATAGGAGGCAGGAATCCTGCCTCATGATAGAACACCACCGGGACGTGGGGTCAACCTCAGATAGAGTAGAGGGAACATAGTGCCCGGGATCAGGGCAGGATAGATGATAGAAAAGGGGGACTATTAACTAGTCCTCACACGGAGGCGTTGACCAGATAGTTAGCACTACTGGTCACGACAGAATCACGCCTGCGTGATCGCTACGAGTGCCACTCAAACCAAAGACAGCTAATAGAAGCGTGCTAACTGACCTAGCACGCAAAGAGCCCAAGGACGCATGAAGGTCCTTCCGCGTGGCGTGTAGCGACGCGAGTGAAGGAAGTCAGACTGGGGACTGACTCTGTAGTGTGCACATCGTATAGAATAGATATGTGTTTTTCGTATAGCCTAATAGATAGAGATTAGCTATAGGGTTTAGGAAAACTAGTGATAGAGAATATTGTGACTTTATGTGTGATTAGATAGCGACTGGTTTGCAACTGTAAAGAGCCAACGGCAATAAAATGTACCATTTCATTCCTCGCACACGACTTGCAAGTTTCTTGTATGGTGTGGGAGAAGTAATCCGATGATGCCTGAAACATGAGTTGTTGACAGGAACAAAAAAGTGTTTATTATCGTACCATTACATAGACGAAACGACTTTTCTTATATCTGGCACTAAGTTAAATCACAGACTGAAATGTTTTCTAATTTCGTGAAATTTATAAATGGTACGTACTCACATGCACACAGTGTGCACTTTCCATTAAAAGTGCAAATTGCGTGTTTCCATGGAGTTTTTGTGCCTGAATCTATAATTAATTGCTACAAGGCTTTTACAGCTGAAAGCATATATTCTGATTCATTAAATGAACTCCTTCAAGGGCATATTATTTTGTTCCTCGGTAATTTTACTGGCTTTTCAACTGCTCTTTGTTGATCGAAAATTAGGAGATAATATTCAGACAATGCGTTCAAGTGTGAAGTAAGTTCTTTCTAAGTATCGTAATATTCTGTGTGATCAAATTAAACTTTAATTTTTTAAATATGTTTAAACTTTGAAATTACTGTTTTTACAAAAATGTGTTTCCAGCTGCGCATGTTTGCTTTTGGAGTAATTTGTTGACAAAATATAGCGAATGTCTATTGATTCTTTTGTAATATCATCCTACACTCTATTAAGAACATTGAATAGGCTCCTACAGTTATAATCTCAAATGAAATGAACCATGACTCACTTTAAACGCCATCTGGTATCATTATACATATTTTTTCTCACCTCAATTTCCCATTAACAAATCTTGCATTGACTGCGATTCCAACTGTAACGAGTGACATGCCACTTTTTTGTCTTCATTTCCGGCTTCATCAGAGTCGGTTTTATTGTTTCACTTCTGATGCAATGTATCAGGAATTTGGCCTGTTCGATTCGCCCACTTTAGGTGAGTGTTAGTTACTAAATGCTTTAAACTATTACGATGTGCAAGAGGGTTTCAGTATTATGCCAGTTTTATACATCTACCTACTCTTGTTCTG
The DNA here is from genome assembly GCA_963921405.1 of Cepaea hortensis. Taxonomy (NCBI): domain Eukaryota; kingdom Metazoa; phylum Mollusca; class Gastropoda; order Stylommatophora; family Helicidae; genus Cepaea; species Cepaea hortensis. The sequence goes on from OY992894.1 coordinate 38,667,649, forward strand.
TCGGCTCGTTGGCGAAGGGGTTACGAATGCAATTCATTATCCGGCATACCGTGTTCATATCACAGTTGAAGACTGCTTCTGCCTTGCGTTGGTTCCCGTATAAAGATATGAGTGCCGGTCCTTTCAAAAAGCGATGGCAAACTACTGAAGGTACACTTGCCATTAAATCACGAAATGTCAAAAAATGTGGGGGTTGACCGCAACATTCTGTAAAGGATATGTAACTAACTTTAACTCTTGTTCTACTGACAAAGAGTATCCCATAGTTGTTTCGCGTATTTTCTGTAATCTTGGAATGCACTATTTGGTGTCATGTGACATTATATACAGGAATGATAGTCTCGTAGATGCGATCCAGTTGGTAGACAAATGTTGTCTCTGCTGATGTTACCTTTGTTATACAAGAAGCAGTGTTCTCTTGTTACACTGATTCTGATCAGGCTGAGTGAAGCTGTTTTCCTTGTAGTCTTAGTAGTTCGTGCTGCAACCAAGCGTGCATTTCATATTGTCTACAAACAGAAAAGATGTTTAACAGAATGCAGGGCAGACACATCGATCACTCTGTAGCATCTTTTTACGACTTGTGCATTTAGTGCGTTATGAACCATTCAATCCAATACCAATACAAATCTTTGCGAAATGCAGCTGTTTAATACACGTTCTCCTGTTTCCAATTTGATTGATTAAGCTTGAAGCTATTTTCTTGTACTTACAGTGCTTAAAGTATACTTATGTTTTCTTAGTTGTGTTTGGGTTTAAACTACCTCGCTGGGATACATTCAGGGTGTTATATATTATCTAGTAAAGGATTATTTGATGAACACATTGTATTTCTGGGAACTCGCATATCTATATATGCTGTATGTCACGTTACATGATTTTAATAAATGATACGAATAATAAACTTTAACAGAAAGCAAAGATATATTAGAAAATAATTAAGGATTACTGTGGAGAAATATATAAAGACACAACAAAGAGTTCTTATAATTTATATGAAAGTGAAGAGAAGTAATAGAGCCTATATTAGAGTAAGTAAGATCAGCGAGCGTTACGGTCCGAAGAAAGGGAGGTCACCAGAACTGTGGCGACATACCATCGGAACTAATCCAAGTAGGAAGAGAAGCCAGCGTCCATATCTACCACACACTAAGAGTGAAAATCTGGAATAGCGCCATTTGGTCCAAAGCATGGAAGAGAAGAATCTGCGTCTTGTTATCAAAGAAAGGAAATTGAAAACTGCGCACTGTCGAACCATCTCACTAATAAGTCATGCAAGCAAAATCCTCCTGCGACACTCATGTAGAGGATTCCAAGTAATTTAGAATATGAAATGCAGGAAGCGCATGCACGTTACACACAGAGGAAATGGACAACGGGACCTATCTTCACATGAGAACCACCTTCGGGATATGCGAAGACTATAAAGTACATCTTTGTACTTGCTTCACAGACTGAAGTAATACATTCGACTGTATTCAACATCACGAATTGTTTAACATCATAAGAGATTTGGGGGATTTCAGCACATTCAAGCCACTTAACGTAATCATTATATGACAAACAACACGCAACTGTAATAGTAGGATGTGAAATATCACACTAGTTTGAGGGGCAAAGGGGTCTAAATAGTGTATTCTTTCCCCAAACCTGTTCAACATATATTCAGAAAATGTAATGAGAAACGTCAAACATGATAAAGCCAGTTCAAATTTGATCCATTCATAATTGGTTGTTATCCATTTCCCTTACTTAGACATGGAGATAACACAGTTCTCTCTCTCTCTCTCTCTCTCTCTCTCTCTCTCTCTCTCTCTCTCTCCTCTCTCTCTCTCTGCATCTATGTCTCTCTCTGCATCTCTGTCTCTCTCTCTCCCTCCCCCTCTCTCTCTCTCCCCCCCCCTCTCTCTCCCTCAAACATCTGACCACGCTAAAGGTGCTAAAGGATGAGAAGAGATGATTATATTTATCTGGAGACAGTGAAAATCTAATTCTTTTATTTCTGAACACAGCAAAGCTAATACCCACTGACAAAACTACATATTGACCAAATATCATGATCAGCAATGCAGAAATTGCAGATGTCACTCATTGTGAATATCTTTGCTCCATACACACCAGCAATAATGACCGATCAAAATAAGTCAGACTCAGACAAACCAATGAAATGCAGCTTTTTGACAGTATTAAGAATAAAGTAAATTAAAATTGTTGAAACATCGTCTTTCCTGTCGCAATATATGGGTGTGAGTTATACACAATATCGCAGTCTCTAAAGAATAAAACTGGGACTTTTGCGCTTAAATGTCAAAGAAAAGTTAATTACATCATATCATTTACTGGACGTCGCAATCACCACAAGCATTTTCGTCTGTTTGTGATTTCATGGCAAGTTTACATTCAGTAGTTTGCCACTGCTTTCTGAACGATCGACACTCTTACCATTGTATAAAAACTGGCGCAAGGCAATTTCCTTCCAAATCGCCTGCAGCTGTGTTTCGAACGAGGTATGCAGGATTACGAATTGCGTTCGCAACCCGCTAGCTGTGAAACGTCACAAAAACACTCTTAGAATATCATGGGCCAAGAAGAATTTAAATACTGACATTCTAGAGAATTAAAATATTGACATTTAACATGACCTGAACAGAAAAAAAAAAACAAAAAAAAAACTAACCCACAAACAGTATCGTGACTCGGAAACCGCATGGTTCCTGGAAGAGGAGGCATTAGTATACCAGCACGAAGATGGACACGGGACATTGCCGTCCCTTGGACATGAGGGTGCATGTTTTCGGGAGGCCTTCATAAGTGCGAGGTTCTGACAATCTCTTTGCTTGTAGGTTCCAGAACAATTAATTTACAGTTACAAAAAGTAGACATTTTTTTTTCCAAATGGCATTGTTAAGGCATTACTTATGGAAAACGTCAATGTTGATTTAACCCCCCCCCCCCCCCCAAAAAAAAAAAAAAAAAGTTAAAAAAACAACAAACCCCAGAGAAACAACATATTCTAACATTCTTGCTAGCAGGAACGTTCCATGCCTTAATGGGCTAATCACTAGCAGACATTTAGAGGAAAACAGGATATTATTATACACTTCTTCTTCTTCAGCGTTCCGAGCCATTGAGGTTCTTTGCTGCAAATACAATCCGTCTCCATTCGTCTCTCTGGTGGACCTTCTCTTGCCAGTCGTTGATTCCAAGTGCTTGCAGGTCTGTACATGTATTATCTCTCCACCGCCTTCTTGGTCTACCTCGGGGTCTACGGTCATTTATTTCCTGAGTGTAAGCGAGTTTTGTTTCCCTATTATCTTCCATTCTTTCTATATGCCCCAGCCATTGTAGTCTATTAGCCTTCATGATACCAGTGATTAGCGGGGACTTAAACAGATCATAAATGTCTTTGTTACTTCTTCTTTTCCACTCTCCACTTTGTGTATCCCTAATGGGTCCAAAGATGCGTCTTAAAATTTTGTTCTCAAAGGTTTGTAACAAGGCTTCGTCTCCTTTCGTTGTACTCCAGGTTTCAGAGCCATACAGCACAACTGGTCTGATCAGTGTTTTGTATATTGTGATTTTGGTGTTACGAGATAGCGCCTTTGATTTTAGTAGATGTTGTAGTGCATAGTATATCTTATTTCCAGAGTTGATTCTAGTTTGTATTTCTTCCCTTATGATGTTGGAGCAGTTGAAGATCGTACCCAGGTATTTGTATGTTTCCGTTCTTTTAATGGTCATATTATCTATTTGTATGTGGCCAGAGTTTCTAGCCATTCCGTCTCTTGAAATTACCATATATTCTGTCTTATCTTGGTTGATAACCAGCCCCATCTGTTGGGCTTTTTCCTTTAAGTGAGTCAATATTTCCAATGTCTTTTGTTCACTTTGCCCTATAATATATACTGTAAAATCGAATAATCCATTACAAAATGAAAATACGCATGGTTAATAGCGTTTATCGGTTCTGAAACATAGACGAACAATAAAGACGATGTTATGCGTCAAGAGGTATTCAGCTGTGGTCCCACTGTAAAATGAAAAATATAAGCTGATTTAAAAACAACAACAACAACAACAATGAAGAACATAACAATACAATATCTTGGAAGTAATCGAAAAAATAATTCCTTAGAGCAGTATAGAATTCAACTATGTTGTCCTTGCTTCGTCTTAACTTGAGAGACATAACAGCCTAGCGAAGCGAGCCGTGGAAGGAAACGTATGGGACAAAAGTGGAAGAAGTCAAACCAAGAATACATCGGCTATCGATGCATGCATATGCCTGTCAGGGAGACAACTGATGCACTGGAGCGAGTAGCGCAAGACGTCTACTATTGTAGAGGCATGATCGGAGTCACCATCGTAGAGATATCTCTGGGTTCATTTTGGCGACACGATTGGAGAGGTTCCTCTAATAGCAAACAAAGAACTGACAACTCAATAATGATGTCATTCATAGCATATGGCAAAGTATCAGTTGGGGTGCGTTTAATCAGTGAAATACTAAAACTTTGTGCTTTGTGCTTTGGGCGTTCTCTCCTACGCAGCTTTTACTTTAGTATTTCTGTCTTTCTGAAGGATTTGTAAGTATAAGAAATTAACTGTGGGCCTGAGGTAAGAATCATTACAATGATACTATAATAAACGATTAATTAAAGAAACAGTTTCCAAAATGTAGATTAACATGCACCTTCTTATAGCAACAATTCTTTCGGATACCCTTGTGAAGGTGGAATACCCGTTTAGCTAATTCTAAACCACTCACCCTACAGCAAGAGGGTATGGTGAAACCAAATGAGCACGCGCAGACTGAGCTTGAGAGCAACCGAAAGGAAGATGTTTGTTATTGTCTCAAATTCGAAACAGTAGCCTAAGGATCTCTTTATAGAGACAATGGCTACGGTCATCCACCAATGGTACGTAATCTAAAGAGGACAGCAATGACAAACTACTTTCATTACAATTAACCTAAACATTTATAGGAATTAAAGCAATTATGGAGAAAAGAGAATAAACAGATCTATCGAAAAAGAAGTTAATACTGAAGCAAGGTTAGTTATTAAGTCAAATACAAATGAGCAAAATGAAATAATTTTAGGCATGAACAAAGACACGAATCTCTCGTCAAGTTAATTATGGGGGAAGGCTTACATGTGTTTTAATGTCCTGCGCCTACCTTTGTACTGGTCAACTTTACAGAAATCTTGATGTCAATTATTGTTCTTCCTACACCATTGTGGCGTTTACTTTAGCCAATATATTTAAGCTTTTTCGATATTCAGATCTGGTAAAATATCAGTACTAGTCCCCTTTAGGGAGCACTCTATTGAAGGATTATTCTGTAATATTTAAACCCAAAAACGTTCTTTTTTTTTTAAAGTTGCGTATCCCTTACAGGGCGTTGCAGTCAACACCATCATTTTTCAGCTGTTGTTGATGTTCTTGGCAAGATTACGCTCAGTAGTTTGCCATTGATTTCTCAGCGACCGGCTCACATATTCCATAAGTAGCCAAGGTGACGCGATCCGCTGCCGAATCTCACTCAGCTGTGTTCCTCACGTGGATATACGGGATTACAGAGAGAGTCGTTAACGATTTCGCCATGGAGGTCGGCTTCTTTACTGATTGGAAAGTGTCCATGACTAACACTCCTATGCCGCTACAATAGAGACTATGTTCTCAAAAATTGTTAGCTTTATTTACTTACTGATGTTGCGCAATAAATCCTTAATATTATTTTAATTATTTATTGATATTGCCAGCCTACATCTGGCTTTTTAAAACAAACCCCATTGTTGTAAATGATATAGCCGACGTATACACATCTTGTGACGTTTGTAATTTCTTCATTTTAATCAAATGTCAAATATTCACCAAGAAACACAACATTTGATCTACAGGCACTGAAGAGTGAGGAAATAAAATATAACTTCAACGTATAAGTAAAGAGCAGATTCGATGCATTGTCCGATACGGAAATATTATTTCAAGACGTCAGTGACCAATGGGAAATATTAAAGAAATCAGTCAACCAAGCTGTAGAAACAACCATCCCAAAAATAAAGATAATAGGACGCAAGAAATGGATGATGGAAGACATCTTAAAACTCATGGAAGTAAGAAGAAATAACAAAAATAACAAGGACAAATATGTAGAGATTCACAGGAAAATTAGGGCGCTATGCAAAGTGGCAAAAGAAACATGGCTTGAGGAAAATTGCAAGGAAATTGAAAACCAACACAACACCCGGAATACCAAATTAATGCACAAACGAATTAATGACATCACTAACAAAATAACACACACATCAACGGGTTGCCTAAAACCAAAGATGGCAAAATCATCATAGAGAAAGATCATATTTTACATGCGTGGTCAGATTATGTGAAAGACCTTTATGATGATACAAGAGAAGAACAATATAATCATCGGAATAATAATGAAGGACCATTAATTTTGAAGATGGAAGTTCAGAGTGCTCTTAACCATATGAAAACTGTCAAGACCCCGGGTGCAGATAACATCACAATAGAAATGATCAATGCCTTAGAAGAATATGGAATAGACCAAGTGACCAGACTGCTGAACGCAATATACGATACTGGAGACATACCTCCTGAATTATATAATTCTATGTGTATGATAGACATGACTAATGAAGACACTTTTTTTTTGAGTTGGTCATGCGTTAAAGTACACTTGTTCATGCAGCGAGGCGCTGTCGCTATTTTAAGTTGTCTAGTGCGTCCTCTAGTCTCTACTTCTTTCTTCTCCTTCTGTGAGCACCAAATAATACTACGCGCGTTTATTTATGTAACTGTTTTAGTGGCCTCAACTGGTTCCCTTATTGATGTTCTATATTTATTGCAATCCTAAAGAAATCAGAAGCCTTGGAATGCGATCAACATCGAACAATTAGTATAATGAGCCACATCAGGAAGATTCTGCTGTGAATTATCATGCAAAGAGTAAGGAAGAAAATACAACCCGAAATAGGAGAAGAACAATGTGGGTTTGTAGAAGGCAAGGGCACAGTAAATGCTGTGTATATACAGAGAACTGTAATTGAACGTTCTATAGAAGTAAACAAAGATCTATATCTTTGCTTTATTGACTACACAAAGCCTTTCGATAAAGTGAGATATGTCGACAAGATACAAATGCTTGAAGATCTACAAATTGATGGAAAAGACGTTCATCTATCCATCATGTGCCTCGCCGATAAGCGTGGGCGGTCATGTTCTGCCATCTCACTCGATCACCAGAGTCGTGGATCAGCTCCGTGTTCCTGTCTCGATCATGCTACGTGGCCAAGCCATCCAGGTATTTACTTCTCGACCTTCCCCTGGGTTTCTTCCCTTCGATCTTGCCAGTTGTCACCAAGTTCTCCAAGTCATTTCTTCTCATAACATGCCCAACAAATTTTGACTGTCTACGTCTAATGACTAATCAGTTTACCATCTTCATTTGTTTCTTGAAGGACTTGTTCATTGGTTTTTCTGTCTGTCCATGGTATTCTTTGCATTTCCTCAGAAACCACATTTCCACAGCCATCAGCTGTTTTTCAGCTTGACTGCTCATTGTCCACACTACACATCCATACAAAAGTACAGGTTTCTATGTAACACTTCAACACTCTTTGCCTCGTTTTAATTGATATCTTTTTATTGGTTAGTATGTTTTTAATCTTGCAAAAGGCTACCTTCGCAATGACAATTCTTGTTCTAATCTCTTCAAGGCATCTCCCATCAGATATTATGACTGTGCCGAGATAACTGTGTCGATTCACTGGCTTAAGAATATGCCCATTTACTCGTATATCACACATTGTGATATTTCCTTCTTCCCAGTGACGACCATAATCTGTGTCTTCTTAATATTCAGTTCTAACCCTAGTTGTTCACTGTGTGCAACAACCGCATCTACTAAATTTTGAAGGTCATCACTAGAATGTACTGAATTACGGGGACAGACGATAACTCCTGCACGAGGGAGACCGGCCATATCTTCATACATTTCTGAAAATACGATTTCCATCTGTCTAATATAGTTTCACGCCATTATTTCAAGTTATGATGACCTGTTAACATTCTATTTATTTTGATCATATCTACCTCTTTTCGTTGCAGCTTCACATTTTCTATTCTAAGATCTCGTTGCATACTGTCTCTTGTCGTTTGCAATCGCATTTATGATTGTTCTTGGTTAGTGTTTGTATTTGAGGCTATTGCTTTCTATTAGTGTTTGCTTCAATTATCTTCTTCTATTAGTCTTTTTCCTCTGTAATATGCCTCCGCCTCGTGCACTGTTTTATGAATCATGGTTTGTGTTAATGAGGTCATAGTGTCTCTCATTTGTCTTGTTAGTCAATCAGATCTCATGTCTTCTAGTACTGCCATTAAAAACATTACATTTGTTGTAAATTTCATTTTTATATTCAAGTGGTTCAGAGATCGAGCAATATTGACCATGAACTATTGGGGTTGGAACTCTTTGCTGGCTTCTGAGGATGGGGACGGAGCGCTTATGGGAATGCCCCGAATGCAGTGATGTCGGTTCCTAAATCAATCAATCAATATTGACCATGATCTTTGTATCCATTTTAAAATGTTATCTTGAAGACTGAAACAAGCAGCTCACGATCTGTGGCCCAGTCTACATCTGGTCGTGTTTTTGTGGATATTTTACAAGTCCCCCATATTTGTTGTAATAAGCTGTAGCCAGTTTGATTCCTGATGTTAGCTTCAGCTGAGATCCAAGCTTTGAGACTTTGGAATTGTCGTCTAGGATACTTGTGATTGAAAGATAATTGTCAAACACACATAGACTAATTTCTTTTCTCTTTTATTTCTATATCACATACCCAATAGGTTTCATACATGTATATTTTCTTCCGTTATTTCAACACCAACTGTTGCACTGTAATCTGCCCGTGTTTGCTTACTTGCTTACTTGTATTCGTTGGCTTGAGCTCCAACGCGAAGTCCTGTATGTCGGATGAAGGCATCCTGTTGTCCATCATCAGTGTGATGTCATACAGAACCTGAGGTTTGCGTGAGTATCCGTTGTCCCACGTCTGGCTTATTGGTGTGCAGACTGGTGGTTCCTCGCCGTACAGGCAGACACTCTCCGACTTGGGAGGATAATCTGCCCGTAATTGAAACTACATCTCACGGTTACTAATACATATTGTTAACTATAAGAAACATTCTTGAATTAATTCATCGTCTAATTATTAGACTCTAATACAACAGTTCGTACGTGCGTAAACTTGCTTAGCTGTGATGTACCTTTCCTTTACCTAAATTATTATTTTTTATTTGCTCATTCTATTTGCTCACTTTGAACTCGAGCTAATACTACAAGTAGTTTCTCCTATTGGTGAGTGCAGTGAACTGATATTGCATGAGGTGTATCTCTCCCGCATACCAATTTCCCTTGTCATTTCCTATCTCCGACTTCAGGAGGTACTAGTAAATTATGTCCCCAAGTCCATGACAAGAAGTCTACATTTAAGTACAAATAACCGGTGTGTGGTCATTTCCTATCTCCGACTTCAGGAGGTACTAGTAAATTATGTCCCCAAGTCCATGACAAGAAGTCTACATTTAAGTACAAATAACCGGTGTGTGGAACAAACCCTCTACGCTGCGGTCAGAATTCAATGTTTCCACACGTTAAACATTTCAGCCACGCCGATCTCCGTCTAGATTTAAATTGTGAGAAGCCAGTAAATAATTTGATTGTGTCCGTGTAGCATTGAAGGAGCTGTCTTTGTTCCGAAGAAATCAAAATCTCTACCCTGTTCGTTTCCTGAAACTATACATATATCTAATTTTTGGGCCATTAATGTCCTGGTCTTGGCTCTTTGTTGTCAAAATTTCCATACTTTCTCCTTTAAACTCCCATACTTTCCCTCTGATATTAACTCCTCACATTCTCAGAAATACGTAACACTTAGAGGACAGAAAAGAGATTTACTGCAAATAATGATGAAAATAATAATATTTATATTGTCTTCATGATGAATCCAGAACCAGAGAAAGTCTTGAGGGTGCTAAATAAGACAGTATTCAGGAACCTCGCCATTTTGAGAACGGAAGCCACATTTCCGTTCATTAGTAGTGCTATTTGGGAAGCTCTTCAGGAACAGAGATAATGTGGCAATATTACATCTTAATGACGCATCTTCTTGGTCTGGCAGAAGCATGTAAGTGTAGCCTGTAGAGCTGGCGAAAGACAATTCACAGATGGGACTAGGAAGTAAGCTGCCCTAGACTGTTGAGGGAGGAACAATTCGTTTTCTTTACAGTGCCGTTAAGATTAATATCATTAACTGA
>OY992894.1:38680492-38700342 GCA_963921405.1 Cepaea hortensis
GGTCGGTCGGTCGGTCGGTCGGTCGGTCGGTCGGTCGGTCGGTCGGTCGGTCGGTCGGTCGGTCGGTCGGTCGGTCGGTCGGTCGGTCGGTCGGTCGGTCGGTCGGTCGGTCGGTCGGTCGGTCGGTCGGTCGGTCGGTCGGTCGGTCGGTCGGTCGGTCGGTCGGTCGGTCGGTCGGTCGGTCGGTCGGTCGGTCGGTCGGTCGGTCGGTCGGTCGGTCGGTCGGTCGGTCGGTCGGTCGGTCGGTCGGTCGGTCGGTCGGTCGGTCGGTCGGTCGGTCGGTCGGTCGGTCGGTCGGTCGGTCGGTCGGTCGGTCGGTCGGTCGGTCGGTCGGTCGGTCGGTCGGTCGGTCGGTCGGTCGGTCGGTCGGTCGGTCGGTCGGTCGGTCGGTCGGTCGGTCGGTCGGTCGGTCGGTCGGTCGGTCGGTCGGTCGGTCGGTCGGTCGGTCGGTCGGTCGGTCGGTCGGTCGGTCGGTCGGTCGGTCGGTCGGTCGGTCGGTCGGTCGGTCGGTCGGTCGGTCGGTCGGTCGGTCGGTCGGTCGGTCGGTCGGTCGGTCGGTCGGTCGGTCGGTCGGTCGGTCGGTCGGTCGGTCGGTCGGTCGGTCGGTCGGTCGGTCGGTCGGTCGGTCGGTCGGTCGGTCGGTCGGTCGTCCGTCCGTCCGTCCGTCCGTCTGTCCGTCTATCAATCCATCCATCCATCCATCCATCCATCCATCCATCTATCCATCCATCCATCCATCCATCAGTCCACCCGCCCGTCTGTCTGTCTGTCTGTTTGTCTGTCTGCCTGTCTTTGCCTACCTGTCTGCCTATTCGCCTGTCCGTCTGCCAGCCCACTTACAATACAAACAATCTTAAGAAGACAGTTAAGTGGTGAAATCCATAACATTGGTTATCTTGTTTCTTGGCATTGACTGTTGACTGACTAGCTGCCCTAGACTGTTGAGGGAGGAACAATTCGTTTTCTTTACAGTGCCGTTAAGATTAATATCTATCTATCTATCTATCTATCTATCTATCTATCTATCTATCTATCTATCTATCTATCTATCTATCTATCTATCTATCTATCTATCTATCTATCTATCTATCTATCTATCTATCTATCTATCTATCTATCTATCTATCTATCTATCTATCTATCTATCTATCTATCTATCTATCTATCTATCTATCTATCTATCTATCTATCTATCTATCTATCTATCTATCTATCTATCTATCTATCTATCTATCTATCTATCTATCTATCTATCTATCTATCTATCTATCTATCTATCTATCTATCTATCTATCTATCTATCTATCTATCTATCTATCTATCTATCTATCTATCTATCTATCTATCTATCTATCTATCTATCTATCTATCTATCTATCTATCTATCTATCTATCTATCTATCTATCTATCTATCTATCTATCTATCTATCTATCTATCTATCTATCTATCTATCTATCTATCTATCTATCTATCTATCTATCTATCTATCTATCTATCTATCTATCTATCTATCTATCTATCTATCTATCTATCTATCTATCTATCTATCTATCTATCTATCTATCTAATCTATCTATCAGTCTATCGTCCGTCCATCCGTCTGTCCGTCCGTCCGTCCGTCTATCAATCCATCCATCCATCCATCCATCCATCCATCCATCCATCAGTCCGCCCGCCCATCTGTCTGTCTGTCTGTTTGTCTGTCTGCCTGTCTTTGCCTATCTGTCTGCCTATTCGCCTGTCCGTCTGCCAGCCCACTTACAATACAAACAATCTTAAGAAGACAGTTAAGTGGTGAAATCCATAACATCGGTTATCTTGTTTCTTGGCATTGAATACAACGGCGAGCCTTATAATTATAAAAGCAAACAATCTAGGATGGTTGACGCAGACAAATGGAATTCCACAATGCGTATCTGCTGGTAGATTATAGACCCGATATTTAATGGCACTTAATGTAGATTGTGGCTGGATTCCAATATGTCAGCTGTCATAACCATATTGTCTACTACTTGCGATTCCTGTTTTTGATGTTTACATCGTCAGACATCTACTTTATTGTGTTTTACTAGCCGTAAGTCTTGACTTTCACCATGAAGCAGATTTAATAAATAACTGTCATTTTTTGCTGTTATTATTCTTGATCTTTAGTACTCTTCTTTATGGCAGTGAAACATGGACAACTTACTCACACCAAGAGAAACATTTAAACAGCTTTCTGCGAAGAATTCTTGGTATTAAGTGGCAAGACAAAATCACAAATACTGAAGTATTGGAAAGATCTGGTTGTGTGACGGTTTATTCCATGCTCAGTCTTCGTAGACTTAGATGGATAGGACATCTTAGGGGGATGGATGATGGTAGAATACCAAAGGACATCTGTTTTGGTGAATTACAGATGGGTAAGAGATCTCAGGGCCGGCCTCTACTACGATACAAATATGTGTGTAAGCGGGACATGATTGATACAGGCATTGATAATACACAGTGGGAGCAAGTCGCCGCTGAACGTGTTGCATGGAGGGCAAAGATCAGAAATTGAATAAAGGCAATGGAGAAAATTATTGCAGATAAGTCACACAGCGAGCGTGTGAGACGTAAGATGGTGCATGATGGTGGAAATGACCACGTGTTTACATGCACCCACTGTGAACGGACATTTAGAGCGTGAATTGGCCTTATCAGTCACATTCGCTACCGCCATAAGTAAAAGTTATTATGCCTTTTTAAAGCACAAATTATCGTCTGTCAAGACGGCAAGGTGGCAATGATATTCTTGATCTACATAGCCGCCACATTTGACTTATTTGTGTGCCCTTAAAAAAAACCCATGAGAACAGAAACACCGCCTTTTTTCAAACTAACCAAGCTATCCCATGTCAATATGACTTCTTCATCAACGTAAAAGGATTTCGTTTGAGCTGCTTTTTAAGATTTGGGAACATCAAAATGTCTGAAAAAGCCAAATCCAGAGAAAAGGTTGGGCGTTCAAGAATATCAGTATTAAAATCCTTGGCAAGGAGGTCAGTCTGACTGAATAAAAAAAAAGAGCGCTCTTTTTTAAACATCCGGTGTGCTAATGCCGAGGTAGCGGGTTCAGCCCCTACACCGGTCAGTTGGTTTCAAATGTTGACTTCTCGTCCTTGACTTGGGCAGGTAAATTACAAGTACTTCTGAAGTCTAATTTGTTTCGTCTGATGGTGAGGGACACTGATAATAGGGAAAGCTTGTTATTATTATAATTCAATGTCACTATAAATCGTCAAAATGATTTCTGACTGGTATGTTTTGAGCAATCATTGACAGCAAGCAGCCATTGTTAGCTTCTTTTGACATGTCAACAAACGCGTAACCCAACGAGTACACATTTGTTTCTCATGTTTAGTCGTTTGTATAAAATTCTTTTTGCTGTTCTTTCACTCAGTTTTTCTACACCAGTTGTCTCCATAGTTGTCACTATTCAATCTCTGTGCGAGAAAGGTCCCCGGATCCTGGCAGATCTGCAATATTTGAGTGGCGACACTTAAACTGTCCACTAAATTTACTACCAAAGACCAGGAATCATCGAGCTCATGTTCATCGCTATATAAACGTCAGTAAGTGTTCTTCCCTGTAACATCAGGAATGTTATAAACCCTGGCCTCGAACGTCTCTACAGCTCTGACAAATCTTTAGAGCAGCAAGTTGTGTTTAATATGGTACGTTGTCCACCGGCGAAATGTTGAAGAATTCAGTTAGGTTGTCTGCAGAAACAACTATTTAAAAATTAAGGAAGGTGGGTGGTAACAAATGGATGAGTGTTAAGGTACTACATAGAGCCTGAAATTTTGTATGAATATGAAACTTGGACAATGAGCAATCAAGCTTAAAAACATCTGATGGCTGTGGAAATGTGGTTTCTGAGGAGATTGCAAAGAATACCATGGACAGACAGAAAACCAATGACCAAGTACTACAGAAACAAATGAAAATCGTAAATTGATTAGCGAAATTAGACGTAGACAGTCGCAATATTTTGGACATGTTATGAGAAGAAATAAATTGGAGAACTTTGTGACAACTGGCAAGATCCAGGCGAAGAGAACAAGGGGAAGACAGAGAAGTAAATATCTGGATGGCTTGACCACGTGGCATGGTCAAGACAAGAACACTGAGCTGATCCACGACTCTGGTGATCGAGTGAGATCGCGAGTCATGACCGCCCACGCTTACCGGCATGGATGGATGTCCACCGGCGAGCCCACTCTTTAGCTCGGTGTACAGCGATGATCCTGCAGAACAGGTTGTCAGGCTGGACGTGAATAGTTAAGCGGAGATGGAGCGTATGCATATGTGTAATCATTGTTCTATACCCCTCCATAATGCAAAAAATTATAATCTTTAAATCCCTATCACGATTATTCTTCATGGTTCCGTCGCCTTGCCACTGAGTTGAGTGCATGGATCCACACTGTAAGCTGTTCTTTTACATCTGTCCGCGGTTGTTTGTAGTGTGAACTGCATGTTCGGAAAATTGGCGGCCGGCCGGTCACTGAACGAACTGGGTTGCCTTATGCAGTAATGTGTTGCTACTGATTTTCTAGTGACTACTGCTTCAATCAACGATGAACTGTATTTTTGTGTGTGGCTGTCTTTTGTGGCGGCATTCTGACAGCGGCATTATGCATTGTATGCATAGTATACCTGTGCGGGCTGTTGATTTGTCGAGACTCCTATCTGTTTAACTTTTCACACGGGACAGTGAGGAGCTAACTAACTAACTAACTAACTAACTAACTAACTAACTAACTAACTAACTAACTAACTAACTAACTAACTAACTAACTAACTAACTAACTAACTAACTAACTAACTATCTAACTGACTGACTGACTGACTGACTGACTGACTGACTGATTGACTGAACTAAACTAACTAACTAACTAACTAACTAACTAACTAACGAATTAACTAACGATTATGTTTCTTTTTCTTTGAGCAGTAGGAAAAATTTCATGCCGGATTGCTAGGCCAGAGGATGGACAGAGGGAATAACAGAGACCATGGGCATCTCGATGTACGAAACCAATTAACGCTCCATCTCCTGTTGTTTATGCTTTACCACTACACCAGCAAGAGACAAGAGGAACAAGATGAGATAGGAATGATGATCACTAGTGGCGTTAGTGGCTGTTGGGTTGTCTCTATACTTTTATTACAGCCATTAAGTTCTCTTTTTCTTCCCGCAAAGTATAAAACTTCCTTATCCTCTGGTTCACATCTCTCTCCATTATTAGCACATGTATCTTGTCAATAAAAGTATTTCTGAGTATTTTAACAAGTGATAGCGTCGTTTGCACTTTGAGGTTCCAATTTCCTTTCTCTCCGAGTATTTCATTTGTTTGTCTAGGATGTCTCCCTACGTTCTTAGTTTAGTTAGGATCAATACTCTTGAACTATTTCATTGTCTGTCATTCTAATACCCCCCTGCTCATCCACTCCGATTTCCTGCTTATATTCAATGCCCTTGATGATGAGAGTTTGCAATAACCATTTGAGCACTAGCGACTAATTAGATATGTGATTGAGATGCAGATATTTCAAGATGGAAAGAAATGCTTGCTTTCCGAAGTGTGAATTATATTGACCACTCAATGCAAATTGCAAGAAATGAAACTAATTAATTGCAGGAGGTGGTAGATGTCCTGAAAAGTTGAAGCGAAAGAAATGAACCAATACTAAATACAAATGCAAAATCATGATCAGTTACAGGAGTCGTACAGAATGTAAGTTGAAAGTGGTAGGAACACCATTAAAATTACAGGAGATACTCATATCGATTACAAAATAGACAATGAAATAACAATTCATCAATCAGATTTAATACACTTGTAACAGAGGCAACATGTCTGTGGATGATGAACTTCTCTATGTAACAGATCATTGTCACTGGAAGTCAGAATACATTCTTACGATTTTATTTAAAGCCAATATAACTGCACCCAGCTTTTAGTCAGTTATATCTACTGACAATCATGTATGCCTATACTGTCGACTAGGATAGGGTAGTGGCTAGACTCTCGCCCGTCAAGGCGGTAGTCAATGGTTCGGAACCGAGTGTTAAAAATTTACCTGCTCTCTCAGGAGGATCCACCTAAAATGGGTACCATAATTTATCCTGAGAAGTAATGTCGGTCGATGTGATACTGACCAAATCATCCATCGAGTGCCGTTGGGGGCATACACATATGGGGGGCTGTGTGGTATTCGGGTATGGTGTCCGCCTCGAGAGCTGGAGGTCCCGGGTTCATGTCCCGGTGAGGAGCGGGATTTTTTCACGTGGACTTCTAGTAATAACATTTCCCCTGGTCTCTGGGAAGTGAGATCAGACGCCCGTGTGTATTGTTGCGCACGTAAAAAATCCCTTGGCAGTTGGAAATCGAAATAGAATAGCCTAACGGCGCTGCCGGGGCAAAATTTCGAGTTAAAAATCTACCCAAAGTAGTTCAGGATCCTTGCCGGAGCTACGGATTTCGTGCACTGAGCTGAGTTTCTCCAGACTCAGGTTTGAGTTAGGAGGAGAACGGAGCACTTATGGGTCACACCTGTGTGCCGTGATATTGATCCATCGACTAAACTAAACTAAACTAAACTAAACTAAACTAAACTAAACTAAACTAAACTAAACTAAACATACAGGTCTAGCACCATACGCCCAGTACGCTTTAAGACGTGTAAAATTGTCTTTTACTTTACTTTACTTTATTTACTTTACTTTATGTTACTTCACTTTACGTTGCTTCACTTTATTTTTACTTTATGTCAAATTCAGGGATTCATAGGTATCATTCTCCAGAAAAGAAGGTCAGCATAGCAAAATGGATAAGAGCGTTCGTTCTTAAACATTCGGTGTGCTCTACACCGGTCTGTTGGATTATCAGTTGGATTACAATCTTGACTTCTCGTCCTTGATGTGAAGACGTAAATTACAAGTACCTCTCAGTTCGGAGTGGGTTCGTCTAATGGCGAGGGACACTGGTGATAGGGAATGCTAATACACACGTAAACATCAGTCCAGTACACTAGAAGTAGTAGCAAGTGTATGGACTACGTTTGAGTTCAAAACGATCGAGCGAATCAAAAATACTCTAGAAAGGAGGTAACTGCAAGTTTGTAGTTGAGAGACATCCAGATATCCGTAAAAGTTCAATGGCTAATTGGGGATACTCGCACGCTATGAATGGCTGCAGGAGATATACCATCATCATCATTTGCCATCCCGGTAAGCGTGGGCAGTCATGTTTCGCCATCTCACTCGATCACCAGAGTCATGGATCAGCTCAATGTTCTTGCCTCGACCATACCACGTGGTCAAGCCATCCAGGTATTTACTTCTCTGCCTTCTTCTTGTTATTTTCCCCCAATCTTGCCAGTTGTCATCAAGTTCTCCAATTTATTCCTTCTTATTACGTGACCAAAATGTTGACTAGTAGATATATACAGCTGGAATAAACATTATCACCAGAAGCTTGATTAATACTGCAAATTGCTAGAATTGTATAGTTGAATGACAGATACAGCCTTCATCCCTCAACTGATGGCTGATCATGTATGTTAAAACAATGTCTTATTTTAAAGCCTTGCCGGTGGATTGTTCATTGACTGCTGTGTTGAGCATTATCTTTGGACAGTCTCGGTTGGAGATTTTCAATGTTTTGATTATTGTTGGCTATGAGATTGTTATAAATCCCCAGATACTCGGTGGTGACAGGCACGTCACAGTTAGGGGAGCTAAGCCGGGATTCACGCGTTACTTTTCATAGTCGCGGGGTAATGAGCGCAGTTTCACAAATTCGGCTTTCCGAGTTCAACGTCAGCCACAGATTATTAGGAAGCAGATCGCTTTGCATTGGTTTTCACAATGGTATGATCGTCGACCATTCAGAAAGCAAATGCAAACTACTGAACACAAAATCGCTTAGAAAATCACAAACAGCCAATAAATGCTGGGGTGGAATGTGACGTCCTCTGAAGGACATGCAGCTATCTTAACTGTATCATCTGTTAGCTACCTCTTACAAAGTGCTTCCTGTCCCCTAGGATTAGATTACTATATAATATTCCAGTGCACGGATTACTTCTAATGCGATAAAACACGAGGTTCTGGTATATTGCTACTGCTGTTTACTGTTGTAGAATTGGTATGTCGTCTATTTGAGGAGCTAATGGAGACGGGTAAAATGCAGCGGATTTGTTTAGCGCTAGGTATCTTATCGCCGGTCTTCCTGGCCAAGGTGTTAACGACATTGTTCGTAATCCCGGATATACACGTGGGGAAAACAGCAGCTGCGAGAATCGGCAGTGGTTGGTAACTTACGGGGGTATGTGAGCCTGTCGTTTAGAAAGCAATGGCAAACTACTGAACGTAAAACTTGTCTAGTACATCAACAGCAGCTGAAAATGCCAGTGTTGATTGCAACGTTCTGTAAGAGATATGCAACATTTAAAATAAAAGGTATCTTAATTATTCTTGCAACCCAATTTGTACTCGTATCTTCTAAATCTTGTAGGTTATAGAAATAATAATCAATGTGTCTTCGTAATATTTCTTTACACACGCCATCTATCTCTCATTTTTATCTGGAATGTTGCAATTGTTCGCTAAATTTTATTCATATACGTACGTGTCTGTACCCCTTAGTTATGTAGACGTGTATTTTGTTTATTGTTTATTTTTTTTCCCCGCTAGATATCAGCGTCAATGAGTGTTTGGTAGCTGCACTTCCTCACACTGGTCAGACTAGGACGTTTCTGGTGCTCAAGTGCATTCTTCCTCTAGTTCTTTTATAATCTTATATGCAGGTCAACCATATGCATTGTATTTGTTTTCTTCGATATATAGTACTGCTAGTTACATGGAATTGTAAAGGCCGATTAGCCGACCTCGACGGGGAATACTGACGATAAGCAAGAGAAATATGTTACTGTGATCGATTTGTGATTACGTTGATAATATCATTTGCGTGTTCGGATGAGGAAACGACGCATAGGTTTGTCGTCCGCTAAGTGCATTTAGGTCTACACAATGTGATGATTCTATCACATCACAGACTCAATGCAGGAATCTGCCTGGCAACAATTAAACAATGAGGATACGATACTATATATGCTTAATCCCGTGAAGCACGCAGAAACGAATCTATGACAGCATTCAGCAACGAATGATGAAATCAGGAAACCAACTCACCACTAGCAGGAAGAACCCTGGTAGAGGACGGAGCAGAGGCGTGCTTAATCAACATGTGAATGGAATTGTAAGTATCCAAACTATTCTACATCTTAAAAGAGAGACTGATCATATATGGGAATGTTCTGAGTACTGAGGCGTCCGATATTCGATTATAAACTTTTAAAATAAATATGACAAGAAAAGACGTGTACACTAAAAATTGGTTACGTAAAATATACCCAGTTCTGTAGATTAATCACTATTCTAACAATCTCGTACATTGGATTGCAGGGCGTTCTTTATACGAAAGAACATTAGGATGTATAAATAATATATTAAGTGATTGCAGGTGTTCGTGGACGAAAAGAAAATGGGTGATAGAAAATTGCTTTAATATCGATCCACAAGGGAAAAACAGGCTTAACCATAGTCAATATTTGTCTGCAATAATCCCCTTGCGTGCTTACGCACTTGAATTATTATTACACAGTTTTTTTCTTGCCTGTTTCTCAAAAAAGTGTACGAACAGTTAATTTCAAAACTGGAATATTATGAGTCAGCTATTTTACGGACACATTATTTGTACTCCGGTTGCACATGTTTTTTGTGTTTTATTTAGTTTTTGTTTTTTCTCATATCCTTTACAGGACATTGCATTTTTCAGCTTCTGTTGATGTTTGGGCAAGATTACGCTCAGTAGTTTGCCATGGTTACACATGTACCCATATTTATTACTTTACTTTTACAATTAAAAATCACTATAACACGCCATTAGAAGGTCAAGAAGAGTTTTCATTATTTGACGCTAACAACTTATGGTATGTGATCGCATCACCTACATCTTACCGAAAATGTAAGACTCTGTTTTAAAAGGCACTTCTACAATGATTGCTGTGACGTCTATATAGACAAACTCAGCTAATGAAATATTCATGTTTGTTTTCGTGTATGTCTTATTTCTGTCTTATCGTTCTTCTTCTTCTTGAAATGGAGGTTATGATACTGCTATCTTGTTTTTATTGGGGGGGGGGGGGGGGGGGGGCTGAGTGGTCTCAAGGTATGGTGTCCGCCTCGAGTGCTGGAGGCACCGGTGAGGGCCAGGATTTGATCACCTGGACTTCTAGTAACAAAATTTCCTCTGGTCTCTGGGTAGTGAGATCGGACGCCCGTGTGTATTGTTGGGCACGTAAAAAAAATCGAAAAAGAGTAGCCTAACGGTGCTGCCCAGCAAAATTTCGAGGTAAAAATCTACCCAAAGTATTTCAGGATCTTCGCCGGTGCTACAGAGTCCGTGCACTGAGCTGAGATTCTCCGGACTCAGGCTTGAGTTAGGAGTAGAACGGAGCACTTATGGGCTACACCCATATGCCGTGATGTTGATCCGTCGACTAAACTAAACTAATCTAACCTATCTTGTATGCTCCCTTTCTAAAGCTCTTTGTACTTAAGTATAAATTTCTCTAGGATGTTCTGATACCATCACTCAATTTGTTACGCGGTCTTCTCCTTGCTCTGTAACCATTATATTTCTTCAATATGGCTTTTTGTGGCAGATGGTATCGTGGCATTCTTGTGAGCTGGCTAAAACATTTAATATGTTTTTCTTTAATGAACTGGGTGACTGGTTTCCGACCGAGTCACCCTCTAATTTCTCATTCCTGATTCTATCTCTCACAGTTCTTCTAAGACATCTTATCTATGTTGTTATGCTTTTGCGCTCATTAGTTGCAGTAAGCGGCCATGTTTGACATTGGTAGCATAATGTCGGCGGAATTAGTTCTTATCAGATTTGCTTTAGTACTTCTAGGTAGGTCACTTTGTATGCCACAGACGTGGCCCTCGTTGTCCTAGTACCTGATTTTCCTTTGCTCAACGTGTGTTGTACAAGTGAAACTAGATATTTAAATAGGCTGGTTTAATTTATTTAAATTTTTATTTTTATTGACATCTCATTCATTGGAACCTTGCCGTCTTGACAGGCGATAGTTTGTGCTTCAAAAAGGCATAATAACTATTACCCACGGCAGTAGCGAATGTGACTGATAAGGTCAATTCGCGCTGTAAATGTTTGTTCACAGTGGGTGCATGTGAACATGTGGTCATTTCCATCATAATGCACCATCTTGCGTCTTACACACTCGGTATGTGACTTGTCTGCAATAATTTTATCCTTTGACTTTATTCCATTTCTGATATTTGCCCTCCATGCAACACGTTCAGCGGCGACGTGCTCCCAATGTGCATTATCAATGCCTGTATCAGTCATGTCCCGATAACACACATCTTTGTATCGTAGTAGAGGCCGAACCCTGAGATCTCTTACCCATCTGTAATTCACCAAAAAAGATGTCCTTTGGTATTCTATCATCATCCATCCTCCTAAGATGTCCTATCCATCTAAGTCTACGAAGACTGAGCATGGAATAAACCGTCACACAACCTGATATTTCCAACACTTCAGTATTTGTGATTTTGTCTTGCCGCTTAATACCAAGAATTCTTCGCAGACACCACATATGAAAGCTGTTTAAACGTTTCCCTTGGTGTGAATAAGTTGTCCAGGCTTCACTGCCATAAAGAAGAGTACTAAGGACACAGGCTTGATAGACAAGGACTTTTGTTTTGGCAGTAAGCTTCCTGTTCTCCCAGACTCTTTTTCTTAACATGTTCATTGTTGTTGCTGCCTTACCAATCCGGATGTTGATTTCCTGATCTAGGGATAATTTGCTATTTACCACTGATCCTAGATATGTAAAATGGTCTACCATCTCTAGTTTTTATTGATATGGCTTGTGACTATATGTCTATGACTATTGTCTCTGTATTTCCAATGCTTATTTCATGTTATATTTCTAACAAGTGGAAGTGACTTGATTTCTGCTATTAACACTTGGTCGTCCGAAAATTATTATTCTGAAATGTTATCTTCTTCTTCGCTCTCTGCTTCTCGACATATATTGACTATATTTAAAACCATTTTTAAAATCATTCTGAATTATTTCTTTCATTGTATCAGCATTTTTGGTAATTAATGACCCAAGATATTCGAAATGTTCCACCACCTCTAATGTTTCCTCATTAACATATATTTCTTTCTCCATATTATTTTTATATGTATGCATTCTCTTTGTTTTGGCTATGTTCAGATATAAGTTGTGATTTTCGCTATTCCTTTTGGTTGAGGTTATTAGTTTTTTCTATACCATTCTGTGATGTGGATATTAATACTGTATCATCAGCATATCGAATCTCTGGTATTTCATGACCACCGATATTTAGGGCATCATATTGCTCCTTGGTTATAACATTTCTGACATTTATCATTATATTTTTAGCGCTCAGGTTAAACAAATATCTATAAATGTTTAGTTTAGTTTAGTTTAGCTTAGTTTAGTTTAGTCGGCGGATCAACATCACGGCACACGGATGTAACCCATAAGTGCTCCGTTCTACTCCTAACTCAAGCCTGAGTCCGGACAATCTCAACTCAGTGCACGAACTCCGTAGCACCGGCGAGGGTCCTGAAATACTTTCAGTAGATTTTTAACTCGAAATTTTACCCGGACAGCGCCGTTAGGCTACTCTTTTTCGATTTCCAACTGGCAAGGGACTTTTTACGTGCACAACAATACACACGGGCGTCCGATCTCACTACCCAGAGACCAGGGGAATTTCGTTACTAGAAGTCCACGTGAAAATATCCCGGCCCTCACCGGGGCTTGAACCCGGCATCTCCAGCACTCGATGCAGACACCATGCTTCGAGACCACTCAGTCCCCCATCTATATATAAAGTAGGCAAAGAAGGCTCCATGCCTTGGGCGTATTTATCTTATAGTGTGAGCCAAAAAACTGTATTGACCAATCAACATTGGTGTGGGTGATGTGGGCAGTATCCCGCCACATGCCTTTAGTTCTCCAGAAATGTCCTAGTATCACCTTCAGAATGGGATGACCTGGAATACTAGAAGAATAAATTATTTATTTTTTGTTTTTAATCCGCCTAAGTGCGGATTCGAACCATGGCCACGGACTGATATGAAAGCTTGCTAACGGCTACTTAATCGCGGTTCATTTATGCTAACGTTTAATTATACTACCTTCTTCTAGCTCGTCTCAACCTTCTTTGTCTAGAATGATCACCAGACTACTTTTAGATTTAGATTCTCACCGGATTGTCTCGGAGTCTATATATTTTAGCCTTAAACTTCCCTCACGATGTTCGACGTTTCCTTATAGTGCCCCACTGTAATGTTGACAAGATCAGGTGATCACACTTATATCCCTACAGAATCAACACAACGACCACTACCACATGATTTACAAACAGAGACAGATCACAGTTCTTCCCCTCAGGGTGAGGCTTAGCAGACTGAATAAACACACGCATAGATTTTGTTTGTTTGGCTCGTCATTATGGATGTGTGTACTAGGCGAAACGAAACTGCTTAACATGCTCTTCAGGTTTGCCTGTGTATCCGGAGCAAAGAAAGATTTACTGCTCCACATAATTAACCATAATTGGTTTTATGGAACTAAAGAGGAATTCAAAGGGACAAAAATCGAGTCCATCGTTAGAACTCAGTTGAGGGTGTAATATGCAAAGACAGCCATCGCAAGACGAAGCAAAAAAAAACAAAAAACAATTAGCCGAAGAAGATTGAGAAAAAGAAAATTAGGAGAGAGAAGGAGGAGGAAGAAGAGGAGAAGGAGCAGACGGCTGAGCAGGAGGAGAAAGACTAATAGTAATGTAACTAATAATAATAATAGAAGAAGAAGAAGAAGAAGAAACAGAAGAAGAAGAAACAGAAGAAAAAGACGATGAAAAGAAGAAGAAGAAGGTGGAAGATAAACAAGAGGAAATCAAATCAAATCAAATCAAATCAACTTTATTAGGGTCACAAA
The DNA here is from genome assembly GCA_963921405.1 of Cepaea hortensis. NCBI lineage: Eukaryota > Metazoa > Mollusca > Gastropoda > Stylommatophora > Helicidae > Cepaea > Cepaea hortensis. The sequence goes on from OY992894.1 coordinate 38,694,607, forward strand.
TTGGGCGCGCAGGCCCGTCTTACATTCGGCCTTTCCAACCACTCGTCTTTCGTTCATCAAGAGCATTTTACATTTACATAGGAAGAAAAATAAACATTGTGAAATGAATGTTGTAAACATAAACAAGGCAAATTACCATGTTATGAGGCCCATCTCCCACGTACCCATACATCACCCCACCCACACACACGCACACCAAGGGACACATACATACACACCAACCGACCCATCCCCCTCCCGCATACCCCCCCCCCACTCCCCTCACCTGTTCCCCCAACCAAAACACACTCGCCACCCACAAACATGCCCCTACCAACCCACATATCCCACGTCCACCCACATACACATCCTAACCCACACATCCTCTCCCCATCCACACCTAAAACCACCCATCCCCCAGCCACATCTCCATTGACCACATATTTCCCACCCACGGACACAATCCCCCCTTCCCCCCCACACACACACACATCTCCCTAACCACCCATACATCCCCAATCCACTCACACACACACCCCACCACCCACACATACATCCTCCACCCACCCATACATGCCTTAACCCAATACCCCACTACACAATCCCCCACCCGCACGGAGAAGAAGAGAAGAAGAGGAGGAGGAGGAGTAGGCGGAGGAGGGGAAAGATTGGGAGAAGGAGAAAGACGAATAGTAATAATAATGCGAATAACAATAATGATAAACAGACGAAGAAAAAGAAGATTAAGATGATGATGATGATGATGATGATGATGATGATGATGATGATGATGATGAAGCTGTAGCAGAAGAAAATAGAAATTATATTTCAGTTATTCTATAATTATATATTTACTAACTCCTACCTAATGTTATAATTTCAGCCATTTAAAAATCAGTTATATACGATGGGTGTTCTGAAAATAATACACCACTTCGTTTTTCTCAGCTTATAATGAACATAGAAGCGTGTAATTTTGCACATTCAAATACGGCGTGTGCCGATTGTGTGTACTAAATTGCAACCAAACCGGTCAAATAATATGGCTGCGCTAAATCCTTGAAATAGAGAGTGTTAACAACTTGCGTTATAAGCAGCGAATTGTGATAGCAATTCTGGTTGCAGAGAAGGACACTTGTATAAACATTAACAAGCGTCTACGTGATATGTATGGAAGTTTTGCAGTCGAAAGTTGCAGTGTTCAGAGAACCAGGAAGTAGAAATATTGAACTGCTTGATCGGCATCACTGTAGATGTCCTGCCACAGCCACTAACGCAGAAATGTTGAAATGCGTTGAGGGTATTATACTTACTGATAAGCGAATCACTACTCAACAATTGGGCTGTCACCGCCTCACTGGCACATTTAGTAAAGGGCTGCAATTCCAGCCCAAGGGAAACCATTGAGTCGAGCAGGACCCAAGTAATCTAGAACCTTCTAGATAGAGATGGTCACCAAGTCCATGATTCCGTGGACACTGATGTGGCCCGCCTAATGCGGGGTCCACGAGGAACTCGGACAGAGTTACCGCCCGTGTCGAGTTAGGACACGCGGAGACCGGCAGAGGACAGATGGACTTGAGAGAGGCAACAGGGCCTGCCTTTGAGGGACTCTATAGATATCAATAGATATATAGACATAGGCTAGATAGTTTGCTAGACTGTTAAATGATACTTATGTGTTTGATGTTTACTATTTGGGAGATGTAATAGAGCGCGGGTCTGTTTACCCACTGCGCCAACGCATACTGTATATGTAAATACAATAAATATTCGATCTCATAACGAACAGATTTATTGTTGCCTGTATGAACCCAAGTTTAGTGATCTAGATACGAGCAAGACTATGACAGGCTTTTTGGGGGCTCGTCCGGGATTTGAACCCGGGACCTCTCGCCTGTCATAGTCTTGCTCGTATCTAGATCACTAAACTTGGGTTCATACAGGCAACAATAAATCTGTTCGTTATGAGATCGAATATTTATTGTATTTACATATACAGTATGCGTTGGCGCAGTGGGTAAACAGACCCGCGCTCTATTACATCTCCCAAATAGTAAACATCAAACACATAAGTATCATTTAACAGTCTAGCAAACTATCTAGCCTATGTTTATATATCTATTGATATCTATAGAGTCCCTCAAAGGCAGGCCCTGTTGCCTCTCTCAAGTCCATCTGTCCTCTGCCGGTCTCCGCGTGTCCTAACTCGACACGGGCGGTAACTCTGTCCGAGTTCCTCGTGGACCCCGCATTAGGCGGGCCACATCAGTGTCCACGGAATCATGGACTTGGTGACCATCTCTATCTAGAAGGTTCTAGATTACTTGGGTCCTGCTCGACTCAATGGTTTCCCTTGGGCTGGAATTGCAGCCCTTTACTAAATGTGCCAGTGAGGCGGTGACATGGGCCTATAGCTGTCAGTCAGCAATGGTAGTGCAAATGTAGTTATACAATCTCTCGGATTTTATAAGGTTTGCACAAGATGGGTTCCTCGAAGTCTCACAAATTACTACCGATTCCATTGGAAAGGAATGTCTTCTGAATTATTAGAGCGTTTCAGTGCTGGTGGAGTGAACTTTTTGGCACTGATGAAACCTGGGCACAACATTTTGAACCTGAGACAAAAAGACAAACAACTTAAGGCATCATCCACAATCACCACGAAGACAGAAATTCAAGACAACTCTTTCAGCTAAAAAGATCACGATTACTGTGATTAGGAGGTGTGATTTTTTTTGGTTGATGTTATGCCAAGAGGAGAGACAATCAAATCGCATGCTTACATTAAGACATTGAAAGAACTCAACGGTTTCGCAGAGTTCGACTGCACAAGAATTCTGCAGACCTGCTTCTCCTTCACGATAATGCGCGCCCCCACACAAGCCTGGCAACATGAGAAGCAGTCACCAAATTGGGTTGGACTATGACCCCATCCACTGTATAGTCTCGACTTGATACCTTCTTATTTTCATCTACTTGGTCTAGTTAAAGATGCACTCCGTGAGACAAGGTTTGAAGATGGTGAAGGTGTGATTCATGCAGCGGAGAAATGGTTACACGATCAAGACAACATCTGGTACGGGCAAGGAATGCATGCACTTGTTTCTCGCTGGTATAAAGCCGTACAAGATGATCGGGATTATGTTGAATAATACCGTTGTTTACACGACTGCCATGCCACAGAAATCAATGGGTTATATTGCGCACACATAAAACACGAGTAGATATATACACGAGTAGACAATATAATATTTCGTAAACCTAAAAGTATCAGTAAGAAATGCACGAATTGTGTGTAATAAAAAGACGTAACGAAAAGGGTTAATCTAACAACTCCATAGATACAATTTCACTTTGGCACGGAACTTCGAGACAGACACTACGTTTTTGAAACAGCACATACACAAAAGCCAGTAGTCATTGAAAAACCATTAGGAGCCACATTAAGACTTAAAAGTTAACAGCCATGAAACATGAAACCAACGATAGATACGATAGATACTTCCACCATGCAGGACAGTTGTACTTGTTTCAGCAACAGTTAAGGAAATAGAGAAAGGACTTATGAAAGATTGTTGAGCATTCTGCGCAATGTACATATAGCCATCAGTGGATACGGTGACGAACACGCCCCTGTGCGAAATAAGCTAAATAAGGAGCTGAAACCGGCTGATGGGTTTTTCAATGAATACTGGCTTCTATTTCGAGGATCTGTGTCAAAGTGAAAGTGTATCTTTGTTGATGTTAGAAGATGCCTTTTCGTGACGTATTTTTATTACACGCAGTTGGTGCGTTTCTTACTGATACTTTTAGGTTTACGAAATATTATACTTTTAGCATCTTCTCGTGTTTTATGTGTGTGAAATCTAATTCATTGATTTCTGTGACATGGCAATGACATATTCACGTATCTTATATATAAATTAGGATCGTCTGTCTGTCTGTATGTATGTATCTATGTATGTTCTTTATACGTTCGCGAACGGCCCATCCGATTGAGATGAAATTTTCTACACGCCTTCCTTTCCTTCCAGAGCTGCCAACTGTGATATTTTGTTAGTGTGAAATCGCCTGCTTACTCAGTATTATTTCATTTTTCATCATAATTTCATATATCTCAGGGGACCTAGCTCTGTAAAAGTTATTTCAAGGGGCATAACTTTTCTGTATAACTTATAGTCATATTGTGACATCGTTTTCAAAGATTTATAAACTCTTTGTCCATAGTTATGTACCGGCATATGAGTTATAATAAATAATGATACAATCTGTAAGGCATTTTCAAATTTTTCATAAAAATAATGCACAATGCATAACATTGTAACTCATCTATTTTTGCTTAAGAAGTTACTGTAGTCATGCACGTGATTAGAAAGAGTTTTCATTAAAAATAATGGATGGTGTGTGGAAGGACATTCTTTTAAGTTACTTTTTTTGTTGTATGAATTTAATGAGAACTTATATGACTACTTATATGAATTAAATGAGATGCTCCCCACCAGGGACTGGGCGAAGCCGGGCAGGGTCAGGCAGACAGATAGACAGACAGATAGACAGACAGATAGACAGTCGGGAACGGGAACTTATATGACTACTTATATGAATTAAATGAGATGCTCCCCACCAGGGTCTGGGCGAAGCCGGGCAGGGTCAGCTAGTATCTTATATATAAAAGGCAATGTGTGTGGATGTGTATGTCTGTATGTATGTCCTTTATGCGTTCGCGAACGGCCCATCCGATTGAGATGAAATTTTCTACAGGCCTTCCTCTCATTCCTGCGCTGCCAACTGTCATATTTTTGTTTCTTCTTCCTCCTCCTCCCTCCTCCCCTCCCTAAATACGTACGTAAATATATGATGATGATGATGAAAGAATCCCCGAACCAAAACGCCAGGACAAGCGAAGAAAATGACGTGACTACACAGAATCGACACACGGCAATCATCATCATCATCAAGTGCCGTGCCGGCTGGCGTAGGCATTAATGGTTCTCCATAGATCTCAGTCTTTGGTTTTCTGGATCAACTCTGCTGCTGATATATATGCCTCCATGCCACGGCAATATCAATAACAATTCATCTTTTTATGTGTAAGGAAGTAATCTACAGTCGTGTAGAAGGGAAGAACAATCAATGGAAGGATCGAAATCACAGAACCTAGACGAGTATGAATTCGGAATGGCGAACTCCCTCCTCCTCTCTTCTCCTCCTCCCTCCTCCTCCCTCTACCTCCTCCCCCTCCTCCTCCTCCCTCCTCCTTCTCACTCTTCCTCTCCCTTCCTCCTCCATCCTCCTCCCTCCTCCTCCTCCCTCCTTCTCCCTCCGCCTCCTCCTTCCTCCTCCCTCCTCCTACTTCTCCCTACTCCTCCTCCTGCCTCCTTCTCCCTCATCCTCCTCCCTCCTCCTCCTCCCTCCTTCTCCCTCTTCCTCCTCCATCCTACTCCCTCCTCCTCCCACTACCTCCTCCCTCCACCCTCCTCCTCCTCCCTTCTCTTCCTCCTCCCTTTCCTTCCTCTTCCTCCCCCCTCTACCTCCTCCTCCCTCTACCCTCCTCCTCCCTCCTCCTCCTCCACCTCCCTTTCCTTCCTCCCCTCCTCATTCTCTCTCCTCCTCCCTCCTCCCTCTCCCTCCCTCCTCCTTCCTCCTTCTCCCTCCGCCTCCTCCCTCCTCCTCCTCCCTCCTTCCTCCCCCTCCCTTCTCCTACCTCTCCTTCTCCCTCCTCCTTCTCCTCTCCCCTCCTCCAATTCCTACCGT
>OY992894.1:38700542-38773042 GCA_963921405.1 Cepaea hortensis
TTGTCCGTTTATCTAAGGTTGTTTCTAACCGCAACCAATAAATGATTAGACAGACAGACAGACAGACAGACAGACAGACAGACAGACAGACAGACCAGACAGACAGACAGAGAGGGAGGGACAGACAGATAGACAGACAGATAGATAGTCGGGAACGGGAACGGGAGCTTATATGACTACTTATATGAATTAAATGAGATGCTCCACACCAGGAGCCAGGCGATGCCGGGCAGGGTCAGACAGACAGACAGACAGACAGACAGATAGACAGACAGACAGACAGACAGACAGACAGACAGACAGACAGACAGACAGATAGTCGGTAACGGGAACGGGAGCTTATATGACTACTTATATGAATTAAATGAGATGCTCCACACCAGGAGCCAGGCGATGCCGGGCAGGGTCAGACAGACAGACAGACAGACAGACAGACAGACAGATAGACAGACAGACAGACAGACAGACAGACAGACAGTCAGGAACGGGAACGGGAGCTTATATGACTACTTATATTAATTAAATGAGATGCTCCCCACCAGGGACTGGGCGAAGCCGGGCCGGGTCTGCTAGTTGTGTATAAATTTGATGTTACAGTGGTACTTCAGGTTACGAACGCCTCAGGTCACGAACAATTCAGGTCACGAACAACAACTTCGAAAATTTTATGTCTCAGGTAACGAACAGTGCCTCGAGTTACGAACGAAGGCGAGAGTGAGAGATAGAGAGAGAGAGAGATATAGAGAGAGAGAGAGAGAGAGAGAGAGAGAGAGAGAGAGAGAGAGAGAGAGAGAGAGAGAGAGGAGGGAGGGAGAGGCAGCAAGGTGTAACGTTGGAGACAAATGATCGCATACAGTGCAAACAGTATTACAGATGAGCTTGTGGATCTTCAGAATGAACAGCTAAAGACATTAAAGGAGGAGCAGTCGTCCGATGATGAGGAGTTAGTAATCGTTTCAACTGTTAGGATTAAAGAAATTTGCAGCAAGTGGGCAGACGTCGAAGACTTCATTGTGAACCATCATCCAAACAAACTTGTTGCTAACAGGGCAAGTAAACCTGATGAATGATAACACGATTGACCACTTCAGAAAGATTCTCCAGCAAAGGAAGCGACAAACTTCCCTTGATAGTTTCTTGGTGCCGAAAGATTCCCAGTCGGCTGCCAAGAAACAGCGACAAGATACTCCCGAAACTAATGATTCAGAATAACAAAGAAAGTGACAAATTTCCCATGATCATTTACGTTTTTAATAAAGATAGACTAAATCATTTTTTTTATTTTACATTTAATTCATTTGGTTGTTTTCTTTCTCTTTATTTAGTACGTGAAGTACACGTATTCTTTGCGTTTTGTCAGGTAAACGACCGGTTGTTAATAAAAGAAATAATGATTTTTTCATCTTGAAACGGATTGTCTTTATTTAATTGATTTCAATGTTTCGGATTACGAACGTTTCGAGTTACGAACCGAGTTCTGGAACGAATTAAGTTCGTAACCCGAGGTACCACTGTAGTTGAATAAACAGCTCTTGAGAAAAACGACGTGGGGCATTACTTTCTGAATGCCCTTCGTATATGCAGGGTGTATTTTTTAATTACTGTGAGTTTTTTTTTGAAAATATTGCCTTTCCAAGTTTTGTATTTGCCTTTTATGTTGCATGAGTTCACAGAATGTAAATACAAAACTTTGAACGGCAATATTTTCAAAAACAACACAGCAATTAACAATACACCCTATGTATCATCATCATCATCATCATCATCATCATCATCTTCCACTTCTGCCGTCAAGCGTCGTGGGGAGGAATAATTTGCGATCCAGTATATCATAGTAAAAATTCAAAAGCAAGCGTAACAGTTTGTTGTTGCGCTCCTGCTGTGTGAAGACGCCACATAAACCAGTTTGCGAACGGCAAAAAGAAAAAGCAGAATCACAGATTACACACCAATCTTCCTTGCTTGGTTAACAACAATTTTCTTCCTCAGGGTTGCATCACAATGAACGTCTGTAGGGCTTCCCAGCAACAGTAAATTCTTGAAAATTGCTCCTCAAATCCTGACGTACAGAATGCTATCAAAGATAATACGTTTGTCGTACGCCTGTCGTTGTATGCCATTTACGAATGTACTCACATCTTCCAAGTGAGTGTAGGGTAATGAATGCACGCACAGCGTTCTCACGGCTGCTGGGTAAATACATATTCATCATTATGTGCCATGCCGATAAGCGTGGGAGGTCATGTTTCGCCATCTCACACGATCACCTGAGTCGTGGATCATCTCGGTGTTCTTGTCTCGACCATACCACGTGGCAAAGCCATACAGGTATTACTTCTCCGCCATCCTCTTGTTCTCCCCCCCCCCCCCCTTTTCAGTCTTGCCAATTGCCATCAAGGTCTCAAATTTAGTTCTTTTTATAATGTGTTCAAAAATCTTGACTGTCTGATTGCTCTAATCAATTTACGAATTTCAGTGGTTTCTTGTAGGACTTGGTCATTGATATTTCAAGATGTCCATTGTATTATTTCATTTTCCACATAAACCACATTTTCACAGCCAGGAAATGCTTTTCTGCTTGTCTAAATAAATAAATGTGATGCATTCCTTTACAGGACATCGCTGAAAACATCAGTATCTTTCAGCTGATTGTTGATTTCTTGGCAAGATTACGTTCAGTAGTTTGCCACTGCTTTCTGAGCGATCGGATCCAAACTTTCATGGGTCACTGGCGCGACTCGAACAGCTTCCAATTCTCGTGCGCTCACGTCAACCACGAGAGCATTCGGGGTTACGGAAAAAGCTGCTAACTCCTCGGCCAGGGAGGCCGGCTTCTGCTTGTCTGCTCATTGTAAATATATGTTATAACGTCTTAATATCCAAAGCTAATGGTCGACGTTTGGTGCAGGAGAGCCTGGCATATGATACCACAACATCCAGCTTAAGAATGGAGGTGGAGGCAGTCACTGCGGCAATTCCGCTGGATGGAGAATACGACACACACACACACACACACATCGTGATTGTAACTGCCTCAGAAAGCATGCTGACGAGTGTAGGACGGGCAGGCTTCGTGTGGAGTGGCTTGCTTCGCTTCGGAGGTCACGGGTGACCTTTTCTTCGGGGCATGCCGGTGTGCTGGGAAATGAACAGGCGGACAGATTGGCTGGCTGAGTATTGATACATGATAAGGCAGACGTGGTTTCGGCCTTGTGGGAGCACGTGTACACCTCGGAGGAGCAAATGGATTACCATGGTCTGGCAAGAATGAGACAGCGAGGAGTGACGAGGGGATCTGGCCGACGCTTAACGCTCAGAGAAAGGCGAGACGGAACTTTTGGAACTCTTCGCTGGCTGCTTAGGATGGGGACGGAGCGCTTATGGCAATGCACCGAATGCTGTGATGTCGATTCCTAAATCAATCAATCAATCAATCAATATCGAACGTAATTGTCATTACTGAAAGAAGACCGAAGAGAACTCATTTAAAATGTTAGTTCCTTTCTTATTATTATTACGTCATTTATCAACATAAAAACCTGCTCAACAACTTGACAACTGTTTTATATATATATATATATATATATATATATATATATATATATATATATATATATATATATATATATATATATATATATATATATATATATATATATAAGCGTCTACGAAGACTTAGTAGTTACAGAAGAAATTGAGGCCCCAAACATGTTGGGAAACAAGATTTCATTAAAACGTTAGCGTATAGTGATATCCTAGACGATCTGGAAGTATAATGAAAGCACCATAGAAAACAGTCGAAGACAAAAGAGCAAGGGGGTAGAAAACTATAGAAGTTACCTGCAAGATATGAATAAACAGAAGCCTGTCAGAATGTTGAACCAAAAGGAAAACGGAAAGAGTTGGAGATCAATTGTAGTCAGCCTTTATTGTGGAGATAACATTTCATTGACTGACTTACTATAGGTTTTAATAATTATCAACAATGGAACACGATCTAATGTTAAGTAATAAGAGCAAGGGCCTTGACATGTAATGAGACAGCGCTTGTGACTTTGAAGAATGCAGCCCTATTGGTGATGTACCCGTCACCCTCAGACAGGCAATAAGATCGGTCATATGGTCGTGAATAAACATCAAACTAGCAAGAGTGATGGAAGTATGATGATACTGTTGAAGAAATTGTCACTAAATAAAGACGGGATTTCTTTTAGAGAGAGAGAGAGAGAGAGAGAGAGAGAGTGTGTGTGTGTGTGTGTGTGTGTGTGTGTGTGTGTGTGTGTGTTTGTGTGTGTGTGTGTGTGTGTGTGTGTGTGTGTGTGTGTGAATTTGTCTGAAGAATAAAAAAAAAAGACATATTTCAAAATATGCAGAACCTTTAAGGAGCATAAATTCACTTGGAAAGTCCTGATGACCATCTTTTGGGATATCAAGGGAGCCATACTAGTGTGTTTCCAGAAAAAGAAATGAAACTGTGATTGATGCTTAATATAGTGACATGCTAGTCAACAAATTAAGTCCACGATGCGATCGAAACGCCGGGGACTTCTCTCAAGCGGAATATTGTTGCTGACCATTTATACACTCCCCTTTGGTGGGGGTGGGGGGGGGATTTTTAGGATTTCGGGGGAAAGGGGGGGGGGGGAATTAAGATTATGTCAAGATCGCGTTAATACAAGAACCGATTACTTGATATTGTTTTTTCCTTCATACATTATGGTTCTGTACGTCTCACCCGTCTGAAATTCATTTTATAACGTAAGTAGACTCGCAAATCACGTTTTATGTAGATATCTAGACTTGTTTTAGTATGCGCTATTAAATTTAGCTTCCATTATTACGTATAAAGTGTAGGGGCGAGGGTGTTTAGGGTGGAGTAAAAAAAAAGGGGGGGGGGGAATGACATTCTGAAAATATGGTGAAGGGGGGCACGGGCCAAAACAGGTTGAGAACCACTGCTTTACGAGAAGTAAATCGTTCGCAAGAACCAAGTAATGACTGTGAATCTACAACCATAGTCAGGATGCGAGAATAGAAAATTAAAAGAGGTGTGACCAAACAAGAACACTATGCAGGAAGCCAAAAAAAATTGATAAACCAACGCAGGACTGGTGTCATTATCTGTCACACTCTGCGGGATTTACTGAGGAAGGGATCCGAGCACTTATGGACTGAATGGTTCGATGTACAATGAGGATGATCTGTCGACTAACTAACTAACTAACTAACTAACTAACTAACTAACTAACTAACTAACTAACTAACTAACTAACTAACTAACTAACTAACTTACTAACTTACTTACTAACTAACTAACTAACTAACTAACATACTAACTAAACTAAACTAAACTAACTAACAAACTAACTAACTAACTAACTAACTAACTAACTAACTAACTAAACTAACTAACTAACTAACTAACTAACTAGCTAACTACCTACCTATCTACCTACCTACTTACCTAACTAACTAACTAACTACTTAACTAACTAACTAACTAACTAACTAACTAACTAACTAACATATCCATCACCCTAACAACAACGGTAAGATATTACAGCAGACATTTGTTCTGATACTGTTAGAACATTTCATGCATGAGGCAGTGTGTGTTCTGAACCAGTTTCCTGCTGTGGTTCTGTGTTGTGACAGCACCATCACATATAGGCCTGGGAGCAAGGAGGAATAGGTTTCCTTCACTATGACAAGCGATGAGCCCAGGTGTCGAATCAGCGTCCGTCAGTTCTCGTGTTATTATCCGCGCATTTCGCTCTCATCGTCGCTAGCACGTCGCCCAATATGAGTCAGTTAAACAAAAGTTAATTGCATATCCTTTACACGACCTTGCAGTCAACACTTGCATTTTGTGCTGTTGTGATCTCTTAGCAAGTTTACGCTCTGTAATTTGCCATTCCTGTCTGAACGACCGGCACCCATACTATTTCATAAAAAAAAAAAAAACAACGTAATGAGATATACTGCCCAATCGTCTGCTGCTGTGTTTTGAACGCGGCTTTGCAGTATTACGAATTAGTAACACTTTCACCACGGAACCGTCTGTATGAGTCAATACAACCTAATAATGATTAATCTTGATTTCCTTCAGTTTCTGTATGTGCGTGTTTTGCAAATTAGTCCTGACTACCCGAAATAGGAAACGTTTTCACCAAGCGTTAGATTTGTAGTTTGCTGTGATAGTATAGTGTCTTGTGTGCGAGCGCGCAACCCGGCCTCCCCTCCCCCCCCCCCACCCCAACCCCTCCTCAGACACACACAACAAGACCAGAATTAATATCCTGTATTGCTATGACAAAGTAGCAACACTACATAATAAGTGGACTTTAGACAACGTAAATAGAATGTAGCCGACAGTAGGAAACCACCACAATAATTTCCTAGGAATTCGCATGGTGACAATATACAGATTAGATGTATCGTTGACTGTTTACGCAAATAATTTCGCACCAGTGTTAGAATTGAATAACATCACTAAGCAAAAATGCTTATTATCCATGACAATATATATTTCAGATTTTACAAATCCTCTATTTATGTGCATTCTTATACAGTTCGTCTGAATCAAATATCGGATTTATAACCCAATTCAGTACCGGAAATATCATTTCCTAGAAATATAAATATGGAAATTAAGATTATTGATGTGAAAAAGGGGTGTTGATATCATTGTAATTTCACACCCTCAGCCACGCACCAGTTTATTTTTCGGACAGCAATCTGGAAAGGAGTATCGAGCAAGATGCTCGTGATGGATATCTGTCAGAACCTGGAAATACGTTTTCTGTTATAAGCACGTGCGAGTCGCGGTTGTGAGGTGGCTATCCCGCTAACTGCTAGTCCAGTGGTCATGTGTTCAAATCCACTTCGGGATGGATTTTTGTTTCCGTTACCTCACTTTGAACTCAAGCGTAGTTATACACTTGCTACTACTTCTAGTACACTGGGCTGATGTTTGCGTGTGGATTAGCTTTCCCTATTACTAGTGTCCCTTGACATCAGGCGAACCCACTTCGATTTCAGAGGTACTTGCAATTTACACCCCCTCCCCCCCCCCCCCCAGTCTAGGACGAAACGACAACATTTTAGTCCAACTGACTGGTGATGGGGTTGAACCCATTACTTTGGCATCAGTACACCGGAAGTTTACGAGCCAGCGCTCTTATACATTAGGCCATGCTGACTGCTCATTCGTCGTCTTGATCCACGATATTCTACTATTATATAGCAATAACTATAAGATTTAAATCATGAAATTATTTTATTCTACCAAACGCGAGATAAGGAAAATAGCTGTTACCTGGAGACGCTTGAGCTGAGGGTTGCATCACGAAGTTAGTAATGCTGGCAGTTATCTGTTCGTCTAGTCTAGTATGTAACATTGTGATGTGTATGTCTTTGCCATTTCAGAATACATACCAGTAGCCTATTAAATCAAGCATTTTAAATACAGTGGCACCTCGGGTTACGAACTTAATTCGTTCCAGAACTCGGTTCATAACACAAAACGTTCGTAACCCGAAACATTGAAATCAATGAGATAAAGACAATCGGTTTCAAAATGAAAGAATCGTTATTTTTTTAAAATTAACATCCGGTCGGTTACTTGACAAAACGCAAAGAATATGTGTGCTTCACGTTTTAAATAAAGAGAAAGAAAACAACCAAATGAATTAAATGTAAAATAAAAAGAGATTTAGTCTATCTTTATTACCAAGGGAACGATCATGGGAAATTTCTCACTTTCTTTGTTATTCTGAATCATTAGTTTCAGGAATATCTTGTCGCTGTTTCTTGGCAGCCGACTGGGAATCTTTCTGCACCAAGAAACTATCAAGGGAAATTTGTCGTTCCTTTGCTGGAGAATCTTTCTGAAGTGGGCCATCGTGTTATCATTCATCACATATAGGGGCATAGGGCTTGTTAGCAACAAGTTTGTTTGGATGATGGTTCACAATGAAGTCTTCGACGTCTGCCTATTTGCTGCAAATTTCTTTAAACCTAGCAGTTGAAACGGTCACTGACTCCTCAACATCAGACGACTGCTCCTCCTTTATTGTCTTTAGTTGTTCATTCTGAAGATCCACAAGCTCATCTGTACGCCATCGTTTGTCTCCAACGTTACACCTTGCTGTCTCTCGCTCGTCTTCTTTCGTAATCCGAGGCACTGTTCGTTACCCGAGACATAAAATTTTCGAAATTGTTGTTCGTAACCTGAATCGTTCGTAACCTGAATCGCAGAACCACGAAAAAACACACAACATGGATAAAGAAAATAACAAGTTGGTGGAACGCAGAAGCAAAGAAAGCTGTAAAAGACAACAACAACAAAAAAAGAAAAGAAAGAAAAAGTGGTCGAAGAGCAAACAGGAATGCGATTACATAGAATACAGAATAGCGAGAAGACATGTGAATAGAATAGTAACGATAGAAAAACAACAAATACTAGAAGGAGTATGGAGAAACCCTAAATAAAAACTACGAGTACAAGGAGGCAACTACAAACTTCTACAAAAGGATAAGTGCAATGACAACCAGAGGAGAATCCTTTGACCCAACTGAAATAATTAACAGCGAAAATGGAGAACCATTAAGTCAACAAAAACAAATCCTAATAAGATGGAAACAGTACTTCCAACAACTTCACAACATCCCATCAGATGTCACAGGAATTCAAAAAACCAACACAGATGCCACTGAAGAACTAGAACCAGGCATAGTGAAAGAAGAAATTATAGAAGCCGTCAGACTGGCCCCATTTAACAAATAACCAGGACAAGATAAAATACTAAATGAACTAATTAAAGCAGCAAGAGAAGTAGGAACAGCTTGGCGACATAGAATGTTCAACCATGATTGGGTAAAACAACAAACACCAGGAGACTGGGGAAACGCCATAATTATCCCAAATTGGAAAACAAAACAAAGGCAGCAAAAGATACTGCACACAATACAGAGGCATTTCACTGTTGAGTCATGCTGGGAAAATATTTTGCAAAATTCTTGAGAAAATATTACGAACTACTATAGAACCCCAGCTAAGCGAAACACAATTTGTAATTAAGAAAAATAAAGGATGTACAGATGCCATTTTTGCTCTTAGACAACGTGTAGAAACATCAACCGAATTCAACAAAACACTCTACTTAGCCTTTGTCGACCAAGAAAAGGCATTTGATAGAGTAGATAGAAACAAGCTGTGAGAAATCCTTAAACACTATGGAGTGAGTACACATCTAACAAACCTATGTAGAAGCTTATACAACAACAGTGAATGCATAGTGAGAGCAACTGGAGGACACTCAGAACCCTTCACCATAAGATCCGGAGTACGACAAGGTTGTGTCCTGTCACCTCTCTTGTTTATAACACATATAGACAACATATGTAAAGAAACCAGCCAAACAGAGACCACAAGAACACTCTATGGCGAGAACACATAAGAAGAACCATCTGCAAATCTAACCATTAGAGAACTCATGTTTGCTGACGACCAAGCACTAATAGCAAAATCAGAAGCTGAATTACAAGACCATATGAATTGTCTAAGCGAAATGTGTAGAGAACATAACATTAAAATTAGCACAAGTAAAACAGAGGTAATGACTATAACTAAAGAAGAAAAAGCAACAACAATTCACCTAACCGAACATCCCTTGAAACGAGTAAAGAGTTTCAAGTACCTAGGAAGTATAATACCATCACATGGCAAATCAGAAAACGAGATCGAAAATAGATTCAATAAGGCAAACCAACTCATTGGACAAATGGCACCTATACTGAAGAACACACATGTATCAATAACTACTAAGAAAGCACTTTACAACACAATCTTCCCATCAACTCTATAATGCCAATGCCAAACCTGGACAATGACAGAAAAAGAGAAAAGAAAATTCACAACAGAAATGAGATTCCTGAGATGAATACTCAATGTATCAAGAAGAGATAAGATCAGAAATGAAGAAATCAGGACTAAAGTGGGGGTTATAGCTGTACTAGATTTTATTAGAAGGCAGCAAGTCAAATGGTTTGGTCATGCAAGTAGGTTACCAACTAACAGTATACCACGACTAGCAATGATGTACACTCCAGAGGGAAGCAGAGAAAGAGGCCGACCACGTAAACGATGGACGCAGGGAATAACAGAGTCCATGGGAATATCGATACATGAAGCCCATAAGCGGGCACTCTCCCGCTGTTTATACTTCACCTCGACACCGCAAGGTACAGGAGGAACATGATTAGATTGAGATTGAGCCTACTAAATAATCACTAGCCTACATGACAAAAGAATTCTAAAGTAACCGCATATCAGATACTATTTGTTGCACTTCAAACAGATAAGGCTAGTGCAAGCCAGATACTGGAGATGTGGAGTGTTAGGCCTTCACATAGTCCACGGTATAAAGATGTGAGGTAAACAGTTCCCATTTTATTGCATTCCTTTTCAGAAAATTCCAGTAGCGTTGTATATATCCAGTTGTGATATTCTAGTATGATAATTGGTCGCGTCAAGCATGAATCGCGTGGTCAGTGGTTGCACACCCGCCTCACACGCTAGTGATCCGGAGTTCGATCCCAGGTCCAGTCAGGGATATGCACTACTGATGAGCTCAAACGATAGCGAAGCTCGAGTCTAGTGCTTACAATCTGACGTGGACAAGGCTTAAGGTTCGTGCTGGAATACCATCAGCTTTGCCATTGGTGGGTTGTGCTCAATATTTGAAATTCCAGTAGCGTTATGAAAACTGCTCGACGCCCATGCCTGTCATGATATTTGAATAGCTAATTCTGCCACACCGGAGGATTGAATTCGGACCAGTGTTTTGGTATGCAAGAGCACTTACAACTGGTTAACATCGGATGCTTTGACTACTAAACATATGATATGCTCAGGTATTGCGAAATGTGGTGATGTCCCCTCTTTCGTATCGCCTTGATGCATTTATAATCTTGGATGCACATTTCTCACGGTTCGGTTCACAACAAAGCACGATGATAATGTACCACGAAGCTAGGAATACTGACATTTATCAGTTCCTCTAGTATCTAGCGTTGTAATGTTTATGTCTCCGTCATGTTAGAATCAATACCGTCGGCCATTTGAATAATCGCACTACTACACCACTGACCCACAGCGACAGTTACTTAACATATGATATTTACCTCTTACGATCAACAATTTCTTTCAATTTAATTTCCTAGATGTGGCTGATTTAGTCACAGGATTGTTACTCTGAAGTTGGGATGGACCCCAGTTATAACTTCTCTTCTGAGGTTGAACGGGATAAGGGTAATGGAAAAACGACATGACATGACATATGATACACTGGAGTGATGAGAAATAATGTTACTCTATCTGTTTATCTCTTTTCTACCTTTCACATGTCGGGTGCATATTACCCGCGGTTATGTTAATCACATAGCAGGATTATGATGTAAACATCATTTTCTCATCAACTGAGGATTAACCAGATACCGTAATGCCTACAAATCATTGCACTAATCATACTATTTCCGCAATTCAGTCTTAACGATGTAATAGATGTAATAACAGTGGAAGTTCGAACTATGCATGGCACGATTAGGGCAATGATGACTACGAGTTTATGGCTTCATTCTGGGATTGATAATAAACGCGCGAAGTTTTCAGCACACACGGGTAATGATGCCTTAACACGCAAAAGCACAATTACGGAAAACCGGCTTCATCATTGAGTGGTACACGAGCTCTCAATTATCTAACGACAACGAATTTCTGTCTAGTCTTGTTTTGTTCAATCCCTGGCGGACTGAATTCATCTTCTGTTGCTTGCGCCTCGTTAAATTTGACGTAAGTTCGACATCTCATTCTTGTAATTGTTGTTTCTCTGGTCATCGAGTAGAAAATCTGTAATGATACGAAAAAATCTTCATGGAGGTCTTCTTCATATTTTGCTACCAGCAGATATTCTATTGCTGTAAGCAAATAAAATCAGCTGCTTGAAACTTATTCAAAAAAGATGGCAAAACCATTCTAGTTTCTAGTCACCAAATCATTCTACTTGCTAGTAAACATATGCAGAGGTGCTTCGTGAAAGCTTTGTAAACGGCTTGCTTGTGGTGGCTCGGTTATATAATTCGAAACAAGATGATCATTAACACAAGCAAAGTTCGATTTCAAATAGTTTGGTCTATAGTTAGAACAGAAGCAGCGACGATAATACGTTATGTTATAGTTTGTGAATTATCATACGAATATATTCAAACACTGGGTGCGCCACATGGTAATGGCATCGACTAGGTAACAGTAACCAAGCGTTAAAATCTGTAGAAATTAACGGACACTTTTACATATCTTGAGTCGCATCGGTCATATAATGCTAGAATATTATTGTATAGACCCATCGGCACACTGTGAGTCGTGTAGTCAGTACTCCTACGGCTGCTTTTACTTCTTCTTACTTTTCTGGTACCAATTTTAGGCTAGGTCGACCTGGGAGCCCTGGTCAATTGCACAAATCCGACTGGATAGTGATTCGATCTCATAACCACCGGGACGGCAGGTAAGCGTCTACCCACTAAGCTACCGAGGCTCCCAAAAGCGTGCTGACAAGAATTCTTCTGTTGGAAGGCCAAGCAGCCAGTTCATGGCTTTACGATAATTAATTCCATCCTGCAACCGTTGACCCTACCTTTACTACCGGTTACAACACTTCTACAACCGTTAACAACTGTACAACGGTTGCAAGCCCCAGCCACCATTTTAAACATCGTTAATTCCGCTTTTAAAACAGTCAAACCCACATTGACAATCGTTAACCTCACATATTTTTTTACAATTGTTAACAGCACTTCATTGTGTGATAAGAAAAGGAGGTAAGAAACAGCGCCAGTCCCCGCACTGGATAACAATGTGACCTTGTATGGGTGAAGCTGTGTCACTTCACACTACTGATCCTGCATTATTATAGGATTTAATTTAATTTAAATTAAATTAATTACAATCAGAACTAATGGGAGACTGCAGCAGTTCAATACAGGCACCCAGCTGGATCACACAAACAATCAGACGTGGTGAGATTGCGTGTCTGAAGACCGATGGATCCTAAAGTACAATGGTGTTTTATTGTTTTTACTACAATCTCGTAAAAGATCCATCTGTCCACAGTTAATATCGATTGAAAATTGAGCAGTGTGTACTTTAGTTTAGTGACTTGCTTGGTCAGTATGAAACATCTGAACCGTTCTCGGCTATAGAAACGATACTTCGAGGAGTCGATGGTCAGTGATGGTCGATTGAAGGCAATAAAACACCGCTTTTCCATTTTGAATACCAAAGCACAGAGGCTTTTAAAGTAAATACAGTCATTAAAAAAAAGCTATAACCATCAGGTCTGATGCAATATTCACAAAGGAGGTGAGTGGACTGTGAAGAAAATGTAGCATGTTCTGTCTCATTGTTATGAAAGTATAAGCCTACAATATTTCCAATATACATTTTAATGATATTTCTCCCATGAAAACAATTGTCTTTCTCTTAGTTGGTTGGGTATGTAGTTGTGAATCTTTTGGAAGACACTGAGTCCAATGTATTGGCGGTCACGTGGTTGCAGCTCTGAAAATTCGCTTGCATCTATCAGGATTAGGTGGTTTAGAGATTTTTCACCCTACATGGTGTCAAAGTACTATCTTTACCGGGGATGTGCTGCAAGAGTTCTCCTTCTCCTCTACAAGCTCAGACATCCACTGGGTGCAAGGCCGATACTGTAAATTCACAAGAGCGGATAGACATAACAGGATCTAACCGTGTAGTTAATCCGCACAATACATACAGGCTGGCTGGGACTAGATCTAGACTGCTAATGTTTCCTAACGGGCTTTTGGAACTTCATTGTCAACGGACTCTAACCTAATGTCCAGAGACATGTCTTCCTCTTGCAAATGTGTTCTCTGCTTATGGTTATAACCTGGTTGTTATGCCATTTTCTATATACACAAAATAAGTTGTTAGTCTAATATAAAATACATTCTCTGGGAGTCTCTGTGGCGAAGTGGTCAAGCCGTTTGACTCGTGATCCGAAGGGCCGCGCCCTTCGGTGTTACGAGTTAAATGTTTCGGAGACTCCTGTGGGTCGTCGCTAAAAGCTACGGAGTTCGTGCTTTGTGCGATGCTTTCCGTGCTACGGAAAGAGACCGAGCCATATGGGATAAAACCCGGTGCAATGAAGTCGACCCTGTCGACTTTTAAGCGACTTTTTTTACGTTACTAAAACAATATTTACTGTGTTACTCAATGCTTCTGTTGATTATTCATTCGGTGAATTCTTGTAAAGTTAAGAAAGTTGCGGGTCCTTCACAGAATATCCTCATAACTTATGCCCACCGTGACGTAAACAGAGCTGCACTGACATTTCACTGACATTTATATTCATCTCCTTGAGCGCACACTGCGCTAATACAGCACAGTGTTTATGTTATTTGGCGTATCCACAAATCTCCCCATCTTACTCGGTAGAATCTAAATCAATTTAATAGATACCTGAAGCTAAAAATTAATGCAGTATTTTATACATTTTAGGCTCAATGCCTGGGCATATAGGCAAAGCCTAACAGTATTACTCCTGGTCGCTACTGTACTACGAGTGTAATGTGTTACTTGCATCTACTAGGTCACGATATAATGAACTGGAGTGACCACATCTCTTCTTGGCTGCATTATCCTCCCAAACATTTTTTCAAACAATTCTGAACAATATCCGACCAACTATTTTACAAAATAGGGACAATGTTAGAGCAGTATTGCTAGTAAAAATATCCTGACAGTGCTTTGTATTGAACCTGATTCACGTTCTAGATCTATCTGCTAAACGCAGATGAGAAGTTGAAAGTCCTGTGGAAAATCTGATGGAAAAAGGCTTGCATCGGGCATGTTGATGTATAATCATATTATTGTTTACATCATTTCAAATGACTGTCATTTCACATCACTACCTAGTATATATGAATGTCTTGTGGTTCAGAATCACAAGATTCAATATCATCATACTGCAAACCATCATGTCTGAATGATCTATCTTGATAGAAAATAAAGACAATATTAGTTTGTTTAACTCATTCTTCTATCTTTATATTTTTCAAGTGTACGTAATTGTGTAAGTCTTGTTTACCTGTTACTTACAGAACTTGGTGGGGGAGGGCGGGAGGGGGGGGGGGGTCGTTATATTAACCAAGGATGACAGATTATCACGGAGGAAATATCCTCTAGAAAATCCTGAAATGAAAAGAGAGTTCATGAAAAAAAATAAACAAGAGGCACATAAAATATTTCGGCCACGTTACACAGCATAACACTCTTATAAAAACCATACTGGAGGATAAGGTTGAAGGCAAGCGAGCAAGAGGTAGACAACGATACAATTGGGAAGTGGGAAGATAACACTATAAGATGAACAATCAACAGTTTGACAGAATGCGCAATAAAGGCGAGAGACATGCGGTGTTGGAGATCCATTGCAGCCAAACTTCATTGCGGAGACGGCACCTGATTAACTAATTGATTGTTATATAGGCCGCATTACCAGTTATACACTTTTCTTGTAGCTTACGTATTTAGTGTAATCGATGTTAAGTCATGTAGGCACAACAAACTCCCAACAGAGCATTGTTTGAAGTTTGGGCCATCAAGCAGACAAGCAGATGCAGATGTACATACACTTCCGGGTCACCGTATTCGTTGTCTTTTCAACCTGCCTGCTGCTAAGAAAATGGTAGAAAGAAAAAGAAGTTATATAAAGTCAATTTATGTAGGGTTATTTAGGGACTCCGTTTCCTGAAGTAATTAAACCATTTTGGAATTGTGCAGACACAAGCGACAATCGACGTGACCAAGCAAAGGAATAATTTGTCCGATGGGATTAAGTGTGTAGTCTAGGGACTTATGTAGACGATATTCAGCGAGAAATGCGAAGTATTGTATGCATTTATTTTAGTGAAGTTGGATTAAGCAAGTCTAGTTGGGGGTTCTACTCAAGCAGCAAGGAATGAAATGGAGTGAAGTACTACGTGGATCGAACACTAACTGATGGTCCAAACGTCGGTGGGATATAAATAAATGAATTATTTTAAACTGGTCGTTTTCCTGCACTCACATTTGTACATTCATTGTCTCGAAACATGCAATCGGTGTTTGTTTTGAAGTATTAGTCGAGAAAGTATGTATTCTTCTTCTTTCATCATGTTTTTCCCCCCTACAAAGCTCGCAAGGAGAAAGCACATGATGTATTCCCTTTTTCGCACCTTTATTGCTTGTACTAATGTCATATATAATTTTTCGGTGTCTTTTAACTTTGCCTAGCCATCGCTTCTTAGCTTGTCCTTTCGTAGTACATCCCGGTGTTGTAATCTGAAACGCACTAGTGAATGATTTATCGGATTCTGTTCTAGCTAAATGTCCAAACTATTTACTTCTTCGCTGTTTTAAATAGTCAGTAATTGGTGACACCCCAAACTTTGTTCTTAGTTTCTCATTTGTCTCTATATATCATTTTGTTTTTCCAGCTGCGGTTCTTGTGCATCTCATCTACGCATACAAAACTTTTAAAGAAAGCAAAATGTATGGCTTAATTTTAACATAATAATTCAGCTAAAGTTTTCAAGTTATGGTTGTCACAGAACGGCGCGTTACTACCCCAAAATACTTTCTCGATCTACACATGCGATGGACCAATTAGAGGAATAAAGATTCAATCACGCTTCTCAACTACTTTCCAGCCATGACGTAAGGTTGCACACAAATCCGGTAAGTAAATACAACCACCACGGTCTGCTGACTACGTGGGAGCGACTTCAATTTGACATCAGTAACATTCACCAACATAATACAGGTGGACGTCGATAAGAGCACCGTCACAGATATGTCTAGGCGCTCAGGCAGGCGTGAGACGCCCAGGAGGAGATAATAGTCGGTCTAGGACCGTCCATCTGATAAACATGTCGGTCCAAAGGAGCGGTTGAATAGAGGAAATTAGTTACCTGTAGAAAGTGAGGGGTGTCAGAATGATAATAACACTACATAACGCCCAGTCTGAATGCAGTGTTAAACGGATCGCGGCTGGTAATTAAAACTGGGCATGTGTAACTGGAAAGAGACGCAGACGGCGCCAAAGAGATAAGGACGTTTGTCGTACTTATTATAAACACGCTTGTCTAGATCGGTTCACTTCAGATTCGTCAGATTTTAAGCACAGGTATGAACAATTTCAACGTATGCTTTCTTTATCGAGTTGTCAGAGTCTTGTGCTGTTTGAAGTTACTAGGAATATTAGTTATAGCTGCAAACTTCGGGAGCTTCATCAGTCGGCTGTTGTAGGCTAGTTCTTTGAGACTATCAGTAAATTTTGTTACTGATCTGTGAACTAGTATTCTTAAGTTTACTGTCTATATCATATTGCTATTAGTGTTATCCTTATTATAACCGTAGGAATATACGAGACTAGGAATATGCTCCTTACACATTCTTTTAATGTTAATGTGTCTCATTTTGTACGTATACAATATTTTTACTAACTCATTGTTATGCCATTATTAGGAATATCATTATATGCATATTTCGAATTTGTATACTTTATGTTTATTTGATGTTTGAGATGCAAATTGTTATACGGTAACTCAATAGGAGGAATTGGGTGTTATGTTATTTCGTTCTTATGCACATCGCGCATTGGCTTATTGCCAATTGATTGTGTTTGAAGCAGAGGTGTAGTGTTGCAGACATTACCAACAACCGGTATGGGATATATGTATATGGTGCGCTTAGCCATTGCAGTGCGTTGTGAACGAGCGTTCATCGTAACTCAATGAGGCCTTTCACAGAGACTGATTACGGTACTTAAGCCTGGAGATCAGATACTCTTACGATACCACTACGGATCCTTTGATCTGCTAAACCAAATTTTGAACGGAGCTGCTGTAAAGAACTGAGTGTCTAAATTAGTTACATGGCCTTAGGACATGGCAATCCTCATGACGGGACGTTACACGAGATAGCAGAAATTGTAATTACAGGCGTATTAGACGATGGAAAAGTACTTTCAGACTAGACAGTAGGAGAGGGATATAGAGGGATTAAGAATAGGGTGAACGCAGTAGAACTGAAAGAGAATCACGGCCAGACATGTCATTTTGAGTGTGTATATGGGGGTGATAGATTGTATGTATTACTAGGATTGTGCTGATGTAGAACTAGATAATACGTATTCTTGATTATCTCTTCGAAGCACTCAACAGGAGCCCAGGTTTTCCCGCGTAGTGACAACACGGGACCTGAAGGCATCAGGACGGAACACCGTTGTTCCGAAAACCGCCCTGCTGTGCTGATTTGAACATAGCTGCCCGCAGAGGACCATAAGGGATTCCTATTGGAGGCGTATCTCACCTGTAACTAGACCACAGATCCAGAAGGATACAAGTAACCTTAGAGTTATTTATCTGCTTTTCATCATTTCACTGACATGAATTGTTGCATTACATAAACCTCGATAGTTTCACCATCATCATCGCGAAAACTATCACATGTGCAATGATTAATGATAGACAGTAAAAGTGGTTATAATTTGTTTTAACTCATAGTTCAGTTGTCATACTTTTGTTTTATAAGGGACGCAATTGCCTTGCTTACTTTGGTGTGGGATTCAACACATAGCAGAAAGGGAGAATAAGTCAGAAGGGAAAACCTGTCCTGCCTAGTAGACTATTTGTCGACATAAACTTAGGTATCTAACTTTTCCTTTTCCCACTCATTGAGGAATATCAAGACCAGCTAATTTCACTTTTGTTAAACGAGCCATTTGCAACTGTACCCTTGGATATTCATGGGCTTAATCTTTATTTCAGCCATATAGATTTTATCCCGAGTCAATTTCTGACAAATTGTGATCTCGGTTACAGATCAACAATTGTCACTTCTTACAAACCGGGGTTGTTCGCCAGTGATAAGTACATAACTTTGCGGCGTAGCACCCTGACTTCTGACAATGGTATTAAACGTTTATACCGATTCAGTGTAAAACTTAAAAACAAAACATTATTTTTGGATCAAACATGGTGCACAATCAAATGCACAAGTATTATAACGTAAATTTCCATTCATTGAGCTTTGGCATTGCAGAGGTTGGTCAAAACAAAGCAGATAACACGTTGACCCTAGAAAAGAGATATATCGTTCTTCTGGTCAAATATGCGGTCAAATCTTGTGATATATTATCCTTTGGCACTGAATCAGTTAAAAGAGAAACAGAAGAGTATGTGCATGACATGTTGAGACACGATGGTAAACACGGCTGGTCACCAAGGAAGATGATCGAACCTCCCAATGTAATTTTCCAAATACAATAACACTGGAGAGAAGACAACCCAGCAATATGTAGACAGCAATACAATTGGGAAGATAACTTTAGGAGATGGACGTACAGGAACAGTATGGTAGAGTCTACAACCAAAGCGAAAGGCAGAGAGTGCTGGAGATCCATTTCAGCCAACCTTCATTGTGGACATACAATTGTATTGATTGATAGCACTTTAAATACAGCTATTTACAGGCTTTCATTGTATTGATTGTATACTTCATTATAATCATCTTCATCCAGTGTCTTGCAGGTTGACGTGGCCGATCTTGCCTCTCCACAAATTGCGATCTCCAACTTCATGGATTATTTCGTGTGTTGACTCCCTTCCGTGCCATAACACAAGACTGTCAATAATCTTCTCATGCTGTCTTCCTCCATCTCCCTTTCCGCATATCTTTTCGGTTGTCACAAGATATTCCAGTTTTAGTCTTCTCATAAAGTGGCCAAAAAACGACGACTGCATCTTTCTGATGTTTGTAATAAGTTGTCTTAGCGACTCAGTCACCCTTTAAAAAAAAAAACGCCTTTATTGTTCATTTTTGCTGTCCATTTAATTTTCAGCAATTCCTTATAGATAAAATTAATAAATCTTCTGACTGGAACAAGCAGAAACAATATATTTAGTCAAAAGGGCTGGCGACGAATCCAATCCTTCGTAACATACCATCAAGTACAAGACCTTAGTAGAACGTCGCTCTCCTCAAAGCATGCGTGAAAGACGCCCGCTCCCATGCCAGTCCCGGTATTTTCATATTCCGGCTGTCTGTAATGTCAGTCTGGTGCGAGATTGTAATATCTTTATGGAAATTAACTGCCAGAAATCTACCATAGATTTATTTTTGGAATTAGCACCCCTGTTCTAGGGTCTGTCTGGCGAGGCATACGACAGGTCTACAAATAGACGGGCATAATGTGGTTTAGCGTGTTCTGCGTCTTGTGGGTTTCATCTTTAATACCCATTGGTATTATATAAGTAAACAAGGGATCATTATTGTAGATTAGTCACGCGCCGCAACACACACACACACACACACACACACACACACACACACATCCCATACACAATACACATCACTACCAACCCCCCCCCCCCCCCACACACACACACACATACTCACACACACCCACAAACATTCATTCT
This sequence comes from Cepaea hortensis, assembly GCA_963921405.1. Taxonomy (NCBI): domain Eukaryota; kingdom Metazoa; phylum Mollusca; class Gastropoda; order Stylommatophora; family Helicidae; genus Cepaea; species Cepaea hortensis. Next base: position 38,721,090 of record OY992894.1, read on the forward strand.
ATCATCACATTTCAGGCTATTAAGCGTGGTCGGTCTTGATTTCCCGCTACATTTGAGGACACATTCTATAAAGTTGGTTGATCGTTAGTATTTAACATTAAAATATGTGGCATTTACGGCTAGAATCAAACCAGTTTTCACGACATGGCGAGAATGGTGTTGCACGGAGTAACCATAGTATCTGGCCGACACTCAAATCTCCGAGGAAATGCCAGACGGACAAATAATCAGACTGTTACTGGTACCATGAGTATTGGGACTCTTGCAGATGAGGTCAGAGCACGTATGCGAATGTCCCGAGTGTTGTGATGTCCTTTCTAGACACTACTCAACTCAACCGTGGAAACGCTCATTATTCTACCCTGTATTGCTCCCTCATTCACTTCAGCTGCAGTGATATGTCGTTTCTCTCAAAGAGCCAAAACATTCAGGAAATTTCATGATAAAGAGCAGGAAAGCGTGTACTAATATCATCATCAAGGTGTAGCTGTTATTCATTCCGACTTAAATCGCGATAAACGTAAACCTCTGTTCACGTACAAATGATGCCACTAAGCGATACACATCTATCTACCAGTATATTCTGACCTCTCTGGTCAATTTTGTGGATATTTTCTAATTAACAGTAAAATAATTGAACACACAGAGAACTCTATTCATTAAACGTAATTACTTAATGGTAGTACCGATCTATTTTACCATCTTCTTGTAATCTCGTAGATCGATTATAAACTACTCGTTTTAGAATTAACTTAGATAATAAGTTTAATGATGCTTTACATATATAGTGATTATATAGTGGTTATATATATAATATATATATATATATATATATATATATATATATATATATATATATATATATATATATATATATATATATATATATATATACTAGCTGACCCTGCCCGGCTTCGCCCAGTCCCTGGTGGGAAGCATCTCATTTAATTCATATAAGTAGTCATATAAGTTCCCGTTCCCGTTACCGACTATCTTTCTGTCTGTCTGTCTGTCTGTCTGTCTGACCCGGCCCGACATCGCCCAGCTCCTGGTGTGAAGCATCTCATTTAATTTATATAAGTAGTCATATAAGTTCCTGTTCCCGACTGTCTATCTGTCTGTCTGTCTGTCTATCTGTCTGCCTGACCCTGTCCGGCTTCATTAAATTCATACAACAAAAAAAAATGTAACTTAAAAGAACGTTCTACCACACACCATCCATTATTTTTAATGAAAACTCTTTCTAATCACCTGCATGACTACAGTAACTTCTTAAGCAAAAAAAGATGAGTTACAATGTTATGCATTGTGCATCATTTTTATGAAAACTTTGAAAATGCCTTACAGATTGTATCATTATTTATTATAACTCATATGCCGGTACATAACTATGGACAAAGAGTTTATAAATCTTTGAAAACGATGCCACAATATGACTATAAGTTATACAGAAAAGTTATGCCCCTTGAAATAACTTTTACAGAGTTAGGTCCCCTGAGATATATGAAATTATGATGAAAAATGAAAAATGAAATAATACTGAGTAAGCAGGCGATTTCACACTAACAAAATATCACAGTTGACAGCTCTGGAATGAAAGGAAGGCGTATAGAAAATTTCATCTCAATTGGATGGGCCGTTCGCGAACAAATAAAGGACATACATACATACATACAGAGATACATAAATACGCACATCCTAATTTATATATAAGATATATATATATATATATATATATATATATATATATATATATATATATATATATATATATATATATATATATCCTGCGTTCCTATAAATGTTAATTCTCAAGTTAGCAATCAAAAATGAAGGACCACTTTACACGCCTTAAGGCGCATTGGACATATGGCCCTAGACACATATTTGTATAGACCAATCGGCACCCGGTAGATGATGTGGTCTGTATCACACCGGACGTCAGTATTAACATCAAGAGAGATTAACAGTGCATTAAACATGAAAATTGTGGAATATTACGTATATTCAACGCTACTGTATGGCGCGGAAGGGTGGACATTGAACTAGAAAGTCTAATAGAGGCCATGAAGATGTGGATATACAGACGAATACGTCGTATTTCGTGGAAACATACATAATCAAATGCAGAGTTTCTAGAAAAACTGTTAATGAAAAGATAGTTGATGAAATAAATAAAGAGGAGGCCAGTGAAATATTTCGGTCATGTTAAAACACGAAATCTATATATATAAAAAAGAATGTATGTAAGTATGTCAGTATGTATGTCTGTATGTTATTTATGCGTTCGAGAACGGTCCATCCGATTGAGATGAAATTTTCTATACGTCTTCCTCTTTTTCCCGTGCTGCCAACTGTCATAGTTTTTTAGTGTACAAACAGTTATTTACTTAATATTATTTAATATTTCAATTTACATTATAATGTATATATATATAGCGAGGGGACATAACTTCTAATAGCATTGCTATATATGTAAAATTGTTGCATATTTCTCAAGTAGGTGGACCCTTTCGCTACAGTTATCTACAGGCATATGCGTTATACTCCTCCACCTAAATCCTCCTCATCCTCCTCTCTCCTCCTCCCTCTCCCTGCTCCTCCTCCACCCTTCTCCCTCCACCTCCTCCTCCCTCTCCCTGCTCCCCCCTCCTCCGTCCTCCTCCCTCCTCCTAATATTCCCCTTCCTGATCCTCCCTCCTCCTCCCACCTCCTCCCTCCTCATCCCCCTTAATCCTCCCTCCTCCTCCTCCCACCTACTCCTCCTTCCTCCTCATCCCTCCTACTCCTCTCTCCCCCTCCCTCCTCCTTCCTTCACCCTCCTCCCCCTCTCTCCTCCTCCCTCCTTCTCCTCATCTCTCCTCCTCCCTCCTCCTCCCTTCACCTCCATCCTCCCTCCTCCTCCTCCTCCCTCTTCCTCCTCCCTCTTCCTCCCTTCTCCTCCTCCTCCTCCCTCCTCTTCCTCCTCCTCCTCCCTCTCCTCCTCCCTCTCCTCCTCCTCACTCCTCCTCCTCCCTCTCCCTCCTCCTCCTCCCTCCTCCTATTCCCTCCTCCCCCTCCTCCTCCCCCTCCTCATCATCCCCCTCCTCCTCCCTCCTCCTCCCTCCTCCCTCCTGCTCCTCCCTCCTCCACCTCCCTCTTCCTCCTCCTTCCTCCTCCTCGTTTTTCTTTTTCTGCTGCTGCTGCTGCTGCCGCTCCATTTACCCAAGTTAATTGTTGGGGGAAGATGTAAAGATCTTTCAAGTGCTCTTTCTAATGCTTTTTGTAAGTTGGTCTTCGTTTATCTAAGGTTGTTCTAACTGCAATCAATAAATTATTAGACAGACAGACAGACAGACAGACCAGACATACATACATACAAACAGACAGACAGACAGACAGACAGACAGACAGACAGACAGACAGACAGAAACTAAAGCTTATATGACTACTTATATGAATTAAATGAGATGCTCCCCACCAGGGGCTGGGCGAAGTCGGTTCGGGTCAGACAGACAGACAGACAGACAGACAGACAGACAGACAGACAGACATACAGTCGGGAACGGGAGCTTATGTGACTACTTATGTGAATTAAATGAGATGCTCCACAACGGGGACTGGGTGAAGCCGGGTCGGATCAGCTAGTATTATTATAAAAACCATACTGGAGGGCAAGGTTGAGGGCAAGTGAGCAAGAGGTAGACAACGATACAAGTGGGAAGATAACATCAAGAGTTGGACAAACATCAATCAGCCTGACAGAATGTACAGTAAGGGCGAGAGACAGACAGTGTTGGGGATTTGCAGCCAACCTTCATTGCGGAGACGGCACCTGATTGATTGATATACACCGGACTCCTTACTTCTTATAACATTTCCTGGTAGCCTTGTTAAGTTGGGTCGACCTGGGTGTTCTGTTCAATTTACATATTCCTCCGCCTTGCGGATTCATCACACTACCTCCAGGTAAGCGGAAGAGCGTTTACCTAGACAGCCACGGCGACTCCCCACTTGAGCAAAGGCAATCAGTAAACTAATGAATGTGCTGTCTGTTACACATATTGTAGCAGTTGAATAAAGAAGACAGACAGACAATCAATGAACAAGTAATGCAAGAAGAAGATGAAAACTGTCAACTGATTAGATAAATTAGACATAGACATTCATAATTATTGGACATGCAATGAAAACAAATAAACTTGAGAACTTGGTGACAACTGGCAAAATTAGGGGGGGGGGAACCAGGGGAAGACAGAGAAGTAAATATCTTGATGGCTAGGTCATGAGTTATTGTCGAGACAAGAACATGGAGCTTATCATCGGATCTGGCGATCGTATGAGATGGCGAAACATGACCGCCAACGCTTATCGGCACGGCACATGATGGTGATGATCACGTGAATCTGTTTCTGTTTTACTTCATGAGTATCTCGAAATTTACATTGCTTTCGTTTGTGCCATGCAGTTAAGAAAACTAAAGTCTTCTTCGTTACGTGTTGGTAACCTCTGTTTGTCACTTAAGTAAAGTCACGCGAGAAGTTTGCGTGTATTAATCACAGCTCATAGAAGACAGGGAAACAATTAGAAATTAAAGAACATACTTCTTATTCTTTTAATCCATGCCTTGTGACTTTAGTCGTCAAATATCTCCACAGCCTCCTGTCTCGAGCTTTACTACTATTTTCGGAAGTATGTGATTCACTATGTCACGGTGCCAAACTGCTTATCATCTTAACTCTGGATATGTCTGGGTCTATGCCACCCATCCCCTGGGTCCCCCTATTGTTACTATTGTTAGAAATTTCAACATTTTCCATTTTCCCCGTTCTCATGCCCTGCTAAACACTAATTGTGTTACTCTCAAACAAGTAACTAGGTCCACTGTGAACTGGTGTAATTCCACATGTTACCCTCGATCAATGCCTAAGGATTTGTCAGTCTTCTGTTGGGTTGAGTTGAGATGAGTTAAGAAATGACATCACTACACTCAGGACATTCCCATATGTGCTCCGTCTCCTCGTTCAAGAGATAGCGAAGAGTCATACAACTAATCGTTCCCACCGCTATCTGATTTAAAGGTCTCCTGGTCTTCTCTCTCAGTTTTCAGATTCTTCCAGAACCCCTACCGTTCCCCCGCAATCTCATCCTTTCCACATACGGGTTCTCAGTCTGTTCCCCCGCCTTCTCCACTTGGTCCCACAAACACATGACCACCTCCCCCTTGTCCATAGGTAATCTATCACCAAGAGGTGGAATTCCAATGCCAGCATATCAGCCTGTTCATTTCCCCCGCACTCCCGCATCGCCAGGGCAGAAAATCCATACAATTCTCACAATCTGTGACCTATGAAAAGAGAATAGTCATTCCACACGAAGCATTCCTTTCTCCACCTTACTAAGCATACTCTTTGAATCCGTAATGAATACAGTGTAAATGTTCTTATCATATCATTCTTCTATGGTAAACCATGTCTCTGCTGCATTGAAATATCGTCTCAGTAATAGATCCTCACAAGACAACAGTCAGAGGCATATTGGTCCTCCTCTCAAATAGACGTTCTGCAAAATGATCTGCTACTCGAATAGAAGATACACTCTGATTATTGATCTATAAGCCAACGCTAAAGTTAAAAAGTTCGAAATATGCTTAAACGGTGACACATATTCTAAAACATTGACTGAATTTGACTCAAAAAAGAAGAGAAACCTGGATGCTAGAATGATTTGGAACTGGAGATCAAATCATTATCTAATTATCATAATAATTACCATTATTATCAAGTATTTGCCAGTTGGCGTTAACAGTCATACTTCTCCATATGTTTCAACGTAATGATACAAGGCTGTCAAGAATTTATCGTAGCTCTTTGTCTTTCTCTATGTCTTAATTCAATAATATGTTAATATTTCCAGTTGTTGCAATATGTGCCACTGTTTCTCTTCTTGTTATGTGCCAAAATGGTGACTGTCTCTGTCTGTTGTTTGTGATTATTTGATTTATGTCTTCCACAACATTTATATTACTCAGTTTGGCTTGTAAATGTATTGTGAATTATAGCTGTTTTGCAAACAATATGTCCGACTGGTGGTAACTAGCGACACACACACACGCACGCACGCACGCACGCACACGCACGCACGCACGCACACACGCACACAGAGACAGACAGACAGACAGACAGACAGACAGACAGACAGACAGACAGACAGACAGACAGACAGACAGACACTCACACAGATATATGTTAGTGACGCAGTTCGTGATCCCGCATACCCGTGTTCGAAACACAGCTGCACGCGATTAGGAAGCAGACCGCGTTGCGTTGGCGTTTTTTTAACGAAATGGTATGGGTGCCAGTCGTTCAGAAAGCAATGGCAAACTGCTGAACGTAAACTTGTTAAGATATCACAACAGCAAAAATTTATGGTGTTAACTGCAACGTCCTGTAAAGACTATGCAACTAACGTTTTTTTTTTTTTTTTTTTTCATTTCTCAACATAGTTCCCTGCCTGGCCACTGACCATCGTTCACCTGTCACTAGGTTGTTGATGGATGTGGCCTTAAACAAATTTTGCACCACCTCCTTTACCTCGGTTCCATCTACAAACCTCACACCCAACACAAACATCTTTACAGTATCCAAAAAAGGTTAAGGTCCAGTGGCACCTAGTCTAGACTATATACCGGATGTTTCAAAACCACAATTATTAGAGCACGTAGAGCAGTGGTTCTCAACCTTTCTTGGCCCGTGCCTCCTTCACGATATTTTCAGAACGTCATCCCCCCCCCCCTATCAAAAATTTGGCCCGTGCCCCCCTTCACCGTATTTTCAGAACGTCATTCCCCCCATTCATAATTCCTATCTAACCCCCCCCCCCCCAACCCCTACACAGTATACGTAAAAATGGAAGGTAAATTTAATAACATATACTAAAACAAGTCTAGACATCCACATAAAACATGGTTTGTGGGTCTACTTACTTTATAAAATGAAGTTTAGAAGGATGATACGTACATAACTGTAAAGTATGAAGGGAAAAACAATATCAAGTAATCGGTTCTTGTATTAACGCGATCTTGAAATGGTCTTCATCCCCCCCCCCCCACTCAAAACCCTAAAATTCCCCCCTGGGGGGGGGGGAATTCCCCATCGGTTGAGAACCACTGACGTAGTGTATCCACTGTTTAAGCAGATGCATGGAGGAGGGCTTTGTCGTGCAGCAACAATAATCCTTTTGAGAAAAGTCCCGGGTGTTTCCATTGTATCGCTGTCTTCAGTTTGGCCTCTAGCATGTCATTGTATCAAGCACTGGTCACAGTTTCACACTTTTGCCTGAAAATGCACAAATATTGGGACCTTGATATGCCTAAAGACAGTCATTGTGACTTTCCTAGTGGATTTATGTGTTTTCAAATTTTGAAGTCTTTCTACCTATTCATACATTCTCTCTTGACTTAAAAAAGAACAAAAACAAAAACAAAAAAAAACAAAAACAAACAAACAAACAAACAAACAAACAAACAAAACAAACAAAAACTGTCCATTTACTGAACCATCATTCTGCTGTAGATTTCACAAGATTTCTAAAACGCTTACCACAAACAACGAACAACGCCGTCTTTATTTTCCACAATGCAAGTCAATAGTGGGGCAGACATTTTATTATCCCTATTGTGTATGTGCAAACTGCTCGACTTATATGACCAATATATGAAGTTTTGCTTCAGAGCCAGTCTATGTCCTGAAATAAGATTTTCCGTTGTACATACTATTCCATCACTTTTGCTGGTATTATTTAATGACCCTCCCTCTTTCCCTAGTGTGAGTGAGTGAGTGAGTGAGTGAGTGTGTGTGTGTGTGTGTGTGTGTGTGTGTGTGTGTACAATGGTGATTGTGTGGGATAGGAAACCATAACCGCGCACGTCTACCGGCCTGAAGTATGATGATTATGATGAGCTAGGTATGTTTTTCATTTGAAATCCGTTCGTGCCGCACCGCGCGTAATTGCATACGTTAACATAATCATGTCATAGTCATGTGATAAGTACTGACCAATGATTAAAAGAGCACGTGCTTATCGTCCCATGATGCATAAGTTCTGTTTCTGACCGTTGAGAAAATGGCCGGGTTGATCCAAAATCCGTCCAAAGAAGCTCAAAGAGCGTTGATTCAATTTCTTTCATTTGAAGGATGTCGACCAGTGGACATTCATCGAAGAATGCAGGCAGCGTACGGTAACAAATGCGTGTCGAAGACAATAGTGACAGACCGGGCACGAATGTTTCGGAAAGGACGTCAGTTCACGACAGATCTTCGACGGCCGTGTCAAGCGCATATTGTTGCAACAGAAAAAACCATATCCAAAATTGATGCAGCAGTACAGATGAACCGTTGTCGAAGCATACATTCGCTAGCGAAAGAATTTGATGTGTCAATTGGGACAATTCAAAAGGTCGTTCGTAAGAAACTGCGATATCGGAAATTGTGTTCACAGTGGGTAACACGGATGATGACCGACCACCAAATAGAGGAATGCATGGGATGGTGTTTGAACCACTTGCTGCGTTACAGAGTGGAGAGTGATGCATTTCTCTTCCGCATAGTGGCAGGCGATGAATCATGGTGTCACCACTTTGAGCCGAGCAGCAAAAGAGAGAACATGCAATGGAAGCATGCTGGATCACCAAAAGCAAAAAAATTCAAGTTTAAGGTTTCCGCTGGTAAGGTTATGCTGAGCACATTTTTTGACCATGAAGGGCTATTGTTGGCCGACTTTAAAGAACCTGGTGTTAACATCAACTCTACCCACTGCTTGGAAACACTAGACAAGCTGCAAAAAGCCATCAAGAATTAATGACCCGGCATGCTTTCTCGCGGTTTGATTTCGTTGCACGATAATGCTCGTCCGCATGTGGCAAAGATTGTGCTGGAAGCATTAGCAAGGAAGAAGTGGGAAATTCTACAACATCCAGCATATAGTCCTGATTTGTCACCATGTGATTTTCATTTGTTCGGACCTCTAAAAAAAGCTCTCAAGGAGCTCTCACGCATATGCAGACGTAATGAACGCGATAAACACTTGATTCAGTGAGCAACAACAATCCTTTTTTTGCGGACTGCATTCGCCGCCTACCTAAGCAATGGAATGCTTGCCTGAATGCATACGGCAACTTTTTTGACCAACCCATGGTGCATAATTCAATTCAAAATGAATGCTTTGTTTAATTCTACCACACCTGTTAATGTTTCTTTTATGCTTTTGTAATAAAGCCATTGAAACGGGTTTCAAATGAACACCTCTAATATTTTCCTTCATCGAACTGAGACAATCCACAAAACTGAAGATTGAAACCTTGCACTGAATAAGTCAGTTTAACCTCTTTTTACCAAATACATATAATACGACTTTCATTTCTCACTCCTAAGTAAATTAGATCTATATCTGACGGCAGCCGGGATACAATTTGAAGAGATTATAGTATATATATATATATATATATATATATATATATATATATATATATATATATATATATATATATATATATATATATATATATATATGCATGTTATCACTAGATTTTCCCAGTAATAAACCCGTGCACGAAATGAACCTTATTTTGGGAGAAAGAGGGGGGGGGGGAGGTTGAGAGTTTGGGGGGAGAAGAGGATGGTGTCTATTATATCTGTGGTTGCTCCAGTAAAGCGTGCTTCACCTATTACATGGTGTATTTTTAAAGACGGTCCAGTGTTTGAAAATATTGCCGGTCCAAGTTTTGTATTTACCTATTATATCGCATGAACTTTACAGTGGGCGAATACACAACTTTAACCGGCAATATTTTCAAACACTGCACAGTCAATAAAAATACATAATATATTAATACGCGGTTTGGTATTTTAGTTCCAAATGTAAGGCAATGGTCTAGAAACCGTGTTAACATTTGATATTTTGACATTTTATTATAGGATTATGTGTGTTTTGATTAGTAAACAAATGTAAAGTAAACAAACCTTTCCCACGTCTTGGGTGTAAGGTGTTTGCCCCCTATGTTTACAGATCAATCAACACTTTCAGGGTGATGTGGTCGATATCCCTTGGGCTGCCTTTATTTTCCAGAACATTGTCAAGTACTTTTTTAAAAAAGTCTAAATCAACCTAGGACCCAATTCAGTTCAGTTATTAGTTCAGTTATTAGTTGGGGTATCTTCGTTGCACTCCGGACATGTCCATAGGTGCTCAGATCCTCCCCCCAGCATATGCATCAGCGTCCGGTGGCTAATAGTGCCAGTTCTGTGTTGGTTGACGAGGCACTTTGTTTTCCCGATGTACCTCTCGCATCTGGCTGTGCCGATTCTTACTCCCAGGTCTTTCATCCTGGACAGCGATGTGGAATCACTGACGTCAAAATCCTCTGTTCTCGCCAAATCTTTAAGGACGTTAATAACATCGGCACGATCCATGGGCTGGCCATCTACAGGGGGTGCAGAGCCAGCCAGTTTGTCAGCTCGTTCATTTCCCTCGACTCCCGCATGTCCTGGGACGAAGATGAAGGTGACTTTACGGACAACAGACTTCCGCAGCGATTCAGTCCACTGTCTACGTACAGATCCAGCTTCGACCTTCTGAATCATGCTCATTGAATCACTTAGTACACACACGTTGGTATAATGCTGTGATTCCAGCCATATGAAAGCCTGTGTAACTGCCATCACCTCCATCGTCATAGAGTCATAGAGTGGGCACCACTGGATTCTTGAACGGTTCGGCCCGCTGAACGGGCTGTAAATGCCCACGCACTTCTCTGCTGCTTTACAACAGATCCATCTGTATAGATGAGCACTTCGGGGCTATCTGAGTGTTCATAGATGAGCGCGTTAACCTCTGTATTGACAGCGGCAGGGTTCTGCTCTCTGCGCCGTCTGTCGAGTGTGATAATGCAGGAGAAAGTGCACTTAAAGGCTGGAGGCACCGGCACCCATTCCTTGCCGGGGTTGATACTGGTAAGACTGCAGACCTGTCTGACGACATCTTCCGCCCGACCCATCCATGATTTGCCCCTCTTTAGCCTGTCACCCTTTTCTCTGAATATAGCGTCATGCAGAGGGTGCTGCTCATCTGCACTTATTTTTAAGTATGCACGAGCTCTCCAGATCTTGATCCTGTGTTCCATTGTCGGGAAGTCAAGGAGGTATCTCATCGCTACACAGCTGGTGTCTCTCGTGCAGCCCAAAATGATGCGCATGGCTTCGTTTTGTACCTTTTCGAGTCTTCCAATCTGTGTAGGGCTGACAGCGAGGATGGCCAGGGCATACTCGATGCGTGAAAGTACAAGTCCTTGGAACAGAAGAATTAGCAGTCTTTGCTCGATATTGGCAGTCGCCATGACTCTCATTGCTGACAAACCTTTTCGAGCCTTCGTTATGACATAATCGACATGATCTCTGAAGGACAGGCTACGATCAAGCCTCAAGCCAAGATATGTCATTGACTGGGTTCTACTCAAACTGCTCCCATCCATTCTTACTGCGGGCAGGTCTGTTTTCACAATATGTTTGTTAAGTGAGAACCATGTAACCGTTGCCTTTGCAGGGTTGACAAGGGCATCGGCATCAGCACACCATGAGGAAATTCGATCTAGTTCGCCCTGCATATCATTGGCAACCGCCTGTCTATCTCGACCCTGTCGATACACGAGGATGTCGTCAACGAATGACAGAGTCCTACCCCTCCCGTCCAACTGTTGTTCAGTAATCGGCACCGTATACACGTTGAATAGTACTGGTGACAGTGGTGAACCCTGCGGCAATCCTGGACATATCGTTATCGGCTCAGAAGACCAACTCCCGCATCTTAGCACCACCTTCCTTTGGAGCAGAACTGCAGCTATCCATCGTACAAGGTGGGGGTGCACTTTCAGCCTGAGGAGGGTTTGCGTCAAGTGCTCGAAAGATACTCTGTTATATGCGTCCTCTAAGTCTATGGCGGCCGCACATGTCTCTTCTCTGACCTGAAATCCTTCGTAAACATCTTGAGCAAAGACTGCCGCATTCAGCCATGACTCTTTGTTGCGTCTGTATCCTCCAAGTGTGGGCGGGAAGCAGCCGAGCTGTTCAAAGTCCCAAGCAAGTCTGTGTGCTACAATTTTCTCCAGTAGCTTGCCAACAGTATTCTGCACCGTAATGATTATGTAGCCGCTTATCTTGGAGTGGTCTTTGTTCGGTTTTGGCAGCGGCAGCAAGTAGCTGTGTAGCCATTCTTCTTTGACCTGACCCCTCTGGATACTGGTGTTGAATTCTCTGGCCAGTTCTTCCATGTCATCATCTGATATCACCAGTAGGTCACCATATTGGATGCCGTCTGGGCCTGGGGCGGTGTTAGGTGATTTCTTGAGCATCGCACACAATATCTCAGCTGTGATTGTCCATTCTTCGTCTGTCCCGACCCCCTCGCACAACTGAGAGAGTGTCGTCGTGGTGCTCTGCCTGGCGGGCTCGTCTTTCTGGTCAGTCTGTTCTATGTAGCGTGCAAGAAGGGCCTTACCTTTATCCGCATCCGACTTTTTCCATGCGAGGTCTGTGCCTTGAAAGTCTGGAATACCCCTACTTTGTGCAGCACCGTTCATGCTCTTGTGGAGGCGCCAGAATGTCGTAAGAGATCGCTCGGAGCACACCTTCCTGCAGAACTCGTCCCATTTCTCGGCCTTGGCCTGTTTGGCGCAGGATTTGAAAAAAGTCGTCGTCCTATCGACCTCAGTCTTCAGGTTCGACAATTCAACCTGTGGCATGTTAGCCTTTCTGGCCTTTTGCCAGTCTTTGACAGCCTGCCTCTTTCCCAGCCATGCCTTCTTGACCTCTCCATTCCACCATGGTGGCTGCAACCATCTTTCTTGTCTCCTGCGGGAAGAAGTTAGTTTTCTTCTTCTGATCTTGCTAATGGCGTCTTGACCAGTGTTGTACGGGAAGGCATTTGTCTTGTTTCTTTGACTCATGGCCCCGTCTTTCTTGATCAGGATGACACAAGGGTAGTGGTCACATTCTAAAACTAAAATCGTCATCTTAATGGAGATTCGAACACAAGTCCATCGGGTCGGCAGATAAGGGTACTAGCCACTGTGCTACCTCAATTCCCTTTTTCTATTAGTATATATTGGGGGGAGGGGGGAGGAGAAACACAACAACGAAAGGAGATATTATTGCCAAGGTATTTCTCTGTTCGTGAAAGTAGATGGGGGATTTAGAGCTGCAATTGTAATGTACTTGGTAATTCTTGTTCTAATCTCGATGTTATGACTGTTACGAGATAATTGTACCGTTTCACTTGTTTAAAAATATTCCAATTCACTTGTATATTACGTTGGAATTCATCTTGACACCTGGGACTCTGCTGCTAAAGACCCTAATTCGTGGCGTACATTATTACATAAGGGTGCAGTCGCTTGTGAAGCAACCAGGACTGCAAGAACTGTGAAGAAAAGCCTTGACAGAAAAAAACCCACTTCAGATCCTCCTCTTTGGAGCGTCAAGCATTCTTTGCCTACATTGTTCAAGAACATTTCGAGCCAAAATAAGCTTTATCAGCCATCTTAAAACTCACGGCTCCATACTTCAAACCCACTGAATGAAATGAATGGTCATCATCATTCTTGATGGACAAACAACAACGTTGTGGTATTTCCTTCTTCCTAGTTACGACCATAATCTGTGTCTTCTTGAAAATCAGTTATAACCCTAGTTGTTCACTGTGTGCAACAACCACATCTACTGAATGTTGCAGATCTCTTTTATTGTCTGCAATCAATACTGTATCATCTAAACATGTACTATTATTGATGTTTCGTCCCCAAATGACAATTTCTTTCATTACTTCTGGATTTCTGAAAATATTTTCACCGTAGAGGGAAAGAAAATCTGGAGACATTACACATCCCTGTCTCACATCTATCTTAATAGACTGATACAGACCTAATTCATTATAAATTCTTATGACAATTTGTTGATTCAGGTATACCTTTTTTTAAAAACAAATCTAAGGTCTTTCTCATCAATTTGTAGATCTTCAAGAATCTTTAACATGTTGACATGTGTTACTCTATCGAAAGCCTTTGTGTAGTCAATAAGGCAAAGATGCAGATCTTTGTTTACTTCTACAGAACGTTCAATTACTGTTCTCAGCATATACACAGCATTTACTATACCCTTGCCTTCTGTAAATACATATTGTTCTTCTCCTACTTCAGGTTGTATTTTCTTCCCAGCTCTTTGCTTGGTTATTCTTAGCAAAATCTTCGTAATGACTCATTATAATAATTGTTCGATGTTGATCACATTCCAAGACTCCTGATTTCTTTGAGATTGCAATAAATACAGAATTACATAATTCATTAGGTACATCTCCAGTATCATATATTGCGTTCAGCAGTTTTGTGAGGTATAGATCGACATCGTAGAAACAAATGAAGAATTTAATATTAAGACAATAGAAACAGGGAAGGTTATTGCCACACCTGAATTATAACTTGTCGCATGCAAATAACAGTTTCTTGCTCAAATACAATAGAACAATTGAAAACTGTATTGACACCAGAGAACCTATTTGCTATTTATTTTGTCAGTTTGCTTTAGTGACCCCAAAAGCTCCTCGTGTTTATAATGCAGGGCTCAAAACTTAGCTGGAAAGGTAAGAAAAGCTGGAAAAACAATTTAAAAATTACCACCAAAAAATATGAAACGGACCAAATGACCACAGGTTAAAAAGACACATATTTCACCTGGACACTGGGTTGGAGTATTCCATTGAGACCTTAAACTCTGTGGATGCAACCTTGCCAGCCTAGACCTAATTCAAAGCAGTCTACATATGTTGTACTAAATCGTGGCTTCATTACACCCAAATATACCTCTTTGTAGAGACGGTACATCGGTACCAGATCGGGGATGGAAATCTCTATAGTAACGTGACTAACAGATGCACGCGCTGTTCCGGGCGTTAATGATACGACCATCAATGTATGGAACAAGGGTTAAAACGCTGTCTTCAGGTGTAGACGACAAGTTCACTCTAATGATTTCAACACACTAAACAACTCCGAAGCCTACTATTTCAACACTCGATGGTGCATTTAAGGGGTAAATAACAAGAGGATATCAAAGATACAATTATAACATGCAGACAAGCAAGAATAAATTGGTTCATATTTTTACAGCGCTAAACAAATTCCAGATAACAGCGGACAGTAGGAAAACGTGCTCAACTCCAAAGCACGATTCTTCATAATGACTAATTAAGGTGTGTTTAGGTAAGTAAGGGCGCTTTCCCCCGCCTTGAGATGTATTGGGGATATAGAAAGTTGGACTCTGCTACACGCTTTGGGGATGTATCGGTAATATAACGCTAGACCCATATTTATTTAGATCAATCTTTATTTCATGGATGGTGTGGTCTGTGTCACTCCAGTCGGTTTTACGTCAAAGAACATCTCCTGGTACTCATTATTGGCGAGGTCGACCTGGCAACAACAAAAAACCTTTTCCATAAACGGGTTCGAACATATAAATATCATGCTGCAGGCAAGAGTTCTAGCCACTGCCTTAAGGTGGTTTCCAATCTCGGTATCGATGACATAACTCATTATTCTGCTATTTTTATCGTACTTGTTGCTATGCGCTCCGGGAACTATTTTTCTCACTGGCTTGTGTTTTCAACTGATCCTGACAGTTGAAATGTGGCATTACTCTCTATAACGACTCGCTATCTCACGCCGCGTGTCAAACATGCCAGGAATTAACTACGTATATTTTAACCGTGCTACTTTGGTGACCGCAGGGGCTTCTATATTTTCTCTATTTCTGTCTTAACCATCCATGCCACCTTCACAGTTCATAAATACACACACACACGTATTGTTTGACGCCCAAGAAGTATAAGACATCATTAGAGACTAATCTACATAACATTTTGAAGCTATCACTAACCGTCTGCCTCCTGTACGGGTTAATCATCATCTCAATTTGAATATTAAAATGTTTCATACAGGGAGCCGCGTCAGCGCAGAGGCTAGTATGCTTGCCTGTCGGTTCAGTGGTCATGATTTCTACTCCATATCTAATTTTACGGTGGTGATGGTTTCGAGTCCCTATATTTCGCGGCATCTCGTCAGGATTCACACTGCATCTGTGTGGTAAATTTCAGCTTAAATGATGTATCTAATCACTTTAGTTTATGTTTTGTGATTTCTGCAGTATGTACCTGACGAGATGCAGCGAAATATGTCAGACAATAAATCGAACATTACAGTAAATGACAAGAACACACATCTGATCCAAGGCTCTGGTGATCGTGTGAGATGGCGAACTTTGGTCTCCCACCCTTATTGGAACGTTACATGATGATTACAGAAATTGGGTAGCAAAAAGTAAAGTAAACCATTTTACACTTCTTGTGGAGTATTTGGTATACTGTGCAAATCCCATACTTTTATAAACTATTTGAAGGGAGATGCGGTCAATATACAGCCGGCTGCGCTTACTTCTCAAGGTATTTCGTAGTACCCATGTTTGACTGTATCATCATGCGAGCCCAGTTCAATTTAACATAAATCTCTTTCGACAGAGATGTGAACACATGACCACCGGGTCCGCAGACAGGGGTTCTGGCCACTGCAACACCGCGACTTTCATTGTGGTAGAGCCAGCTTAAGGAAAATGGTCATTTGATCAGTTCCAGAATGTTATATGAGTAGTCTCGGTAGGAAAGGCGGTGAGATCTGGAAACACTCACGTTACCTCATTAGACCGTGGCCTAGATTATGTGATAACTTGAACGTTGGCATCTGAACTACGGAACTACCTTTACATATTGGTAGGAGTAATGAGTTTACGCCAACTAATTCGACTCAACTTTAGCCATCGAAAATGGAAACGGAGTAAGACTAGCTGAGAAATATCTAATGGTGACGTAAGTGTGGTTTCTGGAAGGAAAAAATAACATGAACGGACAGGGGAAAAAACCGAAGGATTACAACAACAACAACAACAACAACAACAACAACAACAACAACAACAACAACAACAACAACAACAACAACAACAACAACAACAACAACAACAACTAAACACTTGCGTCCTCTTCGAGGCAACCAATCTTGCATGCCGATACTTTTTAATGTTTTTGTTGTCTGGTGCATTATGTGATATCTACATCGTTTTAGTTGTCTTCTACAAACACTAATATGTTTGATACTTTGATGGCCCTAAGAGAGCCCCAAGCTGTATTTTTCTGCTGCACTATTATCGTCAATGCGTCAGCCACGTATCGATAACATTTGGTGTCTAAAGTAATACATTTCGGAAGATGTGAAGAATTTCACGTTTCCTACAAAACATTCACATTTTGAAATAGTTACAAGCAATGACAGCTGACAGCGAATTATCACGCACAGAAAAGTGCGAGCAGCAATTTTCACAACACTCAGAGAGCTCTGAAATGGAAGTTCAGTCTTATTTTTATAAACTTTCAAACCATAAATGAAAGTTCAGTCTTGTGTTTATAAACTGTTAAACATTAAAAATATTTTCTTTTAAAAAATAATATTAATAATACGAATTCGGTGTCTGTGGTTCAAGGGTAATGAACACGGCTCTACAATCCCATCTTACAGGGTTCGAAGTCAACCGCAAGCAATTTGGATGCAAGCAGTGTTACGTTTATCTTCACAATGGTACGAGTCTCGGTTGTTCTGAAATCAATGGCAAACTACTCAACATCAAATTGCAAATTTAAAAATATCTCAAACAGCCAATAAATGCTGGAGTTTCATGCGACGACATGTAGAGGACATGTAACTAGATGTTTGACTTTTAGTATTAATGCGTTGTAATCGTGCGTGTTTTTGACTTTGAAATAGCATTTTGATGAATGTGTTTACACTACGACACCGGTACTTTTGCTAGTGTATACCGGAAAAGTTTTGTTTTTCCAGGCTGAGAAATAAAGGAAGTAAACCAAAATATTTGCTAACCAGTGTTGTAACTAGGATTAGTGTTTAATTCTTGAGCCTTACTGTCGCGAAATAAACTTGTTAGTTCGATCGATGACAAACAAGACCCGACATTTGTCTGCAAAAACACCAGCAACCCTTTGATGTTGTACAGACTGAGAAAAATACGTCGTTAAAACTGTCTATACACGGTCGGCATTTCTAACTGAGAAACAAAATACATCGCGTCAAAATGTCTACACAGTCGGGGATTTTGTTATGATGTGGGTTGTTCGAGAAAAAACGAATAACCACGCCAAACGTCTGCCACGGCGGTAGTAGCCTTTGAAGTGGAGACGAAATGTCTGAAGGCAAGTCGGGATGGATTCTGTGATGTGGGGAATTCTCAGGTTGAACTATTGATGTACGGGACAAAGAATTTCCCCAAATGAAAGCAAATTTGACCGCAGATTGACTCCAGTTAGGCCAGAACAGGAGGACAAAACCAGACTCTGGACTGATTGGCGTCTAGACTTTTTGGTGACGTCACTCAAGCACCGATATAAAACCCAGTTGCGGTAAACAAGTGGAGTGAGTCGGCCAAAAATTCTGAAGTGTTAAGATCGGTGCATTATTCCGAGTTGTGTTACATGAGAGAGACTATAATGTCTAAGTGGTGATAGTTATCCGCGGACATAGATCCAGTCTGTGATTGCATAGTTTCGATTAGCAACTGGAATAGGCATATGGTAGGCTATTAATCATATCTAACTTAGAGTATGATTAGGAATAGAGTACAGTACTGTGCGGTGATATAATGTATTATAGGTGCGGTGATATAATGTATTATGATTAATGATAGAATGTTCTATAAGTGCGGTGCTAGAAAGTATCATAGGAGCGTCGGCACTAGTATTCTATTGTGTGGTTTCAACTAGCTTGTGTGATATATCATTTTACTCAGGGAGTTGAGGACAATGTAGTGGAATAATAATTAGAGAGATTAAGGATGGTTGAGAGGGAGGAGAGGAATGTGAAATGGTAGGATCTTCCAGTAGGGCATCTGCTGGGTTTCCACCCGTTCCTTTATTCTTTCCTGGTGTTTCCATGTCTCAGATCATATGATGAGTTATTTGGCCGTGTGACAGAGATCGGATCTCTGTTATAGATCTGAGTGCTGCTATTGGCCTACACTCACCTAATTCCGGCCAGGATTGAGTTGCCCTCCCCATAGTATTCTCTATTCTACAGGTTCTATTTACAGGTCCATGTATGTGGGCTATGATGTTCAACAGTGAAGCTAACACATTTTAGAAGATGATGGCTCAGAATTTGAAGACAGAAGTTGCTGAGAGGCCGCTACATTGGGCTTATACCCAAGTTGGTTTGCGGGAACCTGGCTTCTGCTGAGCAGGACATGCTGATGATATTTATGATTAGCAAGTGATAGTTGTATCACTGAACAGTCAGAATACTGTATATATACACTACTGATACCAGGAACATTCCTACAAATTTATACTAATACCTAGAACATTCAGAGTGTGGTGTTAATATGGGGAATCTTTAAAACCAGTGACATTAAGATTTCCCCAGTAACAGTGACAATAGGGTTATAATTTTTCTAATTAACAATCAGTTAAGTAACAGAGGAAATTCATAGTGGGAATCAGATTGAAGACTCTCATTAGACAGTGTTTGTCACGGGTGTCCAAGCATCCTAGTGGTTCAAGAGACAACGGAGGAAGTCGTCACGTGACCGGAGAAGCATCACCTTGGTGAGGTTGCTTGTCTGGAATACATGGTGCTAGTGTGTTCTCAGCACAGTGATGAGAATGACTATACTCCTGAACACTGATCTGAGTCTATATACACTTTAGAATATACGTCACACATTCTACACATTATACACACACACACACACTTCTCCTACATATACTCTTTGCTTTAATAAATTTCTTGGTTTTATTTGTTGAAGCTAGAGTTGTCACGTATGTTATGTTGGGGAAGAATGAGAGGGGGCATGATCCAGGAGTGAGCAAGTGTGAGAAGAAGGTGTCTTCAGATTGAGGGAGTGTTGTGGACGGAGTCTGCTGGATATCTCCAGGATAGAGATATTGAATTAAAACAAATGTGGGTGGTGATTCCCCTCACTCCAGGGACGACACTAAAGTGGTAAAGAAGAACAAATAATTACTACGATATTCATTCTTTACACACACGACACTTACCTATCCTCGAACACACATCACAGACGTGTAAGGCGAACATTTTGACTCGCGGCCACTAATTTTTTATTTCGTTATATCTTCTTGTAGTCCCTGCCGTGTGGCGTTGATGATCATGTCTTTCCACAACCTTCTGTTTCTTGTACTGCGAATAATTTCTGATATCGACGTTCCTCCATGCAATTATGTCAAACTGTCCAGCTTTTAATCTCTTGGTCTCTGATGCCCCCTCCCTAACCCAACCTTCAGATTGTGACGACATACCCCAGCTTTCCTCTTCTCGTGATACGGTCAAAGAATGTGGACTGTCTTCTTGTCATGCAAGTAACCAATTCCCTTCATGAATTAATTTCTTTCAGGATATGTTCACTGCTCTCTCTATCCGTCCACGGTGTTCTCATTATTCTTCTATAAACTAACATCTTGGCATCTTCCACATAGTTCCTCATATGTCAGCTAACTGTCCACGAAACGCTTCTGTATTTATTTATTTATTTTTGTTCGCAAATCCTTTACAGGACTTCGCTGTCAACATCAGCATCTTTCAGCTGATTGTTGATTTCTTGGCAAGATTACGCTCAGTAGTTTGCCATTGTTTTCTGAGCGACCGGCTCACATACCCCGTAAGTTACCGACGCGGTTAGAACCGCTACCGATTCTCGCGTAGGTCACGTTACTTACGAGAGTATATGGGATTACGGAGAAAGTCGCTAACACCTAGGCCAGGGAGACCGGCTCTGTATTTAGACTATTCAAAAATACAGCACTTAGAGCGTTGCTCATGTTTTGACGTGTATTTTCTTTTAATAGTTTAATACTCTCATAACTCCAACAATTTATTCATGAGTCACCGCATGGTTTTTCACAAGTACTTCCCAAGGTATGTGCAAACATTTATCCATTTATTGCTTTGATTGTCTATGGGAAGTTATTTTGTGTACTCACTCATAACTAAGTTTAGTATTGTAAAGATTCTTAATTCGAATCTCTCTAACTTTTAACACATCGGAGGAATCTACTATCTTTCTACAAATTCTTCTTCTTCTTCAGCGTTCCGAGCCTTCGAGGTTCTTTGCTGCAAATACAATCCGTCTCCATTCGTATCTTTCTACAAATAGGTGGAAAAAATATTTCTGTTCATAATGTTAGCTTTTTACCTTTAGGAGGATAATATAATGCAATTAAAAATAGTGATATCCACTACGGCACATCTATCCTGCTAGTTGTCACTAAGTGTTCCAGTTTCTTTCTCTTCATATTGCGCCCAAAATGTGTTCATGACTGCCTACGTCTAATTTCTAGAATCAGTTTATGGTTTTCATTCCGGTTTTAGGACTCGCTGGTTGGATTTTCTATCTATCCATGGCATTCCTCATTTTCCTCATAAACCACATTCCCTGTGCCATTAGAAACGTGTTAACTTGTCTAATTATTGCCCACTTTATACATGTAAATAATGCTATACATTTTACATAGAACTCTTTTTCTCAATGTAATGTTATTCGTCAGCATATTTTCTGTCTTGCGAAAGGATTCCTTTGCTATATAGATGTTTGTTCTAATATCTACAAGACGCCTTCCTTCAGATGTTTTGACTGTTCTGAGATAGTTGTACCGATACACGAAGTTTAATAATGTTCTCATTTACTTGAATGTTACATTGTGGTACACTCTTTCCTCTTGGAGACCATCACAATCTCTGTTTTCTTACAAATTACATATATCCGTATTTGTTCACTGTGCACAATAACCCCCATCTACTAAATATTGCAGGCCCTGTTGGTCGTCAACGATCAATATTATAGTATCTGCATATCTTATATTATTTGTATTCTTAACTCATTTATTAACAATGCTGTGTAGTGGAATTCGTGTTACTTGTTATTATGAATAAATATAGACTACGTCTATCTTATTATCGAAACATCTTGACACGTTTCAGCTTCCTGAGTCTGCTAGTTAGTTGTTTTCTCAGCTGTATTTATCGTATACTAAATAGTACGTGAGCATGTTAACCGCATCAAGTGTAACAACTACCATGGCAATAGCCAAACAGTTGCTGATTTCAATATGTCAGTTGAAAGAATTAATTACGCTACTTCAGTATATGTTAAACCTATTCTGTAGTATGAGCGTGACGAGTTACATCGAACGGTGGCAGGCATACATTGTACAACATATAGTTTGTGCCTTATATTCAAATATATTATACCAGCCGGACTAGAGAGCTCGAAGTGTAAGAGACAGGAAAGTGGCGACCCCATAATATAAACATACATCAGATAATACGTGTTCTTTTTGTAGACATCTCGGAGAAGCACTTAACTGATTCATTGCCCAGGGATATTATATATATATATATATATATATATATATATATATATATATATATATATATATATATATATATATATATATATATATATATATAGTGGGGTATATATATATCCAAATTTGGACATAAGAACGATATATTGCCAGACTCTGGTCATCGTGTTATTTGTTTTATTTCGTGGCATCTTCCGCAATTTCAATGATTAGTGAACGGACATAAAATATAATACTTTTTTATATATTCGTATAGGAATGTCCTAAGTGCAGTGACATCGGTTCTTAGATCAGCTCAACTCAGCTCAACTCATTTGATTATGTACCATGTTTTGTCCAAACCTAATTCTTTGTTTGGCACCGAATCAGTTAAAAGAAATCAGCTTAAATGTTATAATTAGTAGCAAGTCCTATACAGGACATTGCAATCGACCTCAGCATTTAATGGCTATTTATAATTTACTAGGAAGTTTAGTTCAGTAGTTAGTCTATGCTTTCTGAAAGACCGGCGCCTCATACCATCCATATCAAAGCAAAACAATCTGCTTCCAAATAGCTCACGGTTGATTCCGAACCCTCTACTCGGTGCGTTTGAGGACCTGTGAAAAATAGTTTTACTATCGCCCAAGCCACAGCGCCGTTTATTTCACAATAAAATAAGACGTATAAAATATTTGAATAACGAAGATACAAACCATATATAGTACGATTTATTGAGTGACACATTTCGCTGCATCTCGTCAGGTACTTACTGCAGATGTCACACAACGTAGAGTAAAATAATTAGATTCATCGTTCAAGCTGAAATATACACGTTCGCACAGTAATATCAGTTGTTTACCATGATAATTTTAAATTGACTATCATGTCTTTCTGTTTGCACAAAATAGGCTTGTGCAGATTGATCATTAAAATATTATTCTACTTATGATTGCTTCTTACTCATATTATTCGCTGGCAGAGCAAATCGAAATTCAAAATTTTCTATCGTAAAAACTCTCAACAACACATCAAATCTGCTTGCCTGCAACAAAACAGCTGTCGACACAGAACTAAGCCTGCCTGATGAACAGACAATCTGTCCTTTCATGTCATTATCACGCGAACCTGACTCCGCTTGTGACAACGTAAAAAAAATTGATTAGTGCAAGCCGTCTGTAAAAATAAGTTGATTGTGTCCCGAGCACTCGGGTTCATAACATCACTCTAGTGTAAGTGAAGGTAAAGGACACTTGTGAAAGACTTGAGGTGTATTGGGTATATGGTGCAAGCCCCAGATTTGTATAGACCGATGGTGGGTCATGAGGTCAATATCACGCCGGTTCTCATTTATTTCCTGTAATATTTGCTGGAATGTTAACGATCTGTATCGATCTGGGAGCACATGTCAATTAAAAGCAAGAAAAACCTGGCCGCCTCGAAAGGGATTCGAACATAAGATCGCTAGGCCGTCAAGCAAACGTACTAGGCACTATACCACCCTGGTTCGCTCACTCTATTGTAGTTGAACTGAAACGGTGTTTCGAGCTGCATTGATGTCTGGGAGACTGCGATATTTTCATGCAATCGATATTTTTGAAACATGTCCCGCGGTATAGTAAGCCTAGTTCACAGACAGAGGGAATTCAGATGACAGTGATATGTAAGGGGGTTATTTCTAACTCCAGCTAACAGCAGGATTCAGATGTCAGCCACGAATATCAAATATGGTATTATATGCAAAACTTATCTAAAACGGTTTCTCTCTGCGTCAGATATCATAGACATATTTTCACTAACGTGACTTGACTAACTGCAATAGATTTTAATGTAGGTGGGGTGTTATAGATGAAATACGGGGAGTCCATCAGCACTGTAGGGGCCGCGATAGAGTAATGGCATGACGCCCAAATGCGGGCTTGGTGGTTGACGGCTCGAATCCGCATAGAGACGGATTTTGAAAATTGACCTTGACTTCCCGGATGATCCATCTAAAATGGGTACCAGGAAATGTATTGGGAAGTAAAGGTGACCGCCTTGATACTGAGCACGTCAACCACTGAGTGACGAATGGTCTATACACATATAGGTCCAGCACCATGTATCCAATGCAACGTGTAAATGGGTCCCGTACTTCACTTGCCAAGTGTCTACGGCCTTCAAAGCGTGTACAAGGGTCTTTTTTTTATCCATCCATCCATCATGTGCCATGCCGATAAGCGAGGGCGGTCATGTTTTGCTATCTCACTCGATTGCTAGAGTCGTGGATCAGCTCCGCGTTTCTGTCTGGACTATGCCACGCGGCCATGCCATCCAGGTATTTACTTCTCGGTCTTCCCCTGGTCTCTCTTTTCGATCTTGCAAGTTGTCACCAGGTTCTCCAATTAATCTCTTCTCATAACATGCCCAAACGATTTTTAATGTCTATGTCAAATGTCTATAATCAGTTTACGAACTTCATTTCTCTCTTGAAGGACTGTTTTATCAGCACTGTGTATATGCACTTAGGTTCATATTACCAAACCCGGGATCAAATTATTGCACTAATTCCTGGCCTGTATTCTAGCAATTAAACTGTTGAAGTCAGTAGCAATTCGGCCTACGTGTTCCCGCAACACAAATGAAGCTAACAATCGCATACAAATGAAGGAGCCTGGAGATGAAGAAGAAGATGTAGAGGAGGGTAAGAAGAAGAAGTGGTAGAGAGGGAAAAGAAGAAGAAGATAAGAAGAAGAAGACGACGAAGAAGAAGAAGAAGAAGAAGAAGAAGAAGAAGAAGTAGTAGTAGTAGTAGTAGTAGTAGTAGTAGTAGTAGTAGTAGTAGTAGTAGTAGTAGTAGTAGTAGTAGTAGTAGTAGTAGTAGTAGGGAGCAGAAAATGGCGGGGAAATCGTAGACGAAGAACAGACTAGGGACATATGAATAATAATAATAATATTAATAATAATAATAATAATAATTATTATTATTATTATAAAAAGCAAGACAACATAATTAGGACGAGCCACATAACGAGATAATTAAACACACTGGAAGAAATAATATACCATGAGGCTCCAGAAATAGCCAAGACCAGCTTATTAAGTATGGGTCGGAGGTGTACAATGTCAAACCTACTCGCAGCGTAACAAGGCTGTATGTATTTTAAAAGAGAGATAGAAGTAAGAAGCCTGAAGTCCGCTAAACGTTGCGAAATCTAGGGTAAAGTTTTTAAAGTAGAACCACACTCGGTACAAGGCCCATTATTGATTGTCAGTCGTGTCTGTTTTTAGTATATTCTGCCTTTAAACAGCTGCTTGAATTTTCAACGTCTGGGAGGGAAATTGGCGTGGGTTGTCTGACTTGGGTTGTTGTGTCTTATTCAGAAGGTGTATGTACAAGTAAATCAGGCTTAATGAAACTAGGAGCTGGGGTGGGCCGGTGATCATATATATATGTGTGTGTGTGTGTATTTCCCTTGTGTCAGTGGACCGTACTTAATATGGGCTCCAGAAAATGTTATAGGAAGCAAAGATGGTTGGTGTGATACTAACCACGTCACCATATATCCAATACGCGTCAAGGTATGGAAACGAGTCCTGTATTTAATTTAATTAACAGAACCAAAGGGTAATTTTATGAACGGCGGAGTTCGTCATGAAACCTTACCCAACGATGCAGTAATCACAGACAAATCGCAAGAAGAAGAAGAGGAAGAAGAAGAGGAGGAGGAGGAGGAGGAGGAGGTGAAGAGGAGGAAGAGGAGAATGAAGAGGAAAAATAGGAAGAAGAAGAATATGAGGAAGAGGAGAAGAGGAGGAAGAAGAAGAAGAAGAAGAAGAAGAAGAAGAAGAAGAAGAAGAAGAAGAAGGGTGAGAAAAGAATAAGAGGAAGACGAAGGAGAAGATGGATAAATAGTAATGATTATAGCGGAAATAATAATAACAGCAAACGAGACATGGTAACAATTGTGTAACCACACACCGCGATAATTAAACACAGGAGAAGAGCTGGAGGATGAGAAATGAGCCAAGACCAGGTTGTCATCAACGTCCTTAGATGGTGACTGGGGTGTCTAATGTGAAACCGTCTCCCAGAATAACATGAATGTCTGTATTTTAAAAGAGAGATAGAAATAGCAAGAGTCACTTTCGCAACACTTTGAGAAAACTAGGACAGTTTAAAGAACACGCGGTACAAAAGCCATTATTGATTGTCAATCATCATTTTTAAGCATATCCTGTCCTTGCTCGGCTCTGGAAACATCATCGTTTGGGTTGGCGGGGGCGGGGGGGGGGGCGGGCGGGGGTTTAGGGGGGTATGAAGGGCGTGGGTTGTCTTTATTTGTTATCTTGACTTGTCCAGAACGTAGCTTGGGCATTGCTTCAACGTTATAGCTGCAGTATGGTTCCTAAATACACATGTAGTGTTTGGGGCTCATAGACATAGAAGGAAGATGTAGAGACTAGTGGACGCACTCAATCAATCAATCAATCATGTGCCATAACCGGAAACGTGGGCGGTTATGACTCGCCATTTTATTCGATCACCAGTGTCGTGGATCAGCTCAGTGTTCCTGTCTCGTCCATGCCATGTGGCCAAGCCATCCAGGTATTTTCCTCTCGGTCTTCCTCTTGGTCTGTTCCCTTCGATCTTGCCAGTTGTCATTAAGTTCTCCAATCCATTTCTTCTCATAACATGTCCAAAACTGGACGCACTAGACAACATAAAAATTTTAAGCTATAGTTACTGAATGATCGACACCTATAACTTTCAGTTTTTATGTTGTCTAGTGTGTCCATTAGTCTCGACTTCTTTCTTCTATTTCTTTGAGCGCCAAACACTACATGTCCGGTTATATATGAACCGTCTTAGTGGCCTCAAAATGTTCTCCACTTTATATACATGTAAACTTAGCACATGCTTTTGTTTAGAGATGAATAAAGAAAGAGCGACGTAGGAAGGGTTTGATCGATAGCCGAATGACACTTAATTTTGAATGTGTGTGTGTGTGTGTGTGTGTGTGTGTGTGTGTGTGTGTGTGTGTGTGTGTGTGTGTGTGTGTGTGGCACCTTGCAGTCTTGACAGACCAAAGTATGTGAGTTGGAATGTGGCCAATATTCCATCACAATGCCTGGGCAGAGCTTCAGAGAAACATGTGGTTGCCCAAACGACATGTTCCCTCTCGCGGCCTAATCTTGTGTATTCCAGAAGAATGGGTAACCAATACGTCTGGCACAAGGTAGGCTGCAGACGCTGGCGGCACAGCGTCAAACCTCCGAGACCTCGCCACCACGAGCAGGTGGCGAGTGATGGCCAGACCCTGGAACCCAAGGGACCCGGCTTAGAGACGTTCAGCCAAGTCCCACAGGTGAGGGCCTCGTACGCGCCTGAACCGTAAGGGCGCGCACATCTGTCAATCACAAGTGTCCGGACCTGTGTAAAGCGTGCACTATCGTCAGACTCTCCGCCTGACCTTAGCGGACCCCGCGACCAGCGGGAATAGGCCCGCCAGAGATACCGCAGGAGATATTGCTCGTCTATTGCGAGCAAATCTCCCATCATTCCACTGTGCGGATCTCGCGACCGGCGAGAATAGGCCCGCCGGAGATATTGCTCGTCTGCTACGAACAAATCTCTACCGAGACTGAATAAGAATAAGTAAAGAAACGAACTGAATAAGTAAAGGAACGATAAAAGTAGTGGTATTTCAATTGCGTTTGCGCTCCCACCTATGCTACACCCTTCATGTGTCTTCACAAAGTCGGACTAGAGTCAAGCTCAACAGGGTCTTCTTTCACCGCTGATTCTAACCACAGCCAAGGGAACGGACTTGTGTGTGTGTGTTTATATATATGTATATATATACATACATATATATATATATATATATATATATATATATATATATATATATCTTATATATAAAAAAGACTTGTGCGTATGTATCTCTGTATGTATTTATGTATCTCTGTCCGTATGGCCTTTATTTGTTCGCGAACGGCCCATCCGATTGAGATGAAATTTTCTACACGCCTTCCTTTCATTCCAGAGCTGACAACTGTGATATTTTGTTAGTGTGAAATCGCCTGCTTACTCAGTATTATTTCATTTTTCATTTTTCATCATAATTTCATATATTTCAGGGGACCTAACTCTGTAAAAGTTATTTCAAGGGGCATAACTTTTCTGTATAACTTATAGTCATATTGTGGCATCGTTTTCAAAGATTTATAAACTCTGTGTCCATAGTTATGTACCGGCATATGAGTTATAATAAATAATGATACAATCTGTAAGGCATTTTCAAAGTTTTCATAAAAATGATGCACAATGCATAACATTGTAACTCATCTTTTTTTGCTTAAGAAGTTACTGTAGTCATGCAGGTGATTAGAAAGAGTTTTCATTAAAAATAATGGATGGTGTGTAGAAGAACGTTCTTTTAAGTTACTTTTTTTGTTGTATGAATTTAATGAAGCCGGACAGGGTCAGGCAGACAGATAGACAGACAGATAGACAGTCGGGAACGGGAACTTATATGACTACTTATATGAATTAAATGAGATGCTCCACATCAGGAGCTGGGAAATGCCGGGCCGGGTCAGACAGACAGACAGACAGACAGACAGACAGACAGACAGACAGACAGACAGACAGTCGGTAACGGGAACGAGAACTTATATGACTACTTATATGAATTAAATGAGATGCTCCCCACCAGGGTCTGGGCGAAGCCGGGCAGGGTCAGCTAGTATATATATATATGAGAGAGAGATAGAGAGAGAGAGAGAGAGAGAGAGAGAGAGAGAGACTCCCCAGTACTCTAAAGTAGTAGTGATCCATGGTAGCTGAGATGGCAGTGTATCACTTTAATAGAACAGTAAGTACTATAGCAGTAAACAAGGATATACATCTTTGCTTTATTGACTATACAAAGGCTTTTGGTAGAGTTAGACATGTCAACGTCATGGATATGCTTGCAGCTCTACAAATTGATGGAAAAGACCATAGACTTATAAAAAACATATATTGGAGACTACAAGCTGCAATAACGATTGATAATGAAGTGGGACAATATCAGCCTATTAAGAGAGGTGTTAGGCAGGGATGTGTAATGTCTCCAGATCTTTTTTCCCTGTACAGTGAAAATATTTTCAGAAATGTAGAAGACATAAATGGAGTCAGCATTGGAGGACGAAACATCAATAACATTAGATATGCAGATGATACAGTATTGATAGCAGACAATGCGCAGGATCTGCAACAATTAGTAGATGCGGTTGTTGTACACAGTGAGCAGCTGGGGTTAGAATTAAATTGTAAAGAGACACAGGTTATGGTCGTCACTAGGAAGAACGAAGTACCACAATGTAATATACAAGTAAATGGGAATATTCTTCAATAAGTGAATCGGTACAATTATCTCGGAACAGTGATAAAACAACAACAACAACAACAACAACATCAACAACAACAACAAAACTTTATTTTGAAAGGGTTAAGAATTGGGCACGCAGGCCCGTCTAACATTCTGCCCTTTTATCGCTCTCTTTCATACATTATACCATTCACACATAACATCTTATGGGAGATGCCTTGAAGAGGTTAGAACGAGAATCACAACGGCGAAAGTAGCCTTTAGCAAGATGAAAAACATTCTGACCAATAAAAAGATGTTAATTGAAACAAGAAAAAGAGTGTTGACGGGATACATAGTGCCTCTTCTTTTGTATGGATGTGAAACTTGGACAATGAGCAGTCAAGCTGAAAAACATCTGATGGCTGCAGAAATGTATTTTCTGAGGAAAATGCAAAGAATACCATGGACAGATAGAAAAACCAATGACCAAGTACTACATGAGACAAATGAAAATCGTAAATTGATTAGAGAAATTAGACGTACACAGTCAAAATTTTTTGGACATGTTATGAGAAGAAATGGATTAGAGAACTTAGTGACAACTGGCAAGATCGAAGGGAACAGACCAAGAGGAAGACCGAGAGGAAAATACCTGGATGGCTTTGACACATGGCATGGACGAAACAGGAACACTGAGCTGATCCACGACACTGGTGATCGAGTTAAATGGCGAGTCATGACCGCCCACGCTTTCCGGCATGGCACATGATTGATTGAGAACAGTAAGTAAATTACCTTTGACCTCGACTTAGTCAAGTTAAGGCATATGATGCTAGACTCATACTTGTATAGACCAACCCACACTCGACGGATGCCTTTATGTCATTAGACAGTTGCTTATGACGAAATTATTTTAATCGCTGGTGATATCAAAGATGCCATAACTACTCATATTCGTGTATCTTCTGTTTTTACATTTTACAGAGATGAGCCATGTATGTGGTTTTCGCTGGCACACTAACTGAGCAATTATCCTCACCCTGTTGCCGTGAAGTTAGAACCGTTACTAACTAACTAATTTACAAGGACTGGATAGAACACCGCAGAAAAGAAAGCCGGTTAGGTTCACCTCAGTCAGATTGAAATCTCCTTAAGCTAAGACACACTGAAATGAAAGCAAACAGATACATTTACAATGCGGGTTAGTCAGATCACAAAATGGAGTGCTTTGAACCTACTAACAATGACGTGATAAAGCCATGGATACCCAAACGTCTAGCAACTAATTTAATCTGATACTGATCCTTTGCATAGTCAAATCGATATGTTCTCGGCGTTTTAACAATATCTGTTTACCCAGATTACCCTGGGACCTCGCAGAGATGTCATATAAACGGGTAATGTCGGCTGCTAGTCTGCCAGGGCACTGACTGGAATTTCGTGGACTGAGTGCACGTGATGATCTGTGTTACAATAGGGAGACAAAGAAGAAAAGTTAAAGATTCAAAGCAGAAATTTCACTTTAGGGTACAACATGAGGTCAGCACGGGATTGCATATGTTGATGTCATCCAGATGTTGGACATAAACGACATACAAAAGTCCGCATACAGTAGATGTTCCTCATATATACAAGAATATGCTAAGTTAAATAAAGAAATAAAAGATGAATGTGTGAAAGCAAAAGAAAATTGGTTAAACGAGCAATGCAAAGAAATTGAATTCCATTAAAGATACAAAAAATATGCACAGACAAATCAGTGAGCTCATGGGAAGACAAATAAGAAGAAATACAGGGTGTATGCAATCAAAAACATGAAAGATATTATTGGAGGAAGGTGCTATAATAAAGAGGTGGAATGAATATATAATAGAAATATATGATGGAGAAAGGGAATAATTAACAGAAGATAGTAACTTAGAAGGCCCACCTATTCTATAAGACGAAGTCGCTGGCGCTATAAAACTTATGAAGAAAGGAAAAACAGCTCGGCCAGATGAAATCACAATAGAAGAATTAGACGTATTAGGAGGATTTGGCATATATATATATATATATTTACCAAAATGTTGAATGATATTTACAGCAGTGGATATTTACCTAGCAATGTGCTGAAATCTGTATTCATAGCTATACCAAAAAGACTAGGAGCATTGAATGCGAAGATTTTCGTACAAATAACCTCATAAACCATGTCCTAAGCTTCTGCTCAGAATTACCATGAGAAGGACAAGAAAGAAAATAAAAATGGAAATTAGTGAAGAAAAGTATGGATTTGTGGAAGGGAAGGGTACCAACAATGCAATATATATATATATATATATATATATATATATATATATATATATATATATATATATATATATATATATATATATATATATAGGTCTGCAAGGTGTGGAATGCGCCTGGCCCTGCAGCCAGCAGGGTTAGGATCGGCTAGCCTCTCCTAGGAGGGGTGAAAAGTGAAAATTAGTAGCCTGCCGATGACCCGCAGACTACACAAGTCAACCCCCACCTCCACGTGGTGCAGACCGGGCAACCACGACCGCGAGGTCATGGGCTAACGGGTCTATGGCTCGCCATAGGGGATGGACTCCCTGTGGTCAGATTCGTTTCCTAAGCCTGCGACTGGTCTAACAAGCCGGCAGGGGATCTTCATACTGCTCGTAGAAAAACTAAGAAGTATAAACGGACTGACCCAAATGAATATCGACCCGGCAATGTTAATGGACTACGAGATAGGTCAGCGACTCAAAAATTAGGCACAATGAACGTCTGTGGTTTCAATAGTAAAGAAGAAGAGCTAATAGAAACAATGGAAAAGCGGAAAATTGGACTGATGGGAATAGCGGACACCAGAACAAATGGGAAAGAATGCAAGGAGCTCCACCACAGTTACACGTTTGTCTACTCTGGAGTAGAACAGCAAGAAAGGGCAAGACACGATGTGGGAATAGTCATCGAACCACGGCTAGCAAGAGGAATACTAGAAATAAAATATATATCAGAAAGAATCATAACAGTGAGAATAAAAGAACAAACAATTACAACATATGTACAAATATACGCACCATGTAATGCAAACAATAATGAGCAAGAATGCGAGGACTTCTACGAAGACATACATGATGTGCTAAATAAAATAGATAAGTAGGACAACATCATAGTTATGGGAGACTTCAATGCAAGACTAGGACATAACAGAATGGGCATAGAAAAACACCTGGGAGCATTTGGAGATCAGCAAAATGAAAGGAATGATAACGGAGGTAGACTGATAGAGCTTTGCAGCCAACACGACCTCTATATAACAAACACATTCTATAAACATAAAGATTCACAAGTATACATTGGTATATATGGAACGATCTAGATACTAAAAGCCAAATTGATTTTATATTAACAAGAAATAACAGAAAGAAAAATATATTAGATGCAAGGGCAGTGCCCAATTTAAGTATGAACACAGATCACAAAGCTGTCGTTGCCACAATAAGAACCATCAGAAGAAGAAAACAAAGGGCAGGAAAATACATGCCATGCGAATCAGTATACTTAAAAAACCTTAAAGACGAGGCAGTAAGGGAAAATTATGAGAAAGAACTAACTGAACTCTTTGTAAAATTAACTACAGAAAGAAAAACAGTGAAAGAAGAATGGGAGATGTTCAAATCAAGCATTTTAAATACTGCAAAAATAACACGTGGAACCACGAAAAAACGTAAAACACGGATAAAGAAATAACAAGTTGGTAGAACGCAGAAGTAAAGAAAGCGTTACAAGACAAAAAGGTAAAATATAAAAAGTGGTTGAAGAACAAACAGGAATGTGATTATATATTATATAGAATAGCGAGAAGACATGTGAGTTGAATAGTAAAGAGGGGAAAAACAAAAAGACTGGGAGGAGTATGGAGAAACCCTAAATAAAAACTACAAGAAGGCCACTAGAAACTTCTACAAAAAGATAAGTGCAATGAGAACCAGAGGAGAACCCTTTGACCCAACTGAAATAATTAACAGCGAAAATGGAGAACCAATAAGTGAACAAAAACAAATCCTAATAAGATGGAAGCAGTATTTCGAACAACTTCTCAACATCCCATCAGATGCCACAGGAATTCAAGAGACCTACACAGATGTCACCGAAGAACTAGAACCAGACATACTAAAAGAAGAAATTATAGAAGCCATCAGATTAGCCCCATTGAACAAATCACCGGGACAGGATGAAATACCAAATGAACTAATTAAAGCAGCAAGAGAAGTAGGAAAAGCTTGGCTACATAGACTATTCAACCATCTTTGGGTAGAACAACAGACACCACGAGACTGGGGAAACGCCATAATTATCCCAATTTGTAAAAACAAAGGCAGCAAAAGAGACTGCACAAAATAAAGAGGCATTTCACTGTTGAGTCATACTGGGAAAATATTTTGCAAAATTCTTGAAAAAAGATTACGAAATACTTTAGAATCAGTGTTGCCATCTCCCTTTGATGAAAAAGTACCAACATCGTACCCCAAAAAAAAAAAGCACTGAAAAGCACCAAAATTTTAAGAGATAACTTTTTCGGTGCCAAACAAAATTTGGGTCCAGACCAAACAGAAATTCATGGCAGAAAATTGGAAGTAGGGGTGTGTCACGTTAATGCTTATAAAATGGTTAAAATTGTAGCAGATAATTTTTTTTAAAATTATATATCAAATTAAAGAGGATTGCACAAGGAACATGACGGTGTTAATAATTAATTGATAGGTTAGAAATAATATGACAATAATGAGAGGTTTAATAATAACAATTGAAATTAAAGAGGTAAAAATTATTTAAAATGTTCACTTACCAGGGCTGTATTTATAATCCACTGCAACTAATCCAATCAAATTTGCTGAATACTGTTACATACACCACTTTTGTTCAATAAAATCACAAGAACTGCACAACAACCCCAATAAAACATAACTAAAACATAATATTTTGATGCAAATAATTTTCACACAAAATAGAAAATGTCAGTAACACATCACTCAGACTGTGCTGAGAAGAAGAATATAAACACTATTTTATATTTAGTTATAATTATTATTCTTTTACATTTAATTATTTAAATACTCCTTAAATACTTTGTGATAGGCAAAACAAATTTAGGGGCATACATGTGGCCCATTAGCGCTTTCATAATTCGATATGTGCCATCATATTATGACATATTATGACGAACTTTCGCTTGCAGTGTTTTATTTACAATCTAACTATCTAACTTAATAATGCACGTGGTTTAAGTTCTAGAACCTTTTACAAAGTCCTTGAAATCACTATAACTATAATATAAAATTGTTTAAAACAGTAATTCTATTAACAAAAATGAGGTCCAAAACCAGAAGGTGATGTCATTTCGAAATTCAAATCAATAAAATCTTTTCGAATCAAGAATCTAGTGCTTTCTAACGGCCAAATATAGCTGTCAGCGGCCTGCTTCAAACTGCGAAATATTTTTGTCTCAATTTTAAGTTACCGAAGTTAACAAAAAATTGCGGAAACCTAAGAAAAGGGACAAATAAATCACTGTTTCAACTGTGATGATGATTAAAGGGCCAACGGGCGTCACTGTCGGTCAATTGTGGCGATGTATGGGCGCATGGCAGAGCAAGAGTAGCAAGGTTGTGTACTAGCTCCCACCCTCTTTGGAGTATACTTTTCACTTCTACTGAAATATATCTTTCATGATCAGGATGGTGGTAAATACATTCACTAGCGCTCAGATGACGGTCTTTAAAATGCTCAAGAGATTGAAGGCCAAGACCAAAATTAGGATGGTACTGATCACAGAGTTGTTCTTTGCATATGATGCTGCAATTACTACCTACTTTGAGGAAAAATTACAGCGTCTACTATCTGCATTCTTCAATGCTTATACTGAATACAGATTATATATATATATATATATATATATATATATATATATATATATATATATATATATATATTAGTTAGTTAGTTAGTTAGTTAGTCATAGTTCCAACCTCACAGCAACGGGTCGTCCCCATTATGCTCCGTTCCTGTGCCAGTGAATATCGCACAAAATGCTCCCCACTGCCCAATGTGAAAAGTGGAAAAGACAGGAGTCTCGACAAACAACAGCCCGCACAGATACACTGTGCATAATGCCGCTGCCAGAATGTCAACACAATAGTCCCCCACGAAACACCCAGTTCATCTCTGATGGAATCGGCAGTCATTTTCCCATCTGGATGTTTCCTAGATGTTCACCCACACAGTCCACGAAAATACAGTTCATTGT
The DNA here is from genome assembly GCA_963921405.1 of Cepaea hortensis. Taxonomy (NCBI): domain Eukaryota; kingdom Metazoa; phylum Mollusca; class Gastropoda; order Stylommatophora; family Helicidae; genus Cepaea; species Cepaea hortensis. The sequence goes on from OY992894.1 coordinate 38,757,231, forward strand.
CGATGGCAGTGGCAGTCAACCAGAAACCCAGCAGCCATGCATTTCTGCATAAGGCAAAAACCGGTCAATCTGGGACATAGCCATCTACCATCGCTCCGAACATGTAGTCACGTTCCAAAAAACCTCGGGCAGATTCAAAAGCATTTCACACGAAACTCACAGCTCACAGTGTCGCGCCACGCACTCACTCAGTAGCAGGGCGACGGAACCATCATATTGTCCAACATATATATATAAACACAGTACAGTGCAGTACATTTTCTCAGTGTGATAAAAGTCAAAGAAATGCCGCCTCTTACATGTATTATTTTTCTTTGGTCTTTAAAAATGTCTCCCCCTTATTACGCCCCCTTACGGTGCCGACTGATGTCGTCGCCTCTCTGTATCATAACACGACACGGTCGTATATATATATATATATATATATATATATATATATATATATATATATATATATATATATATATATATATATATATATATATATATATACTGCAAAAATGCTAGCTTACTTTCTTGACGTATGATCATGTTCCCCCAATTCTTCCGTTCTTTAGCGCAATATTTAAATTTGGAAGCTGGCAGTTTTCGATGCTGCAATGAAAGTTAGAACCGCTGTAGCGCTATGGCTAACACGAATACCTGCCACTCTGGTGGTCATGTTTTCACATCCGTATGGAGGCTTATCGCTTTTTCGTTTAAACGCCATCAAAATCTACTGAAACCCATAATGGAGAGATAATGTTAGGTCGAAAGGAATTACTCTAGCGGTGATTAAACCTATTGATGAACACACACATTCAAGATTTATTCTGAATACAGCCTAGGAAAATGTACAGCGAAGGAACAGAACATACATTTCTGGAAATCTATTGGCTACAAGTCTTCACTGTGAAGGCGGCAATGGAATAAGATTAAGAACTGAATAGGTCAAGCAAAAACTGCATTTAAGCAAATGAAAAGTATCTTTATGCATGGAATAGAGCCATTACTCTCTTTGTCCAACAATCACCTTCAACTTAATACCCTAATTGTGGCTGACCCAGTCACGAGCTTTTAAATCTGAGTCAGGCGATGGACCCTAATATAACTTTTCTTCTGAGTTTGAACCAGGTAGGCGTAATGGTTTAATGGCATGTTTATGCAATAAGTCACTGCCATTGATGTCAGAAAGTGAATACAGAAATGTTACATATAAGGTAATATTTTGTACTGCAGTGAATCTTGGAACGTGAACTTAGATATTAGAAAATCCCTGAAGGAAACGAGATGCGGTTTCTGAGTCTATGTTGCAATTACCTTCGACAGCTAGAGTAGCTAAAAACGAGTGCCTGTTAAAGGCTAATAGAAGTAGAACATTATATAGAAATATAAGAATGTGACAGTATTATTCACACATATACAAAGAAGAGAGACCTAGCAGAACATCGTGACGACTGGACAGATCAGCGCTAGAAAAGGCAAGGGCACATCGAAAGAAATGAAGCTGAATGGACAGCGGCGGTGCCAATGAAGAATACCATTAATAAAGGGGGTTTAAAGACAAGTGGATCGACTTCATTGCAGCGGGTTTAATCTCATATGGTTCGGTCTTTTTTCACGGGATGGCCTGCCGAAAACTTCACACAAAGCACGAACTTTGTAGCTCTAGCAACGCCCCCCAGGAGTCTCCCAGAAAACTGCACCCGTGAACCGAACGACGTAGCCCAGATACGAACCCAGGCAGACGTTGTAATCACTTCGCCATGGGGACACCCCTATCATTAACAGAATTAATCCTGAACACCTGAGATCAGGGCTAATGAGATACAAGAACGTCTATGCAAGCGTCAGAGCACTTGATGATAATTATATGTGAAGGAGTAAAAGGCATTCCCTGCCGAAGATGTATCTTGATATTATCTTTAACCTTGATAATGTCTGAATTAAATTTTTGCTTCTGGTAGCCAAATTAAATAAGTAGTATGCATTTTTTTCTCGAAAATGCGTCGATGATTCTATGAATGCAATGTTAATACACTAAAAATTGGACTTCCGATTTCGGAGAAGAAAATTTAATGTTAAGTAACATGTGAATAATTTTAATCAAGCTTACTGAATACAAAGACTACAAGGATAACAGAGGCAAGCGATTTGTGACTTTTACCTAGAATGCTAGAAACAACAATGACGAACACAACATGCATACCTTTCACATAATTGATCGTCTTCTTAATCTACTCTTTTCCCGTACCCCTCCCCCATCCATTAGGGCAGTGGTTCTCAACCTTTTTCGGTCCATGCACCTCTTCACCATATGTTCAGAATGTCAATCCCCCCTTTCGTATTTCTTCCTTATTTATCCCTCCTCCCCCCCCCCCCCACACCCCCAATCTATACACGGTATACGTAAAAATGGAAGCTAAATTTAATAACACATACTAGAACGAGTTTAGACGTCTACATAAAATGTGATTTGCGGGTCTACTTATGTTATAAAACGAATTTCAGAAGGGCGAGAAGTACAGAACCATAAAGTAATGAGAAAAAAACAATATCAAGTTATTAATGCGATCTTGAAATAATCTTAATCCCCCCTCCCCCCCAAGAAACCCTAAAATTCGCCGGGGAGCGGTGGGGGGGGGGGGATTCCACACCGGTTGAGAGCCACTGTCTTAGACCATAGGTCCTCAACTAACACACGTCAAGCAGTCCTATCTTTAGCTATGTCCTGCAGCTCCCACCATGTCCTCCCCATATTTTTCACGTCTGTCTCTTATTTTCTTTTCCATCTGCGTAAAAAATGAAGATCACATCATAGACGGATTCAAGATGTGATAGATAATTTACACACGACAGCAACAGGAGGCAGGACACCTGACTTATGATAATGAACGACTGTTATAGGGGAAAAGGTCTGCACAGGACAAGTCCCGGGATCATAGTGAACCGAGCAGATAACAACCTGGTGCTGTCTGCTGCATGCTGCAGGTTTAAGCCTTTATACCCTAGTGCACCAGGTTTCGGAAAGCTGCTTATCTAAGCACTATTATACCCTACCGCATGGAGCTGTTGCAAGCAGTTTGTTTTAGACCTCTTAAACTCTACCGCATCGAGGTGCTGTAAGCTGTTTAACTTAGCACTCTTTTAGCCTACAGCTATAATGCGCTGTAAGAATACTTATACTCTACAGCATTGGCGTGCTGCAAGCTCTTATCCCAGAACCCGTATACTCTACTGCATCAAGTTACTGCAAGCTACTTATCCTAGAACCCTTATATTGTACTGCATAGAGGTGCTTATCTTAGCAGCCTTTTATAAGTTATTGGCATATCCTTTACAGGACGTCGCAGTCAACACCAGCATTGTTTGCTGTTGTGAACTCTTGGTAAGTTTACATATAGCAGTTTCCGTTGCTTTATGAACGACCAGCACCCATACCATTTCGTTAAATAAAACCAACGCAAGGCGGTCTGCTGCCAAATCGCCAATAGCTGTGTTTAGAACGCGGGTATGCGGGACTACGAACTGTTTTCGTAACCTCTTCGTCAGCTGTTTATCTTAGAACCTTTTTACTCGACCGCATTGAGGTGTAGCAAACTCGGAAGGTTTACTGCTGTTTCGTAAATCAGGATATGTTACACATTCTTGCTTTTTTGGAATACGAGTGTATACTCGTCGTCTTAAATAACTGCTGAACTGGAAGCTCTGTGTGTGCTCTCGGAATGTGCCAAATTCTTGTCAGCACGAGGGATGCCAAACATCGTTGTCTTGAAAGCATAACTCGTAAATAACCAGAAAACAATCACTTCAGCTTATGCAATTGGAGTCATATCAGATCACAGGACTGCTAAGTATACGATATACATAAAAGGTAAGCACATGAGAAAGTTCTTCAAGAAGCTTGTGGAAACCGCAAATTTATTAGGGAATTTGCACGTAGACAGTTATAGGTTTGATTTTTCGAAAGTATTTGTGATAGAAGCCATACTTTAAATTTAGTAACAACTGTACAACTTCATTGGGAAAAGGCAAACGGAAGACAAAGCTACGCGTAAGCGTTGATCAAATAGCACAAAAACCAACAAGAGTTCATCTATTCACTTCAGATTGTATCAAATGAGATATCAATCAATGTGCCAGGCAATACATTGTGCAAATTTTTGTTTGTGTCTTCATTGTTCAAACAGCATAATATGAACATGAACACATAGTCGATCTCAGACTAATTATCACATGCGTAGGCAACATTTTTATCATGCCTACATCATAGAAAACGATCCATTGTCTGGCAAGCTTAACTAACAGAAGCTGGTAATTATTTATCACGTTCTAAATCTGAAAATAAAAGTAGCAGGCAATTCAACAACAACACGAACAGCCGGGTAAACAGTTTGAACTGTTTTGACATTTTACCCAAAATTATTGATAATATCTAGTTTGGCTGGAATCATTTTAAAACTCCCATGATAAATACAGGGTGTATTGTTAATGACTGTGTGGTGTTTGAAAATATTGCCGGTCCAAGTTTTGAATTTACCTATTTGTTGCATGAACTTTACAGAGGGTAAATATACAGCTTGGATCGGCAATATTTTCAAACACTGCACAGTCATTAAGAATACGCCCTATATACAATCTGCAAACTGTGCTTCTGTCATAACAAGTCCTAGCATGGTGGAATTATGAGATGGAATATAGAAACTCACGTGAAACAGGACACATAAAATATATATTTAAAAAAACTAAAAATCAACACAACTGCAATTTATACTGACTAAAAAATTGCATTTCCCCTGCAGGAAGTTGCAATAAATCCCAACACTAGTTTGATTTGAATGTTCAATGTTTCTGAAACGGCGCAGTCCATGTTGACTTTAAAAAAAATTTTTTGCATATCCTTTACAGGACATTGATGTCAACATCAGCATCTTTCAGCTGATTGTTGATTTCTTGGCAAGATTACGCTCAGTAGTTTGCCATTGCTTTCTGAGCGGCCGGCTCACTTACCCCGGAAGCTACCGAACGCGATTCGAACCACTGCTGATTCTCACCGTCGTCACGTTACTTACGAGAGTATACGAGATTACGGAGAAAAGTCGCTAACCTCTAGGCCAGGAAGCCGGCTCCATGTTGACTAGTCAGAAGAAATATCAGACATAAGATCAAGAAAAGCAAGCAACAGACAGCGGTTGGTACCGCTAGATAAACAACTAATAGATATGTATACGAAATTCTGATACATTTTGTCAAGTGTTAAATAAACACATCTGATAATCTGATTTAATATTTAATAACAGAAACGGAATACAATACTCTACTGAAAAGAAAGAAATGCCAGTTTCAAAGAATATTTTGAGAAACTTATAGTTGTAACATCACAACAAATTATATATGACTATGAAAATATCAAGGATATTCTTGAATCCGAAGCACTAGTAAAAGAAACAGAAGCAGTCATACAGACAAGAAAACCCTACAAGAAATCACCAGCCGCAGCCACTGGTATAATTGAAGTAATTAAAGTATGCAGAGAGAACGGGGTTATGTGGCGGATATGAATATTCACCCTGCGTAGAAATAATGACACGTTCTTGGTGTCTGCCAATAATAGTTCCACTGTGGAAAAAAACAAGAGTGACATAAGGCAAGGTGAAGCACTTAGGGACGTTTGCTTATTAAACCGTGTATGTAAAATATACATACACATAATAAAAGTCGCTTAAAAGTCGACAGGGTCGACTACATTGCACCGGGTTTTATCCCATATGGCTCGGTTTCTTCCTCAGCGCGGAAAGCGTCGCACCAAGCACGAACTCCGTAGCTCTAGCGACGACCCACAGGAGTCTCCGAAAAATTTAAATCGTTAACCGAAGGACGCGGCCCGGAATCGAACCCACAACCTTCGGAGCCCGAGTTAAACGGCTTGACCACTTAGCCACAGAGACTCACACGAGACTTACACAAATAATAATGATAAAGATGCATTGTCTGGTTTCGGAAGATCTGTTTCCACAGATGCCATATACCTCATAAGCCAATTGAGTGAACGAATGGTTGCATATAATGATGCAGTAAATCTCGCGCCCAAAAACTAATACACCTGCACGATGTGAAAACGTTTACACGCACAAACACATGCGCATTTTATATATGCATATGCGCACACACACACAAAAAAGGACACACTTACTTATGCATTCACCTGCCACACACGCTATAGTATAAAGGAGCCAAATTCACGCACAATTACATCCATACCCACATAAAAATCACTAGCGCAAACGTACACACTCACGCTAGAAACGAAACTACAACATCTAGAAACATCGAGACTTTGTAGGTGAACATCTGGTTGGGAAAGTGTTTGTCAATTCCATCAAGGATGAACTGTATGTTTTGTAGAGGACTTTTGTTGTGAAATTCTGGTGGCGGCATTATGCACAGTGTGCCTGAGTGGACCGTTGTTTGTCGAGACTAATGTCTTTTCCACTTTTCACATGGGGCAGTGGGGAACATTTTATGTGATATTCACAGGCACGGGAACGGAGCATAATGGGGACGACCCTTTGCTGTGATGTTGGAACCGCGACTAACGACTAACGACTAACATACTCACGTGCGCATATGATTCAGACACGCACGCCCGGGCACTCTCACATACACAGACATGAATACACAGGCACGCTCATACAAGTTCACCGATTGTGCGTATAACCCCCAGTCTGTGATAGCATCTAATCAACTGGTTCACGAATTCAGGTGTTCCCCACATGCAAAACCTGTTTCTAATGTTTACTAATTGATTACACATTTAATGGGTGGTTTCCACAAGTAAACACCGCCAACTTGATTATCCTTAAAATAAAATCTTCATAAGAATAATTTGTGTTTACACTGGTAACTGAGTTTCCTAATATTTCTCTTAGTGAGTTTTTCGATATAATGAGAAGTAACAGAAAGCGAAATAACGGCATCAAAAATACGATAGACGTAACATCATGCATCGAATACACCCAGAGACAACAAACTGTGTGGTTTGAACAGATTATGAGAATAAAATTTGAGCAACACATATTAAGATAATCCAGTCGAAAACATATGGATGCAGAGAAAGAAGAAGTAAATGATGGATTGACAATCTGAAATTAAAAAGTTAGTTGTATATCCTTTACAGGATGTCGCAGTTAACCATAGCATTTTTTTTTTTACCTGACCTTTTTGAGATTTCTTGGCAAGATTACGTTCAGTAGTATGCCATTGATTTCTGAAAGACCGGCACTCATACCACTTTATAAAACCCAACGCTAGGCGGTCTATTCTAAAGAGTACAATTATCACAGACGTAAACGGCGCAATCAAAGCAGCACACCTGGTCTTCACACGCATGTTTAGGCCCCACCTACCCTTGCCCTATGCGTAACGGTCAATGAAATGTTATAAGCCTATCTTCTTCAATGTGCAGATCTTGCAGAAAGTCAGTGGTTTTCTTACTCTTCATCCACGATATTAAAAAAAATTTCTTGCGCATGAAAGTTCAAAAGCCCCGATCGTTTGTTTTACTGATAGACAGAAGAAATATGCGTCACATATGTGTGTTGCCTAATGGATGAAGCACGTTCTCACAAACTGTACGTTTACTTGTCTGGCGATGTTGTGCCACGGGCTCTTAATACTGTGTAACTTCTGACCCGTCTACGCCTGGCGTCTTTTGAAAAGTCCACTTTGCTGTTGATTATAAATACAAACCAGACAATTTTAAAGGTCATTTTACACGCATTGTGGCGCACTTGCTGTATGGTTCTAGCCACATAGCTTTACAGACCTATCGACATTCGATGCGGGATGTGGTGTAAAAGTACATTGACAGAACAGACTCATATTACATGAATGATAAATTACTTAATTAGTATGAAGTTTGGAATGTAACTACCCAGATTTTTGATTTTTGTTGTTGCATACCCTATATATAGGACATCGCAGTCAACACCGGCATTTTACTGCTGTTGTTGATATCTTGGCAAGTTTACGTTCAGTAGTTTGCCATTGCTTTCTCAACGACCTGCTCACTTACTAACACGTTAAAACCCAGTGCGACGTGGTCTGTTGCCGAATCGGTCGCAACTGTGTTTCGAACGCGCGTGAACGGGCTTACGAATCGCGTCCGCAAGCTCTTAGCCACGGAGACGGCAACTACCTAGATTAAATATTAAAATTAACATGTTCTAAAGAGAAAATATTGAAGACTTTCAGAGCAGGCGATAGACAAGAGTTAGTAAAAGTAAGTATAGGACACTTTTCACGTCTTCGGGCGCATCTGTCCTAGACCGATATGAGAATATGGTCAATAAGCATTCGGTGGATGATCAGGTCACTATTACACGGGCCAGATTTACTTCCTAAGATATTCTTGTCTAGAATGTATTTCAGGCTGGGTCGACCTGGGATCTAAGTTAGTTTTGAAAAAACCCGAATTATTCCAACAGCGGGTCGATCCCATGACTTACAGGTCAACAGGCGAGTGTCAAGCCACTACGTTACCAAGACTACCAGATAAGAGTATAAGCCGGAGGGGAAAATATCAAGGGATGAACAAATAGTTGTCACAGTATACAACCAATGAAGCCAGCAACATAATGTGTTGAAGACCTGTTTAAACCGATCTTTATTGTGAAGACGGTAATTGACTAACTCATTCATTATTTGGGTGTTTCGGGATTTGAGATTTAAATATTGAGCACAACCCACTACTGGCAACGCTGATCGTATTCCGGTATGAACGTAAGGCATATCCAATGGCTTCACACGCCAGTGATCCGGGGTTTGTTTCCGGATCCGGTCAGGGATATGCACTACTGACGAGCTCAAACGAGAGCGAAACTCGAGTACAGTGCTTCCTTATTGACGTGGATAGGCCTTACGTTCGTACCGGAATACGATCAGCGTTGCCAGTAGTGGGTTGTGCTCAATATTTAACTCATTCATGTTTGGTGTAGTGTTTGGCTGTGAATGACTTCAACTCTGCAGGTCAGACAGCCTGTGAAAAGAGCTGTGGTTGAAAAAATTTAAATAAATTGAAACAGTAATAGGTGGGCTTAATTGCTTAATGTCGCAGACTTCAGTTAATAGCAGAGTGACAAAGAAAAGACCCGATTTTCCGCCCAGCAGCCGCAGGTCATGTCTGGCCCGGCCGTTCCATGTGGGTGGGACAATCATGAAGGATGTGTTCGGGGTTTTTAGCAAATTTATTGCATATTGCCAGCATGGGAGAATAATGTGCTCTCACGAAAGCCCCGATAGACCGGAATTATGCGACATTTAAAAATACGCTTGAGAGCCGTTGTAGTGTAGTAGCCAGCACGCGTGCCTACCGACCTGGTGGCCGCGGGTTCGAATTCGCATCGTTCTGGATTTTAGAGATTGACCTGGGCATCTAGGTCGATCAAGCCTAAAATGGCTACCTTAGAAATGTATGGGGAAATAAATGCGGCCAGTGAGCCAGCCACCGTGGCCAAGGTTTTACGGAAGCGATTCATAAGCCCGCTTACCCGCGTTCGAAACACAGATGCGGCCGATGTGGCAGCACACCGTCGCGTTGCACTGGGTTTTAACGAGTTGGTGAGGGAAGCCGGTCATTCAGAAAGCAACGGCAAACTACTAAACGTAAACGTGCCAAGACATCAACAACAGCAGTAAAATGCTGCTCTTGACAGCGATGTCCTGTAAAAAGAATATGAAATAAAAAGATATTGACGTTATCAATTACAGGGTGCCGACCACATCCTTTGTCAAGTACTAGTTAGTCTTAAAACAATTTGAAAAAAAAAGCAGCATATGTTCAATACAACGAAATGTGTAATAAAAGGGCGCTTTTATGGTTTTTGAAAATTCTTTTATTTTACAGTTATTATACTTATGTTGTTTTGCTGTCTTTCAAAATCACTAACACAAACCAAGGGCCTACATTGACGTGCCAAGAAGCCATAAAAATGTGGTTTGTAAACAAATCTGGGCATTACTATGAACAGATAAAATGCGAAGCCTAAATGTTTAGATGTGGGATTAAGTTACGGACAATTTGAAATGAACATCGACATGTGTAGCCAAATTATGAGGGAGGGAAGGAGAAGAAGATATATCAACTTTTTGAAAATTAATGGAAAAGAATATAGAAGACGAGAGAGAGAGAGAGAGAGAGAGAGAGAGAGAGAGAGAGAGAGAGAGAGAGCGAGAGAGAGAGAGAGAGAGAGAGAGAGAGAGAGAGAGAGAGAGAGGATCTTTAACAGGCTTTAGCAATCAGCAAATGAATTACATGAATTGATCAATGTGATGGGAAAATAGCAGGAAGTAGGCAAATAAATACATCACTGTATGACCTGCCATGGGACGGGAGCACAGATGTGATCAAAGACTGGTGATTGTTTGAGATGCCGTACTGTTACTATTCCCGCTATCGGTATGGCGCATGATGCTGATAAGAGGAAGTCAATTACTTTTTCCTCAGGAGAACGAGCGCCGTATAAAAGCTTCACTTTTGCATGGTAATTGATGGTGATGATTATGATGATGACTATTATGATGATGATAATAATAATGATGCTGCGATTTCTGCTGCTGCTGCTGCTGCTGATGATGATGATGATGATGATGATGATGATGACTATGATGGTATAAAGTGATATGTTCCTCCGGAGAATAAGCATCAAGGAAAAGCACATTCGCCTCTTCAACTTGACCTGCTAATTGATGCTGATGATTTATATTGATGACGATAATAATGATGGTGATGAATATGATGCTGATCATAATGATGGTCACGATGCTTCTGGTGCAGCTGCTGCCGCTGATGATGATGATGATGATGATGATGATGATGATGATGATGATGATGATGATGATGATGATGATTATGATTATTTCAGCTGATATTTTCCGCTGGAGAAAGAGAGCTGAGTAGGAGCTTATTCTCTGTTCACTTTGATATGTTAATTGATGGTGATGATTATAATTATGATGGTAATGATCTTGACGATGGTAACGATGATGACCTTACTGCTGCTGACGATGATATCACCTGATATTTTCTTCTGTTAAACGAGCTCCAAGGAGAAGCACATTCGCCTCTTCAATTTGACGTGGTAAATGATAGTGCTAATGATGATAATGATGATGGTGGTAGTGGTAGTGGTGGCGTTGCTTATATTGACAATGTAGTTTTCATGTAAACTGAAGTATATATATATATATTCAAACCCTTAGTTTTTTTTGTGTTTTTGTTTTTTACATACTGAATATATCTATCCCTCAGAAAATCCAGATGAAAGATACCCCAAAAAAAAAAAAAAAAATCCATGCACATTGAATCTGATTAACGCTTTCGGATTGATGGTTAAGACTAGGACAATACACACAAGAAGTAGCCACTGGAAAGCTAGATTTCGTATAATCATCATAAGCCGGTCTAACTGGCGTATGGTTTCAGGACGCCGTTCGTAATCCCGTTTACCCACGTACGAAACAAAGCTGCCAGAGATTCGGTTGTGATCCCGTCACATTGGTTTCCTACGGAATGTTATGTGAGCCGGTCGTTCAAAAAGCAATGGCAAACTACTGAACGTTAAACTTGCCAAGGCATCAACAGCAGCTGAAAAATGCTGGTGTTGACTGCAATGTCCTGTAAATAGGATATGCGGGGAAAAAAATCATCATAAACTAACACGTCATTTGCACAGCAGATGGGTGTACCCCCATAAGCTATGTACTCCTTGTGATGTGTTAAGGGACTCTTCAAGATAAAAAAACAAAACAAAAAAAAAACTAAATATTATTTAGACGCAGATCGTGAATAAATATCTCGTAAAGCTGTAAAGAATATCATGTAAGATGGCGAAACATGACCATTCAAGCTTACCCGCCTGGCACATGATAAATGAAAGCTGCAAGGTTCGCAGAAAATTGGTTCTATCTCTTGATATTCTCCCTCCTCATACTCCCTCTTACTCCCTCATACTCCCTTATACTCCTTCATGCACCCTCATAAACCATCATCATCCCTCATACACCCTCATTCACCCTCATGCTTCCTCATACACCCTTATACTCCCTCATACATCCTCGTATACCCTCATACTCCCTCATACATCTTTATACTCCCTCATAATCCCTTGTACTCCCTCGTACACCCTCATAAACCCTCATTTACCCTCACATACCCTCATACCCCCCCCCCCCCCCCATACACCCTCATAAACCCGCACACTCCTCATACACCGTCATACACCGTCATACTCCCTCATACACCCTCATACTCCCTCATACATCATCATACTTCCTCATACATCCACATACACCCTCATAATCCCTCAGACACCTTCATACTAACGCATACTCCTTCATACTGCCACGTACATCCTCATACATCTTCATAAACCTTCATACTCCCTCATACACCCATTTTCGTGTCCTTTTTTTCCAGGAGTCATGTCTTCCATCATTTTCATTTCCAAGACACTGTGGAGTCTAATATGGTCAATGTATTTTAGATTCCGCGACCGGATACTGTCTATGGGTCATTGTCTTCGATCTTCAGATCTTTTAAACTTTCAGTAATTTCTTCTTTTAAGACCGCAGTATTCTAAGAAGGAACTTGTATGTAAACTTTAATCTCACAAGCCTCACTTTTCATCTTTAGTGATTGCGAAATGGCCCTTGACTCAAAACCATATGTTGCCAAAGGAAAGATATACGTCCTCAAAGAATGTAACTGTAACCTGCTTGCGGGTGTTATGCCATGAGTTTTAATACTGTTTATTCTATGCATTGATATGACCAGCTTGATTCTTACTTCTTGTCAACAGTCCCCAGTGTTGTTGATTAGGAAGCCAAGATATTACCAGTTTGTATCATTTCAGTTTTAGCTGTATCATTGACTGTCTTCTTTGTTTGGCGAGGACAATAGTATTGTTGGCGAGGACAATAGTATATTTTGTTGTTTCATGTTCTCTCGCTTTGAACTCAAACGTATACACTTGCTACTGCTTCTTGTGCACACGACTGATTTATGCGTGTGGATTAGCTTTCCCTATTACCAGTGTCCACCGCGATCAGGCGAACCCACTCCGACTTCTGGGGTATTATTTTTGAATTATTTTCAATTTGTAATATTATTTTAGTGTTGTTTAAGTTTGTTAGTATGTGCTGACCAAATGTAAACAGCTAGAGATCACATGACGCCATGGTTAGCTTTTACTGTGTTTCGCCAAGCACACATCACACAATACCTGGCAGTGATGCAGTTATAAACATAAATAAACTCTTAGACATCCCATAATGCCAGCAGTTATATGCCTTACAAAGAACAGCATGGATGCGTTAGAATAAAATAATACGGCTGTTGGATATTCTGGAATATAATCCATTAAAGAAAACGCAATTACCGCAAATTGCGCCTGTAGACATTGTGCCCAACGTTTCAAGAGGGAATATTATACGACATTAGCGTTGGGAAATCTTAGCATCTGGAATCTCCAAATGTAATTATACGTCTTAACATTAGAACCGCTATTAAGGTTTCACTAGAATAAGATTCCATATTCTATTTCCTTGCAGTTTTACGAAATATGAAAGCATGATATGTATCCAAATACCTTTCAATTATTAGCTTTATTCAGCCTGTGCTAGTCTTTACAAGATTGTTACTGGCACCTTGTCGTCTTGTCAGACAATAGTTTGCTACATAAAAAAAGCCATATAACCTCTCCATAGAACAAAGCCTGTGCTGAATTGTAGAAACCATGTTGTCCATGCAGCATGATCCCTCTCTCTTCCTGCCTAGTTTAATCCGGAGGAAAGAGGAAAGGTAACACCAATAAGTCTGAGGCAAGACAAGCTGCAGAAGCTGTAGTAACAGCAAAACAATTCTCAGACCAACTCTCTGTTGGAGCTTCAATCCTAGATCAATTCACGATCAAGGCTTAGGACCTGGTCTGCCCTGCCATGACATGTATTCTTTAGGTTTAATTTCCTTGCACCAGGATTAGGTTACCAATATTAAGACTATATTCTACTTCCTTGCAGTTTTACCAGATATAAATTAATGCTCTGCTTTCAAATGCCATGTAGTTTTGTAGCTTAAAACACCCTGTAATAATCATTAGAGGCATTGGGGTATATTTTACTAGACCCATACGGTAAAGAAAAATCGACATTTGTGGGTAATTTAGTAAGCATCCCGCTGTCCGCCTTTTATCTCCCAAGACACTTCATGCCAACCACTTTAGGGAGCTCACATCGATTTTTACTAAAATGCGTCAGGATGGGGATTCCAACCCCGCCTCTATTGGCTGTTTGTGGTTTACCAAGCAATTTTACGTTTAGTAGTTTGCCATTGCTTTCTAAACGAGAAGTCAACATTTAAGTTCACCTTAACAACGTGTGGAACAAATCCGCTACGCTTTCATCAGAAGGGCATATTATCAGCGCTTAACATTTCAGTCACGCTGACCTATTCGTATTCCGGTATATACCTTGCATTCACAAAATCTATTGAAAGATCACAGTAAAACCCTAGCCACAGAAGCTGAACAATGTGTTTCAGTACAGCATTTAGGACTAAGAGATTTTACACCCAGGAAGTCACCATTGGGAAGCCAGATTTCTTTAATATGCGTTAACCAAATGCAGAAAGATAGAGAACACATTTGGGGGGCTGCGTGGTCTCGAGGTACGGTGTCCGCCTCGAGAGCTGGAAGTCCCGGGTTCAAGCCCTGGTGAGGACCGGGATTTTTTCACTTGGACTTCTAGCAATTTCCCCTGATTTCCGGGTAGTGAGATCGGATGCCCGTGGTCTCGAGGTACGGTGTCCGCCTCGAGAGCTGGAAGTCCCGGGTTCAAGCCCTGGTGAGGACCGGGATTTTTTCACTTGGACTTCTAGCAATTTCCCCTGATTTCCGGGTAGTGAGATCGGATGCCCGTGGTCTCGAGGTACGGTGTCCGCCTCGAGAGCTGGAAGTCCCGGGTTCAAGCTCTGGTGAGGACCGGGATTTTTTCACTTGGACTTCTAGCAATTTCCCCTGATTTCCGGGTAGTGAGATCGGATGCCCGTGTGTATTGTTGCGCACGTAAAAAAATCCCTTGGCAGTTGGAAATCGAAAAAGAGTAGCCCAACGGCGCTGCCCGGGCAAAATTTCGAATAAATAATCTACCCAAAGTATTTCAGGATCCTCGCCGGTGCTACAGAGTTCGTGCACTGAGTTGAGTTTCCCCAAACTCAGGTTTGAGTTAGGAGGAAAAAGAGCACTTATGGGTTACACCCGTGTGCAGTGATGTTGATCCATCGACTAAACTAAACTAGAGAACACATGACGTGATGGTTGGCATTCAATGGCAAGAGCCAATAACACCCCATGTGCTTCTAGGGATTATGAAAATGTAAACCGCTTCCCAATTCTATACTTCCCAATTGCATCAACATAGGAAGGGAACTGGCCATCGAACCTCATATGTTGTGGCCTAGAATATGGGCAGGCCTAACACTTCTCGGGAGCTTTGTTAGCGAAATGTTAGTCGCTCGCCTGCCGGCCCGGTGTTCATATTTTCGATCCACACCTCGGGAGAGGCGTGCGTGTGTGTGTGTGTGTGTGTGTGTGTGTGTGTGTGTGTGTGTGGGGGGGGGGGGTATAGAACTGAAATTGTAAAAATAAAGCTGGCTTAAAATTAGTACCAGGAAATATCTTGGGATGTAGAGGTTGCCGGCGTGGTACATACCACATCACCCACTGAGTGTGATTCGTCTTTAAAAATATGAGTCTAGCACCATATGTTCAATAGCTGTC
>OY992894.1:38783042-38938042 GCA_963921405.1 Cepaea hortensis
CGTTGAATTACTTTTCTGTTTAATTAAAGAAACGTGTATGACAAAGATATGTTTTGTCACCGGGTACTCTCTCGCTCTCTCTCTCTCTCTCTCTCTCTCTCTCTCTCCATCTCTCTCACTCACTCGCAACACACACATACACACACACAAGCTCTCTCTCTCTCTCTCTTTGTCTCTGTCTCTCTCTCTCTCTCAGTCACTCGCATCACACACAGGATCTCTCTCTCACTTCCATTACACAAACACACAAGCTCTCGCTCTCTCTCTCTCTCTCTCTCTCTCTCTCTCTCTCTCTGCTGGTTGCGAAATAACACTTTGAGTGATCAAAGACAGACCAAAAATAAGAGATTGAGGTTATAATATAAATATTCCACATTATGCAGATGGCACAGTATTGAAATGTGAAAATGCGAAAAATATGCACCAGCTGTTATTCTTTGTATAACAGAGAGACAAAAAAAAAATGAGGGGAACATTCCATGAATATGCATTTGAAATTTAAAAAAAAAAAGAAGATAATTTCAAAGAAAAAGATAACACCGGCATATATTCCGATGTAAGGGAAGATAGTTACCATGTCAATACATTCAAATATCAAGGCGAAACCATAAAGGCACTTGACAGACATTAAGAGCAGAATAGGTAAAGCAAAAGCAGAGTTTCATAACAAGAAAAGTGTCGTATGTAATAAGCCACACTCATTACATGTCTGAGAGAGAGAGAGAGAGAGAGAGAGAGAGAGAGAGAGAGAGAGAGAGAGAGAGAGAGAGAGAGAGCGAGAGAGAGAGAGAGGGAGACAGAGAGAGAGAGAGAGAACGAACGAACGAACGAACGAACAAACTTTATTTTCACAGGGTAACAAATTGGGCACGCAGGCCTGCCTTACATTCGGCCCTTCCAATCACTCATCTTTCGTTCATCTCTCTCTCTCTCTCTCTCTCTCTCGCTCTCTCTCTCTCTCTCTCTCTCTCTCTCTCTCACTCACTCACTCTCAGTGAGTGTGTGAGAGAGAGGGAGAGAGAGTACCGAAATATTAGATAAAACCAGTTCTGCTGTACGCTGGTGAATCTAAAAATGTGAACGCACAAATTAGGAAGAACTCTGAAGGCGCTTCTGTGGCGAAGGGGTTACGAGCACAATACGTAATCACGCATACCGCGTTCGAATACAATTGCGTGAGATTTGCGAACAGACCGCCTTGTGGTGGTTTTAATACAATGGTATGAGTACCGGTCGTTCAGATAGAAATTACGAACGACTGAACATAAACTTGCCAAGAAATCACAAACATCCACCCCTCCTCAATAATAATAATAATAATAATAATAATAATAATAATAATAATAATAATAATAATACTATGCCAGGGTTGTCTGCGATGTCCTATCAAGAATGTGCAATTAACTTGTTTTGGAAGTCACGGAGATGTGGTTTCTCAGGCTATTGTTGGCAATCCCTGCGATTGCCAGAGCTACAAGCAATGAGCGCCTGGAAGAAGCCAATGAAAGTAGAATGTTATATACAACTTTAAGAATGGGACAAACATTTTTCTGTGGTCACGTAATAAGAAGAGGGCGTTGGAAACCATCGTAACCACCGGAACAATTCGCTGTAGTAGAGTCAGGAAAGATGGAGAGAAATTATGCTGGATGAAATAAACTGGTGAATGGAGGAATATTTCTAAAAGTACTGATATAGAACAGCAGGAACCAAAATATGTTGGAATGCATGAAGAACAAAGCCATTTGGTTGGTGACATAATGACGATGATCTTTTGTTAACCTTTCTTTTGCATTATCATATTTTTAGGGTTTTGAAATTTCGTGTTTAATCCAAATTCTGTTCTACGGTTGTAATCTAGAATTTATATAACATGCTGCTTTTCAAATGCTTGGTACATGATAGTTGCCCCTTTTGCTTTCCATGTTCTGTTAATATTTCGGAATTAGTTATTTCAATATATTTTGAATTGAAACAACACATAAATTGGTTCAACATCTTAGGTACATGAAACCTGATCAACTACCGAGTAAGGTAACCAAAATAAAATCCGGATATAGGACCAGTG
Source organism: Cepaea hortensis (assembly GCA_963921405.1). NCBI lineage: Eukaryota > Metazoa > Mollusca > Gastropoda > Stylommatophora > Helicidae > Cepaea > Cepaea hortensis. The sequence continues at coordinate 38,785,111 of OY992894.1, forward strand.
GACAGACCAATGAAACTATGTATATATAGCTTCCAGAGTAGCACAACAAACTCGGATTCGGTACAACAATCACAATGCATCCGACTTTCGAACGCAAGTGCAATGCTCGCTCAGCACATCCTAAACATAGCAAACTAAATATATCAGTTTAAACATTAGATAACACAAAACAAACATAGCTAATTAATAATATTTTACACGTTAGACAGCAATGCCCAGTACTAAACAAACAGATGAATTTAACAATCAACAACGTAAACACCGCCGAGGTTGTGCCATTATAATACACCCCAACAGGTAAACAGAGACGAACACATTGACTAAACATCCCCTCATTCTGAGGCTTAGCTTCCAAACTGTTAAGTTTTATTGTATTCATAATCGGAAGTGACTTCCGATGCCTGCCACGTAATCACATTTGGCAGGCCAAATATGTTAATGTGCCAAATTTTACTTTCGCTTGATTCTAGCAGTAGAAGTAAGTGGAAGCTGCGCAGATGTGATTCCGTAGAAGAATAACGAGAACACCATGGACATGTTATAACTGTCTTTTCCCTCTAGGTATTGGATTCCAGACAATGAAATAAATAACACCCGTGGAGGAAACATCGCCAACACGGGCATGATCTCACCAAGTTCGTAAGTGCTGTGTTGAAATATAACTTGATTACGTCCTAATATGTAAATCGGAAGCTGTGAAGTTCCAGTACCGGTCCTGGCATCCCGGTAGTTTCTGAACTAGAGGAGGGGAAGGAGAATTCTGCAATAGTCCCTATGGATATAAAATTTGGGTACCGGATCGGATAAACACCCTACATCAAACTCACTCGATAGATGCAACTCCCTGTCGTGGCCCAGAAGACATGGATACCAATCAACGGACTTAAGAGTTACAATGAAGTCTTTCTATGGATTCACAAACAACACCAAGAGCTGTTCTATGGTGTGTGTGTGTGTGTGTGTGTGTGTGAGTGCGTGCGTGGGTGGGTTGCGTGCGTGCGTGCGTGGGTGGGTGCATGCGTGCGTGCGTGCTTGCGTGCGTGCGTGGGTGGGTGGGTGGGTGCGTGCGTGCTTGCATGCGTGCGTGCGTGGGTGGGTGCGTGCGTACGTGTGTGTGTGTTTATGTTTTTTTTTGCTCATTGAGGAAAGTGCTATTGCACTGAAATTCTTGTCGATTGAATGCATTAATATTTCTCCATCAATAATATTTATGTTTTCCACTTACTCTTCAATAATATATATATCATGTTTTTTTCCTGTTGTTTGTTAATTTATATTAATGGACTCAGGAGATGCCTCCCAGCTTCACATTAACACTATTTCCTGATGACAACAACGGACGTTTTCATCGTTTACTCCCCCTTTTTTCATGGCCGCCGTGCTCAAGTTGATAAAATCCGAATCAATATTTCTATATTTCAATGTACATCTTTATCCCCGTTCTATCACAATTCCAATACGGATAGCAATAAATAAAACCAAGTGAATATCATCCCCGCCGGCCAACAAAGGCAAAATATTATCGAGTTTTGCAAGAATAGATCGTAATAACCACATATTCAGACACTGGCACACGCAAGAATGGGATTCGGACGAAAACATATTATTATGTTAGCAGCCATGTCTAATGTGCCCTGCCATGGCGATGATTTGGTTTCCACGTGGTTGGGTTTGTATTTACATTACCTGGACAGGTTGTAATTAAAGGCTCAATATGTCATTTAGATTAACGGCTACGGCAGAGCAGTGATTAGCATGGTTGCATGTCGGAAAGGAGCGTCATGAGTTCCAATCTTCTTCGATAAGATTTCTTAAAAAGTTGCTTGAGCTCCGAGGTTGATTCGGCAAATAAAATGGGTACTAGGAAATACTTTGGGAAGCAAAAGCTACCGTCGTGATATGTGCTCATATAATCCATTTGTTGCCGATTGGTCTACAAAACAATGGAACTAGCACCATATGCCTCACACACACGAAACTGTGTAAAAGTGTCCTTTATTTGTTTACAAATGTCGTTTAGGTTGGGATGTAGTTATATTTCGTTATGTTTCTATTAACTAAAGACAAAAACTGTCTTTATATCATTGTACCACAGATAGCTTAGCTAAAGCATTTGCATCAGTAGGTAACAATTCCTTTGCTGAAGGTCGACGTATTCATAGCTCCGAAAGGACGATTCATCCTTTACCAGTTTGTCCTGCCCTGTGTATTTTCATAACCAGGATGTCTTTAATATCTTGTGTTGACCCCAACCTCCTCTTCTATTACCGTTCTTTCTAAAGAGCTATGATATTTGATGTGGTTAAAGAAGGTTAACCTTCGTTGCACTATTTTGTTTATTGGGAATTTAGGAAGTTAAATATTACTTCACATAGTACACACCAGTTTTCGATAGAGTAAGACAAACCGACATAACACAATGCTTTAAAATCTTAAAAATAAAGGAAGAGACCTTATAATGAACATATTTTGTAGCAATAGGCTTTCAAACGATTAATATAAAGTGAGTCTATAATGAGAAATCACGAGAGGTGTCAAACAGGAGTATGCAATGTCTCCAAACATTTTTTTACTTGCTAAGTTAAAATATTATGATAAATTTAAAAGACATCAGAGAAATCGCCATCGGAAGACATAACATCAGTAATAAACAAAAAGATACTTATTGCGAACAGCGAAACTTCTTTTCAACATGTAGTAGATCCTGTTACTGAACGCAATCAGGAATTATGTTTTGAATGTATGTAAAATGATACGTAATTTACTACCACCCTTAAGAAAAAAAAACAAAAGAAGAAAAAGGGCAATGCAACGCTCAAGAAACAATACAAATCTAAAGCATGCTTATATTTTCAACTATCAATTATCAATTTCGGACAGAAGATGCATTTAAAGATCATGCCAATATTCCCCATGGAAAGTTTAATCTTGTATACTCACTAATTACATGATGTCATTTTCAGTGAGCATAATAATTGCGTATCCACGTGACGCCTGGCAAGTAATAAGACATCTTATCATAGCACAAATGTGTCTTCTGAGAAGATTGCAAAAAGAAAAAAAAAATTACAATGGATAGACAAATGAGTCAGTTCTTCAGGTAGCAGATACTGAGTATTGAATTCAAGTACTGATCTCACTAAACTCAAGACATTCACAGACATAATTTGTCTTGCTCTTCAAAGTCACATATGAGTCACCATGTTGATCACGTCAGTATCAATTTTATAAATAGCCCATTTGTTTTTACCTCAACGGCTCTGTGGCGAAGCAGTTACGGACGCAATACGTAATCCCACATACTGTGTTGGAAATACAGCTCCTGGCGATTTGGCAACAGAAGATCTCTTGTTGGTTTCCATAAAATGGTATGAGATCCGGTCGTTCAGGATGCAATGAAAAATTACTATCAATCAATCAATCAATCAATCAATCAATCAATCAATCAATCGATAAATTAATGTGTAAATTAATCAATCTGTCTACAGATTTCCTCATTTCTCCGTCTTAATTACCTGCCTAATTGCTTATTTACATATATAGCTAATCTGTCTTCTATGCTACTTACTTACCGATCTATATAACTACCAACCCACCTATCAATCTATCTTTCTGTCTGGCTATTATGAGATGGATCTATTGTATACGTAGATTAGTAGTAGGGGTAAAGAAGACGTCGTGAGTGTGGAGGAGTAGGATGTGAAGGCAGAGAATTAAAAAAGAGGATGAAAAATGAAGCATGAAATGAAGAAGAAGAAGAAGAAGAAGAAGAAGAAGAAGAAGAAGAAGAAGAAGAAGAAGAAGAAGAAGAAGAAGAAGAAGAAGAAGAAGAAGAAGAAGAAGAAGAAAAAGAAGAAGAAGAAGAAGAAGAAGAGGGAGAAGGAGCAGAAGAAGAAGAAGAAGAAGAAGAAGAAGAAGAAGAAGAAGAAGAAGAAGAAGAAGAAGAAGAAGAAGAAGAAGAAGAAGAAGAAGAAGAAGAAGAAGAAATGGAGGAGAAGGCTGTTTTGTTTATTACTAATGAAACCAGTGGTGTTCCCCAGTGTTTATTTACATATTCTATCAATGAAGGATAAAAACTCCATTCTCCAACAATACACCCGTCTCATCAAGTGAAACAGAGCAGAATGAATCAACAGCTCAATCATAAGTCTTTCTGTACGAGACTGCCCAGCATGATCTCTATGGATCTGCAACCCGTGCAGTCATCAGGCAATTGCTGCCTCCATCCAGTGCAAGTAATATAAATACATTAGATGCAACAATATAACAGAGATGAGTAGCCTGACGACGACATGTAGTGACCCCGGGCACCTACCTTGGAGGACTGCCAAGAATCGGCAAGGAGAGCGGAAATTAAAGGGGAACTCAGGCGCAAGGAACTCAAAAGGCGCTGGGAAGAAAAGGAAAAGAAGAAGCCCAAGGAATTCAGGGGGAAACCGATAGAATACCCAGATAGACAGGATGACAGTGAGACTGACTTCGAGGTGACGTGGTTATAGGTGACGGAGAGATCATCCCGTGGTTGACCACAGAGGAAGAAATCGAAAGGTAGCTGAAACTCAAACTCGAAAGTCCAAAACGGCACAAGGAGGAAAATTATAACATCGAAATGCTTCTACAGACAATACACAATAAAGGAGGTAAAAGACCAAATAAAAAGTCATAAGGACTGCCACCAGTCAAGCCAGACGAGCCAGGTGCCTTCACTAACCAAATAAACCACCAGAGGAGATGGGTACAAAGGACAACTCGCCGTCCAACTCCCCAGCTGGCGTCACAGACACAAACGCTTACATAACCAGTTCGAGCCAGGACTCACTCGTAAGAGCGCACAGACAATAACAGGTTCAAAAAACCTACAAAAACCACGCATCTTAACTCTAACCACGGCTGAAAGAAGCAGGTTGAACGAGACCGAATTTAGAATTTTTGTTTGTGAATCAAGTCAATATAACAACTGATGAACACTTGCGTGTGTCACTGGACCGAAGTGTAGATGCTCGATAGTTAACAACAACAACAACAACAACAACAACAACAACAACAACAACAACAACAACAACAACAACAACAACAACGATAACAATAAAAATAGTTGCATGAAGTCATGTTCTCAAAAATGTCACAGCAACTGCGACCAGAATAGCACTGTCAAATGTTAAAGGACAGTTTAAGCTACTCGGATTCTATAAGATTGTCCTGGCTAACCAAATGAAACCGCGGGCATTAACATCAGGCAGTTGACTTTATTTCGGATTGGATATAAGGGAAGCAATTCCTTAAATTCGCAATTTGCCTTACTCTTATTCTTTCCCTTTTGACATTCAACATTCATTTTAAAAAATTCAAGCTCACCAGTTATAATTAACGTATGTTAGCTAGTTGCACATCCTTTACAGGACGTCGCAGTCAACCAAAGCATATTTTGGCTAATTGTGATTCAGTAGTTTGTCATTACTCTCTAAACGACCGAAACTCATACCATAGTCTAAACATCAGCGCATTGCGGTCTGCTTCCAAATCGTCCGCAGCTGTGTTTCAAACGCGGAACGCCGGATTACGAATCGTGTTCTCTAGCCCTTCGCCACAGACAGCGGCATAGTTAACGTAATAATTAAATTACATGCTTAGCGCAATAAATTAATTGTTGTTCACTTAGGACAAGGCAGGGAACAACCAAGACAACGGTTACCGCAGACCGTAATTAAAAATGTGAATATTACAGTGGAAGAAGTACACTGAGTAGAGTTAAGTTGTGTCAAGAACGACATAACGCCACTCGGGACATTTCCATACCCGCTTAATCCTCATCTTCAATAATCAGTTTATTTCTTCTCATAGCGTGCCCACAGAATCTTCACTGTCTATGTCTAATTGCTCTAAGAAGTTTGAGGTTTTCATTTCTTTCTTGTATGACGTACTCCTTGGTTTTTATGTATATCCATTGTATTCTCTGCCGATTCCATCAGAGATGAACTGGGTGTTTCGTGGGGGTCTATTGTGTTGACATTCTGACGGCGGCATTATGCACAATGTATCTGTGCAGGCTGTTGTTTGTCGAGACTCCTGTCTTTTCCACTTGTTACATTGGGCAGTGGGGAGCATTTTGTGTGATATTCACTGGCACAGTAACGGAGCATAATGGGGACGACCCGTTGCTATGATGTTGGAACTGCGACTAACTAACTAACTAACTAATTCTCTGCATTTTCTCCAGAAACCACATTTCCACTGTCACTAGATGTTTTTTTTTTTTTCAGATTGTCTGCTAAGTGTCCACGTTTCACATACATACAAAAACGCTACCTTTGCCATCGCGATTATTGTTCTAATCTCTAACCTCCTCAAGTCACCTTCCATCGGATGTTATGACTGTTCTCGATGGTTGTACCGATTCACTTGTTTAAGAATTTTCTCATTTACACTTATATTACACTATGGTATTTCTTACCTCTAGGAGATGACCATATTCTGTGTATTCTTACAATTTAATTATAACCGCGGTTGTTCACTGTGTACAATAACCGAATCAACTAAATGTTGTAGATCCCTTCTTTGTCTGCAATCAATATTGTATCATCTGCATATCTAATCTTCTTGATTGCATGTCCCCCAATCGCGATTCCCTTCAGATCTTCTAAATTTGCCATATTGTTTTTACTGTGTAGGGAAGAACTATCTGGATACAATTACACATCTCTGTCGCACACCTCTCTTTGCAGGCTGATATTGACCCTCTTCGTTATCATTCAATATGACAGCTTGTTGTTTCGAATATATGGGTTTTCCAAGTCTAAGTTATTTCCCATCAATTTGTAGATCGGCAAACATCTTTATAGCGTCAACAGTCTAATTTTTGTCGAAAGTCATTGTGTAGTCAATGAAGCAAAGATCTAGGTCATTGTTTACTTCTGTCTATCGAACATTCCATTAACGTTCTCAGCAGATACTCAGCATTTACTGTGCACTTGTCTTCTACAAACGCACATTGTTTTTCTCCTATATCGAGCTGTATGCACCCAACACCAAGTAACACTGACTGTGAATGCACTTTTTCCTGTGTAATGCTACTCCTTTGAGAAACATGACAGTCAGTACGTGTCTGAAATGAAATCGTACTCTGAAAGTGGATTTGACTTCAGAGTTCATTTCACTTGTATTTTCAGATGTCACAGTAAGTTTATTCAGGTAAGTCCCAACAGCTATACTGCAGACTTTCAGAACATGTAGGTTAGAAAAGTAAACAACCAAAAAACAACCAAACGAAACGTTAAGGAGCATTGACCATACAGTTCATCATCTCTCCATATGTTTTATAAATCAATCTGACCTTCTGCAGGCGATCTGGTAAATAACACATCGATCGCCTTTACTTCCCAAAGAATTTTCTGGTATCCATTTCAAGCCGGGTCGATCTGGAAACCCAGGTTATATTAAAACATCCGACTCGTTGCGGTTTCGAACCCATGACAACCAGGCCTACAGACAAGCGTCTAGCCACTTCACTACCACAACTTCCATTCAGCAAAATGTTCTAGCTAAATCCAGGGTGTTTTTTTCTCTCGCATATCCTATTTACAGGACGTCGCTGTCAACCAGCACTACCAGCATTTTACCGCTGTTGTTGATGTCTTGACAAGATTATGCTCTGTAGTTTGCCATTGCTTTCTGACTGACCGGCTCACATACGCGTAAATAACCAACGCGACGCGATCAGCTACCGAATCTCGCGCAGCTGCGTTACCCTACGTGGATATATGGGATTACGGAGAAAGTCAAAAACACCTTCTCCGGGGAGACCGGCTATATCCAGGATCAGGACAGTCAATAACGACAAGATGGCTCAAGTTAACTACCACACTGCTATACCATACTGCTATACCACACAGCTATACCACACTGCTATACCACATTGCTATACCACACTGCTATACCACATTGCTATACCACACTGCTATACCACACTGCTATACCACATTGCTATATCACACTGCTATACCACACTGCTATACCACACAGCTATACCACACTGCTATACCACACTGCTATACCACACTGCTATACCACACTGCTATACCACACTGCTATACCACACAGCTATACCACACTGCTATACCACACTGCTATACCACACTGCTATACCACACTGCTATACCACACTGCTATACCACACTGCTATACCACACTGCTATACCACACTGCTATACCACACTGCTATACCACACTGCTATACCACACTGCTATACCACACAGCTATACCACACTGTTTTACCACACTGCTATACCACACTGCTATACCACACTGCTATACCACACAGCTATACCACACTGCTATACCACACAGCTATACCACACTGCTATACCACACTGCTATACCACACTGCTATATCACACTGCTATACCACACTGCTATACCACACTGCTATACCACACTGTTATAGCACACTGTTATACCACACTGCTATACCACACTGCTATACCACACTGCTATACCACACTGCTATATCACACTGCTATACCACACTGCTATACCACACTGCTATACCACACTGTTATAGCACACTGTTATACCACACTGCTATACCACACTGCTATACCACACTGCTATACCACACTGTTATAGCACACTGTTTTACCACACAGCTATACCACACTGCTATACCACACTGCTATACCACACTGCTATACCACACTGCTATACCACACTGCTATAACACACTGCTACAACACACTGCTATACCACACTGCTATACCACACTGCTATACCACACTGCTATACCACACTGCTATACCACACTGCTATACCACACTGCTATACCACACTGCTATAACACACTGCTATACCACACTGCTATACCACACTGCTATACCACACTGCTATACCACACTGCTATACCACACAGCTATACCACACTGTTTTACCACACAGCTATACCACACTGCTATACCACACTGCTATACCACACTGCTATACCACACAGCTATACCACACTGCTATACCACACAGCTATACCACACTGCTATACCACACTGCTATACCACACTGCTATACCACACTGCTATACCACACTGCTATACCACACTGCTATACCACACTGTTATAGCACACTGTTATACCACACTGCTATACCACACTGCTATACCACACTGCTATACCACACTGCTATACCACACTGTTATAGCACACTGTTTTACCACACAGCTATACCACACTGCTATAATACACTGCTATACCACACTGCTATACCACACTGCTATACCACACTGCTATAACACACTGCTACAACACACTGCTATACCACACTGCTATACCACACTGCTATACCACACTGCTATACCACACTGCTATACCACACTGCTATACCACACTGCTATAACACACTGCTATACCACACTACTATACCACACTGCTATACCACACTGTTATAGCACACTGTTTTACCACACAGCTATACCACACTGCTATACCACACTGCTATACCACACTGCTATACCATACAGCTATACCACACTGCTATACCACACTGCTATACCACACTACTATACCACACTGCTATACCACTCTGTGGCGAAGTGGTCAAGCCGTTTGACTCGTGCTCCGAAGGTTGTGGGTTCGATTCCGGGCCGCACCCTTCGGTTTACGAGTTAAATGTTTCGGAGACTCCTGTGGGTCGTCGCTAAAAGCTACGGAGTTCGTGCTTTGTGCGACGCTTTCCGTGCTGCGGAAAGAGACCGAGCCATATGGGATAAAACCCGGTGCAATGAAGTCGACCCTGTCGACTTTTAAGCGACTTTTTTAAGCGACTGCTATACGACACTGCTATAACACACTACTATACCACACTGCTATACCACACTGCTATACCACACTGCTTTACCACACTGCTATACCACACTGCTATACCACACTGCCATACCACACTGCTATAGCACACTGCTATAGCACAATGCTATACCACACTGCTATAACACACTGCAATAACACACTGCTATACCACAAAGCTATACCACACAGCTTTACCACATTGCCATACCACACTGCTATACCACACTGCTATACCACACTGCTATAACACACTGCTATACCACACTGCTATACCACACTGCTATACCACACTGCTATACCACACTGCTATAACACACTGCTATACCACACTGATCATATAATCTATTTGTTGCGGATTGGTCCACAAAACAATGGGGCCAACACCATATACCTCAAACACATGAAGCTATGTAAATGTGTCCTTTATTTGTTTACCAGTGTCGTTTAGGTTGGTATGTACTTGTATTTCGTTATGTCTCTATTAACCAAAGACAAAAACTGTCTTTAAATCATTGCACCACAGATAGCTTAACGGCAGGATTTGCATCAGTAGATAACAATTCCTTTGCTGAAGTTCTACCTATTCATAGCTCAGAAAGTTCTATCAATCATTTACCAGTTTTGTTCTGTCCTGTGCATTTTCATAACCAGGATGTCTTTAATAGCATGTGTCCTGAATCGAACCGTTGTCCCTACCTCCTCTTCCATGCCTTCTTTTACCGTTCTTTTTAAAGAGCTGTGATGTTTGATGTGGTCTAAGTAGGTTAACTTTCGTTGCATTGTTTTGTTTATTGGAATTTTAGGAAGTTAAATATTATTTCACAGAGTACACACCAGTTTTCGATAGAGTAAGACAACCCGATTTAACACAATGCATTAAAATCTCAAAAATAACTGAAGAGACCTTATAATGAACATATTTTGTAGCAATAGGCCTTTAAACAAGTAATAATTAAGTAGGTCTATAATGAGAAATCACGAGAGGTGTCAAACAGGAGTGTGTAATGTCTCCAAACATTTTTTTTACTTGATAATTTAAATTATTATGATACATTCAAAAGACATCAGAGAAATCGCCATCGGAAGACAAAACATCAGTGATAAACAAAACGATACTGATTGCGAACAGCGAAACGGCTTTTCAACATACAGTGGATCCTTTTACTGAACACAATCAGGAATTATGTTTCGAATGAATGTGAAAAAATACGTAATTTACGACCATCCTTAAGAAAACAGAAAGAAAGTGCAAAATGCAACGCTCAAGAATAAATACAAATCTAACGCATGTTCATATTTTCAACTATCAATTATCAACTTTGGACAGAAGATGCATTTAGAGATCATGACAATATTCCCCATGGAAAGTTTAACCTTATATACTCGCCAAATATAAGCTGTCATTTTCAGTGAGAATAATAATTGTGTATCCACGTGACTCCTGGCAAGTAATAAGACATCTTATCATAGCACAAATGTTTTCTTCTGAGAAGATTGCAAAAAATACAATGGACAGACAAATGAGTCAGTTCTTCAGGTAGCAGATACTGAATACTGAATTCAAATATTGATCTCAATACACTCAAGAAGACTGCACTTAGTTTGGTCTAGAGTGAAATATAAATGCCTAGTTTCTTCTGTCAATGTAGACGGTACTACATAATTTCTGTTAAAGTCGAATGTTGGGCGGCGCTCACCAAACTCGACACCCCACATTGTGCTAACGGCTCCGGGCGAAGGAGCACAATAGGTGTGGGGATGTTGCAAGTCTTTTCCTAGTGCGAGGAAATACAACATAAAGAACATTTGTTTTCGCGAGGCAGACTAGATCCTATGCGGTGAATATCAATTGATCTAGAATGGACGCTCAGGCAGGCGGACAGTTAGAGCATTGCTTTGCTGATCCGACAGCTTCTACAGCTTGTCGTGTTCCAAATATATTGGTGTTACCTTTTCTGTAAAGTAAATTAGAAAGGCCTTGACAGTGATCCTGCTGCATGGGCAACACGTAATCTCTAAATATGCTATGCAGAGGTATCCCACCTCCATTTTACAAACTATCGTCTATGAAGACAGCAAGGTGCTAGTGAGATTTTGCTTGACACTCATAATAATAGTAAGCAACAGATGTGAAAAGTATTTGTCATGTTATTTCAATAACCCAAGAGATTCCCTGCGGCTGACATCGCTCTAACCTGAAGTGTTCTGGTTTATGTCATTTTCGCCCTCCCCTTCACTCACTTTGAACTCAAGCGTAGTCTATACACGCCCTACTGCTTCTAATGCTCGGGACTGACCTTTGCGTGTGGATTAGCTCTGCTTGTTACCTGTGTCTCTCGCCATCAGGCGAACCCACTCCAACTTCTGAGGGACTTGTAATTTACGTCCCCACGTCAAGGACGAGAAGTCAACAGTTTAGTCTACCTGACCGGTTTAGGGGTTTAACCCTCTCCCTCGGTATCACCACACCGGAAGTTTACAAGCGAGCTATCTTATCCATTCTGCTATTCTGACTTCCGATTTATCACATAATATGAAACCCTTTTGCATATGATATATGTACCTACACAAATGATTCAGACAGACATAGAATGTGTAATGCTATGCAAGAGATGATAAACATATCTTCTCACTGGTATGAAGAAACTGGCTCTAAGGCTAACAAACACTATTATGGCTTGTGTGGGGTAGTGTTCTTTGAACACAACAATTTGTGAATAAGCCCTATCCGATAAGGGGGAGGGGAGTGCAGTGTAATGGATAGGGAGCTACGCTGATAATGTCATGAGCGCGGTCGGACGAGGGGGTCCACGCCTGAGCTCGTCGACCGCTACATGAGTAAACGACTGATCACATATTCCTCCGTGCATTCAAGTAAACAAAGTGCTGACCATATCACATGACATATCTGGAATTGAACTTAATACTCTGGAAAAAAAACATGGCTTCAATCTTGTATTATAGAATGAGATAACGCATTCCATTGTGCTTGTCATATAAGAGACCACATATTCCTCACATTATGAAATACATTTTATAATAGGTATCTGCAGAACCTTTAAGTTGTCTATAATCGTTGTTACATTTGGTTATTAAATTCATATAGGGAGATACGACTGACTTTTGCTACACTTAAGTATTTTTATTTATTGTGTGTAAGCTCATGCATCTGCCAAATGCATGGAAATGATAATGCCATGGTGATAGTATGGTTAGTTCATGTGCATACCCAGACAGTGCTCCGGGTTCAATCACTGCAGAGGCATGGTTATATTTTTCCACCCAGATTCATTAAAATTTGTACCAGACAATGTTGAGACATTTCTAGCATTTGTCTGAGTAATGTCGGTGCCGTGGAAGGAAACTGGCTACCCAACCTGATATGTCGTGGCCTGGAATATTTCAGTCAGTATCTGTTATGGGACTATCTTTTCGTTTTATTGAACTGTCTGTCTTATTCTGCCAATAGTACCTTATATAAGACAGTGGGATCCTGAGCCTGAGGAATTAAGGCCGCCTGACTAGAGCAGTCGCCGCGAACTGTGCAAGTTAAGGTTTTCTTTTTGCCTCCGACAGAAATAATCCACACCTTACCGAGGATTTGAACCTGGGTCTCGCAAAAGAGAACCCGGCATTCTTAGCCACTCGAGGAGTATATTTCAAGGTGTTGAGTCGAAGAAACAATATTATTAGTTACCAACTAAACAACAGCAGTTCGCTATAATTCATATTTAACACAATTCCCTCTGGACATTGGGTCGGAGACCTAAACCACGCGGAGAAAAGGTTACCAACCTAGGGATTAATCCAGGCCAGTCTGCATATAATGTGCTGAATCTTGCCTGGGTAATTTTAAGATGCCTCTTCGCAGATGTGAACTTACAGTACCGGCCTTGCATACTCCTTTTGTGCTCGAGGTGAGGTTACAGAGGAGCTCTGCAACATAGTATACTTTAAGATTGTAAACCACTACCTGGTCGGGAGGGAAATCTTTACAGCAAATTCACTCTGTTGGAAGCAAGCTCCTTTTAGGCTTTATACGACGGGGCACCGATTCATCGAAAGAGTTGAAACTCATCCTTATAGAAGAACAGCAGATCAATTAACCATCTATCCAACCTGTGAAATAACAACATAACTACAGTCAACATATTTACTATAAATTGTCAAGAAATTAGTTGAAAATATATAGTGCTAGATAACTGGAGTTGTGGAGTGGCATGTTAGTGCAAGCTAGTTCACGTCTTATTTGATTATGATATTGTTATTACTACATATACTTCAGTCCATCTAGAAAATGTAGATGAATCTGTAAAATGATTATATGACAGTGTAATAAAGAAAAAAGTGCAGAGAGTATAGTAAAAATGAAGCTAAGCATTTCTAGATTGTTTCATCATTAACGGTGTGAATGGGGGTTGAGTGGTCTCGAGGTATGGTGTCCGCCTCGAGTACTAGAGGTCCCGGATTCAAGCCCCGGTGAGAGCCGGGATTTTTTCACGTGGACTTCTAGTAACAAACTTTCCCCTGGTATCTGGGTAGTGGGATCGGACGCCCATGCGTATTGTTGCGCACGTAATACATTCCTTGGCAGTTGGGAATCGAAAAAGAGTAGCCTAACAGCGCTGCTCGGGTAAAGTTTCGAGATATAAATCTACCTAAAGTATTTCAGGAACCTCGCCGGTGCTACGGAGTTCGTGCACTGAGCTGAGTTTCTCCAGACTCAGGATTTAGGTACGAGTAGAACGGAGCACTTATGGGTTACACCCGTATGCCGTGATGCTGATCTGTCGACTAAACTAAAATAAACTAACGGTGTGAAGTTTCTGCAGTCTCCTTCTGTGGGTCTGTGATTGATTGGGGGTCTTCATATTTTCTAGGCCTGAATGTCGATGAGCCGTGGCGTCGGACACGAGCCTGATCATGCCAATATAGCCTTACACGCACTGTTACCTTGGAATGGTGCCAGCGAGCCCACTTGCTACCTGTCATAACACTGCACAATGATATCGAAAATGGGGGATAGTGATGGGGGGATGGGGGATGGGGGTTCCTGCCGTGATGTTGCTGGAGTCTGGCGACAAAGACACAAACTATGACTTTGAAGTTCGACGAATGGAAAAACACACACATATTCAGGGCAATGCTCGACGAAAGTCTTTATCAATGGGAAAGCATAAACAAACAAAATCATATATGTATCGTATTGTATATAACACAAAGGAATACTAATCTATTCAGAGGTGGTCTGAGAGGCAAATATTGACACGTTTCTGTGTGGAAACAAAAATCCTATGTAAGTACTTACAATTTTTGTCAGAAAATGTTAACAATAAATATCACTGAAAGACATTAATATTAAGCAGCATTTTAATATCAACAGATATCTACGAGACAGTTATTGCAAAGAAAGGACATGGGGTGTATGTCTGGTAAAGCAAAGAAGTCAATTGACCAGGAGCCTGACAACAGACGTTCTTCTTACAAGCAACCCAATCAAACACTGATAGACGTCAAGAACTTCCAATATATTGAATTTGACGACCGACTGCCCTTGACCAAAAGACAGATCTTCAGCCTGCTGCAGTCCTGGAGGGGAATACGCAGAGATATGACTTCTGTAGGCACGGAGGTGGTCGCAGAGTGAGTACTCTGGGTGTTATCTTTTCTGTGGTTTACTTGTAAATATGTGACAATTGCTAAAGTTATTACGTCTCGTTATAGTTAAGCTGCTTGGTTGAATCATCCGGAGAAAGGGAGGTTGAGAAGTTACGGCGTTCGCAGCAGACTCAGAAGGTACCGTGTTCCATGACAGCCTAGGCTGGGAGTGTTTTCATGAACCACTGGTATCTAATGATACCACACATCGCACTGATCTCTTAGCCAGTAACATTTGATACCTAGGCACACCAGTATGTCGCCAGAGGTCTTCAAGTCCCCAACAATGAGGATGGGCGATTTAGCTGTTAAGACCTCTGGAGTGTTTATGGCTACGATTTGCTTACGCATTTTCCTCATATTGGACTGGTAGTGCATGGTTCCGTTGGCCTGCTAATCAGTAGAGTACGTGGAGCGAGCCTGTGAGCTGCGAATGTTTTGTGGAGTGATTCTACATCTTTCAGCAGTTGTTTGTAGCGTTAACTGCATGTTCATATAAATGGCTGTCAGCCGGCCGGTCGCTGAAATAACTGGGCTGCCTTATGCAGTAATGTGTGGCTGCTGGTTTTCTAGTGATTGCCGCTCCCATAGGCGATGAACTGTATTTCCGTGGCGGATTTTATGTTGGCATTCTGGCAGCGGCATTATCCATAGTATACCTGTGCGGGCTGTTTGTTCTGTCTGTTTCATTTTCACATGGGACAGTCAGAAGCATTTTGTGTGATATTCACTGGTACAGGAACGGAGCATAATGTGGGGGAGGGGGGGGGGGAGTTCGGCGGCGACTCATTAACTGTTTGTTACCTAGTTATCTTTTATAAGGACGAACAACAAATGCATCCTTTTGCAATTATTGCACATTAAACATCCCAAGGCATTTGGGAATAATAAAATGTAGACCGTACAGTCGCTGCCCTGGTAAAATTATTAGGAAAAATGCACAAATCCACGTATAAAAGGAATCCGGTACCTGTGATAGAATCTGTCTAGGGGGCGCAAGCCTGGCACATATTCACACGGACGTCGGACACACTGGCCTGTGAGGTGTATAACTAGGCGTGACGCATTCCATCCGAAAGAGAATCGAAGAAGCAGAATGTTCCGGACTAGGAATGGTAACTTATAAATCCAATGCATTGACGTTCAGATCGTCTGAGCCCTGAAAACATACACCTCTGGGATAGAGACATGTATAGAGGCATGTATAGAGACATGTATAGAGATAAGTATAGAGATATGTATATAGATATGTTTAGAGATATGTATAGAGATATGTATAGAGGTATGTATAGAGATATGTACAGAGATATGTATAGAGATATGTATAGAGATAAGTATAGAGATATGTGTGTGTATATATATATATATATATAGATATGTATAGAGATATGTATAGAGATAAGTATAGAGATATGTATAGAGATATGTATAGAGATATGTATAGAGACATATATAGAGATAAGTATAGAGATATGTATAGAGATAAGTATAGAGATATGTATAGAGATAAGTATAGAGATATGTATAGAGATATGTATTGAGATATGTATAGATACATGTATAGAGATATATATAGATACATGTATAGAGATATGTATAGAGATATGTATAGAGACATGAATAGAGTCATGTATAGAGACATGTATAGAGACATATATAGAGGCATGTATAGAGATATGTATAGAGATATGTATAGAGATATGTATAGAGATATGTATAGAGATATGTATAGAGATATGTATAGAGATATGTATTGAGATATGTATAGATACATGTATAGAGATATATATAGATACATGTATAGAGATATGTATAGAGATATGTATAGATACATGTATAGAGATATATATAGATACATGTATAGAGATATGTATAGAGATATGTATAGAGACATGAATAGAGTCATGTATAGAGATAAGTATAGAGATATATATAGATACATGTATAGAGATATGTATAGAGATATGTATAGAGACATGAATAGAGTCATGTATAGAGACATATATAGAGGCATGTATTGAGATATGTATAGAGATATGTATAGAGATATGTATAGAGACATGAATAGAGTCATGTATAGAGATAAGTATAGAGATATATATAGATACATGTATAGAGATATGTATAGAGATATGTATAGAGACATGAATAGAGTCATGTATAGAGATAAGTATAGAGACATATATAGAGGCATGTATTGAGATATGTATAGAGATATGTATAGAGATATGTATAGAGATATGTATAGAGATATGTATAGAGACATGTATAGAGACATATATAGAGGCATGTATTGAGATATGTATAGGGACTAATCCTTTGACACCGTACCAACGCACCATCTTCACGGGGACTGCGCTGCAGATCAGTCCTTCTACTTTCGAACCCCAGAAATTCACGTAGTATGCAAGACCCGTACTGAAACTTCACATCAGACTGTATAAGGTTAGACCTAAGTTGGTAATATTTCCTCCGCAGGTATAAGGCATGTGATTCATTCATATTCGCGACGATACGCGTGGGGGTGGGGGAGGGGGGGGGGTGATGGGACGTCATTTGAAACGATCATCAGAGTCCTGGGTAAGGTCTTCATCCTTGTCCCGATCATGTCATGTAGCCAAGTCATCTAGGTATTTTTGTTTTGCCTTTTCGTTGCACTTTTCCCATCTATTCTACAAGCTGGCATTAGGCTTTTCAGTGTACTTCTTCGCATAACCTACACAATCATTAATTTTCGTCATTTCATAGTAGAAGGTACTTACAACATAGTCAAGAGCAATGTATGGAGTGCATGAGAGACTATAAAATTATATTTCCTACAATTTCCGCTGAGACGTTTTCTCATAAATCCACCGGACAACGTGGAAGAATTACCCGGAAAGTTTAGTAACTAGTCTCGTCCGGTGAGAGAAACTTGAGCTTCCGGAAAAGATATAGAGTTTACCTCACCTTTCTTTGCCCGTTTCTTTTGTTTTTTTTTGTTTTTGTTTAATGCAATGCAGTTTACACAGCTCAATTAAAAAAGACACTCGAAGGGATATTAAAATTAGAGTGGACGTCAGCAGGACTCGAAATGGATAAGGGCACTCGTTCATAAACTTGCTTTGTGCTGATGCCGAGGTAGCCGGTTAAACCCCTTGACTTGATGACGTACATTACAAGTGCTTCAGAAGTCGGAATGAGTTTTCCAGATGGCGAGGTACACCAGTAATTCAGAAAGTTAATCCACACGCAAAAATATGTCCAGTGTACAAGACGTAGTAGCACCTGAATTGCCTACGCTTCAGTTCAAAGCGAGCGAATTTAACTTCACGGCAAAGGGTTACATCGATAATGCTCCCTTCCTGTTCTAGTGACTATTACACAAAATGTTTCTCACTACCCCACGTGAAAAGTGGAACAAACAGCACTACTTACAAACCAACAGCACGCACATGCAAGTACATGCATGAGGCTGCTGCCAGAATGCCAACACAACAGTCCACCACGTAAATTACAGTTCGTCATCGAAGGAAGCGACAGTCACTAGAAAAGCAGCAGCTTTACACACATTATTGTACATTATAAAACTAGCTAACTCAGCATCCGGCCGCTGCCATTTTCTGAACATGCAGTTCACAATACAAACAACCGTGGAAGATATAAAAGTACTCCACGCGAAATCCACAACTCACAGTGTCGCTCCAAGCACTTAACTAAGTAGCTGGTTGTCGAAACTACTTAACCATGACACGAGATAGGATGGTCAGTCCTCTTCTTCGCTGTCTTTCCTTCCAAGACAATTTTTCAGAAAATTATAAAATTGCCTATTACCCAATTTAATGGGCTGGGGGGACCTCAGAGCCTCAATGTTTTATCAGACAAGTGCACAATGTCACAGCGTCACTACTTTGCTGATGTTATTGAAAATATCTTTAAGTCATCAGGCTGTCGTAATGAATTGTAACTGAATGGACCTGGGAAAACATGGCCGGAAACAGTTCCTTCTACATAGTGGAGAATACGCTACTACATTTCTAAAGTGCAACCAGCGAAACGGTACTTTTCCTTAGTAACCACTGTACTACTAGACAATTTTATTATTTTAAATGTCCGAGATAACCATTGTAATACCAGATTATTTCGTCATCGTAAATGTCCGAGGTAGCCATTTTACTACCAGACATTTATGTCATCGTAAATGTCCGAGATAACTATTCTGCTACTTGACAATTTTGTATCGTAAGTGATCGACGTAGCCATTTTACTGGCAGAAAGTTTTGTCATCGTAAATGTCCGAGGTAGCCACTGTGCTGCAAGAGAATTTTGTCATTATAAATGCCCGAGGTAGCCACTGTCCTACAATGCAATTGTGTCATCGTAAATGGTAGCCACTGTCCTACCTAGGATTTCCAGATACGTTGGCACCAAAAGGAGGACATAATAAGACAAAAAAGAGGACAAAGGGGGACATATTGAATGTTTCATTTGAATCGTTCTAGATTAAACCCACAATAAGCACAATTTTATTACAATAGCTGCCAATAAGTGTATCGTACTCTTAGTGGATCGACCAAGAAACAATCATGTTAAAAAATAAATATAAATTCAATGGAGGCCTTTTTTAAAATGCTAAAAAAACATTATTTAAATAGCTGATTGTACAATTATTACCTTATAATCTTTATTAATTACTCAACATATTTCTCGAAGGAGCTAACTTTTCGTAGACGATCCTCGTTAGGAATCACATATGCATAAACATAGACGGAAAAAATTACAAATTAAAAAACAATTTTAATTTGCGTCTGTGCTACCGGAAACAACAACATTTTGACCACAGAGACTACAGCATAGAGCTAGATTGTTAGTGTTGCCGAACAGAGCAACAGTTAGACTCAAATTATACAAATAATTGGTGTTTCACATTTGGTATAAATAGGACAATTAAATAAATATTATTAAGCTATGGGTTTTAATAAAGAAGTAAAAGTAAATATCAAAAAGAGTAATAAGTCAGATACAGTTAACAGTGTTAGAATTACTATAATCGACTAGTTCGCAGAAATGCATAGACTGTACATTTTAATAATGTAAACATACGGTAGAGTGTAGATACATTGTAAGTTGTAACAACAATACATAACAAATTATAACATAAAATATAAGAAAAGCCGGACATTTTAAAGGTTTTTTTTAAAGCTTTGCCTACCGGACGGAGAATATTAGGCTAAAAAGGAGGACATGTCCTCTTTTTGCCGGACGTCTGGCAACCCTAGTCCTATCAGACAACTGTGTCATCGTAAATGCTCGAGGTGTGTTAACGGGGCCCATATAGGAACCAAAGAACAGTAACTAGTACTATAACCTATCATGCATGCCATAGTAGGCAACTAAAGAAGGTTGGCGTGGGTGAGACAAGTTACTTCTTCTCGTGGTAAACTAGCTGAAAAGCGCAACCAGCCATGGACAAATCTACAAAGGGCACGGCGTGAACTGGCTGAGAGCCTGTGTTCCACTGGGAGATGAAAGGCAGCAGCAGAAAAAGAAAAACAACGAAAAATAAAAATTAAATAAATAAAATGGCCAAAGACATCATTATTAAAGTATTTAAGAACGTAGGTAGTGACTATCGCCTTGTACTAGTTATCATTGCGGTATCACAGAGGTCGAAGGATAAGCCATCCTGAGAT
The DNA here is from genome assembly GCA_963921405.1 of Cepaea hortensis. Lineage (NCBI taxonomy): Eukaryota > Metazoa > Mollusca > Gastropoda > Stylommatophora > Helicidae > Cepaea > Cepaea hortensis. Next base: position 38,806,267 of record OY992894.1, read on the forward strand.
TATCAGAAAGCATATTTTGAGAAATTTATGGGCCTTGAGAAAAGCCGCCGTCGGATGACATAACATGAATGGTATAAGATATACAGATTATACAGTATTGATTGCAGACAAGAAACCGTATCTGTAGTATTTAGCAAATGCTGTTATTATGCACGGGTTAGAATTAAATTGTAAGTAAACAAAGATTACGGTCGTCTACAAGGGAAAAAGAAATTCCATTATCTGACATCCAAGTAAATTGGGGAAATTCTTAGATAAGTGAATCAGCACAACTATTTTGGAACAGTCCTGACATATGGTGGAATGTGTCTTGCAGAGTTTAGCAAACAGAATCCTATAGCAAAGATAGCCTTTTGCAAGCTGGAAAACATACATACCAATAAAAAGATGTCAACTGCACTGATAAAAAGAGTGTTGAAGTGCTAAATAGAACGTAAATACAACGTGGAAACTAAACAGAGAACCCGAGAAACATCTAATAGCAGTAGAAATGTGGTATCTGAGGAAAATGGAAATAATGCCATGGACAGACAGAATAATGAACAAGAAAGGTTTGCAAGAAACAAATGAAAATCGTAAACTGATTCGAGAAATTAGAAGCAGACAGTCCAGATTTTTTGGGTCATGTTATGTGGTGGAGTAAACTAGAAAACATAGCGACAATTGGCAAATTTGATGTAAACAGAGACAGAGGAACGTGGGGAGATTAATACCTGGATCACGTGGACAAGAACAAATACCTATTCAAGACAACTATAATTGAGGAAAATACAATATTTTGGGCACACGAGAAAGATATCAATGTCTGAGAGAGATAACCATGGAGGGAGGCGTACCAGGGAAGCGTAGACCGGGGAAACTACAGGGTGTTTGTAAAGTCTCACTACACTTTGTATGTAGAACAGCTGTTTGTTGGAGAGTATGTTGAGAGTCTTGAAAACGAAAATCATACTCTCCAACAAACAGATGTTCCACATACAAAGTGTAGTGAGACTTTACAAACACCCTATATACCGCAGATAGATTCAAGATGTGATAGATACTTAAAGAGTGATTGCAATAGTGTCAGGATATCATGACAGAGAGAAATATCTCAAGACTGCTATGAGAGAAAAGTACTAAGGGTCAAGTCTGTGGGTGGTGATGATGATGATCATTGGATTCATTTATTCCGACTGTGCTGCTATATCCTGGTGTGTCCTGTCTGTTTTTGTTCCTTTGTCAATAGCTCTTGACTTGGTGTTATTAGCTTGTTTTGTTTTATTCCTGTAATTCGTAATCCCGCATCCCGCGTTCGAAACACATCTGCGGGTGATTTGGCTGCAGTGCGTCTTGCGTTGGTTCCCATACAAAGGTATGAGTACCACTTGTTAAGAATGCAATGGCAAACTACTGAACGTAAACCTGCCCCAAACAATCACAAACAGCCAAATAAAAATCGCTGGGGTTGACTGCCACGTCCTGTAATGGATATGCTACTAACTTTTTATTTCTTCCTGTGTTTCTTATTGGTCAAACATGCGGGATATGACCAGGAATCTGGACAAACAAAAGGCACACATAGATACAAAGATGGACTATTTTACAAAAGTGGTTGTCAACTTTCTAAACAAGGGAGAAAAAAGGAATACTTAGTTTGAAAATAAAAGAACTGACCAGACCACTTCTTATATCATGGCCTAGAGTATATTAGATATGAAGGCCTGACACTTCACCCTCCCCTCCCCAACGGTACTAGTATCTTCTGTTCAACTGTCTGTGCCTCACTACCTTTTGGCTAGTAGAACAGGTGAGCTACAGGCTATAGGTACAGGTAACAGGATATTATCGGAACATCACGAAGCAATTAAAAAAAAAAACAACAACACTGTAAACATAAAACTAGAAATCAAATCAAGAAACATAATTAAGAACGAAAATGGGTAGAAAATACAAAACAGAAACAACAAAGAAACAAAAGGAGGTGCACAGACGGACGGGAATTAATAGCAAAGTGAAAATTAAATAAAGATTAAACACATCTTGTGGTGTATGATGCCAGCCCCATATTTTTATAGACATTTCAGCGCTTGAGGAGTTTGTGAGATTCGACCCCATAACCACTGGGCTGGCAGTTAAGTGTACTAGCCATTGCCATCCCCCATTTTGCGGAAATAATAACAGTTACCACAGTTGTGTTTAATTTTCTTGTGACTTACTTTCTTAGACTTTCACAGTCATACTTCAAGTTCATTCGCTGAAAAAAAAAATCAGATCCATATTTGTCACTCCTGTTTCCTGTTACATGATAAAGCAGATCCATAGTTGTCACTCCTGTTTCCTGTTACATAGTAAATCATTTCCACATTTAGGGCTCCTTTTTCCTGTTACATGGTAAATGAGATTCATATTTGTGACTCCTTTTTCCTATTACATGGTAAATCATATCCATATGTGTGACGCCCTGTTTCTTAAAAAAGTAGCTTCAAAGTCAACAGGGTCGACTTCATTGCACCGGATTTTATCCCATATGGCTCGGTCTCTTTCTGCACCCAGCTCGGAAAGCGTCACACCAAGCACGAACTCCGTAGCTCTAGCGAAGACCCACAAGAGTCTCCGAAAATTTTCATTCGTGAACCGAATACGCGGCCGGGAATCGAACCCACAACCTTCGGAGCCCGAGTCAAACAGCTTGACCACTTCGCCAGGGAGACTCGCAGACTCCTTGTTCCTGTTACATAGTATGCTTATATTTATCCTATTTTACCCAGATTGATAATGTAAGTTTTAAAACATTAGGAGCGACTGGTCGAGTGTGGGATTTTTTTTTTTTTTTTTTAATCGGGACATAAAAAAAAAAAAAAAACCATAAACTGCAGCGTTCAAGGCTACTGCCATAGCCAGGCGACCTTAAATCCTCAGGCTCAAGACCTGCCTGTCCTACACCATAAGGTACTATAGGCAGTAGGTGGCAGTTAATGTAATACCTTCTGTCGCATAATGATGTTGTAAATCTTTCAGGCCCAAACATATATATGTTTACAGTAACAGCTACTTGCCGGTCTCTCTGGTCTAGGGGTTACACGACTTTCTCAGTAATCCCCTATACTCTCGTGAGTAACGTGGCGTGCGCGAGAATCGGTAGCGGTTCTCTCCGCGTCGGTAACTTACTGGGCATGTGAGCTGGTCGCTCAGAAAGCAATGGCAAACTACTGAGCGTAATCTTACCAAGAAATCAACAATCAGCTGAAAAATTCTGATGTTGACAGCGATGTCCTCTAAAGGATAGGCGAACAACCCCCCCCCCCCCCCCCCCCCCCCCCCAAAAAAAAAAAAAAAAAAAAACAACAACACAAACAAACAGCTACTTGGAAAAGAAGAGAGAGAGAGAGAGAGAGAGAGAGAGAGAGAGAGAGAGAGAGAGAGAGAGAGAGAGAGAGAGAGAGAGAGAGAGAAGATTAAAGTTTGCAACACATGATGGCAGCTTAACCGCAAGTACAAAGGATTTACCTTGGGCGGGCTAGCCTGTGGCAAACGTCAAACCGCGGTTGACCAAGATCACAGACTCACAAAAGACATCCTCCAATTATGTTGTCCGGATTGAGGCAGTTGACTCCGGTAACAAAGAATGAACATGTGTATTTCCCTCCATGATGGGCTTTGTAAAGGTTAATTATTTTTGGCCCTTTTCCCCCCGATATGTGTTTGAACGAAAGATGGTACAACATAATATATAATTATCTGTGAAAGTATGTGTTTGAACATGTATAGTATGAAATGTGAACTTGATGGCAGTGGCATTTTGCTTAATCTGCGAATAGCTGGGAAATTTTCAGCTTTTGCTTGCCCTATTCTGCTCTGTGGGTTATGGGGGTGGGATATCATCATTGTTACTGTTTTCTTGCTATTGTCTTCTTGTCCAACAGTTGTTGCAGATCATTTGCACTACCCGCCATCAATACTGTGTCATCTGCATAGTGTTTATTGTTTATATTATAACCTTCTATTAGTATTCCTGCATTCTCTTTGTTCTTTCACACTATTGCTTCGATATAGAGGCTCAATGGCTTTGTGCACATGCATTCTAATAGTTTTTAATTGTGGTTCATAATGATTAACTTCGAATAATGAAATACGTTTGCTTTTATCTGGTCACACGGGAGATAAATTCATGTAACTGTCATGTGTTATCAGCATGGCTTGTTACGTCCCCTGAAGTCCAATTCTTCTAGCGTTGTCTATACCTATAGTCTGTTTACTTTTGTATGTCCCAATATAAAATTCCATAACTCAGTAACCAACAGAGGGAAAAATGATGAGATTTAGCATGTAACATTATCATTATGTCCACCCAACAAAAAAATTGTTGTTCTAGAGATTGTACAGCAGATTTCAAAGTTTGTTCATATGCGGTATATAATTTACGGGCCAGTGATGAAGTGCACATTATTAAATGTATTACGTCTTCACGCGGAAACATTAGCGTTGAATAGTTAATTTTCTCGTGGGACATGGGACTGGCCTTATGACAAGAGCCTCGCGTAGTGGAACGGGGCATTACTGTAAAACAAGTTTGTTAGCGAGAAATCATTAGTTTTTCACCAAAACATCAAAGAAATGTCGCCGCTTTCCATGATTTAAGTTGCTTTTGGACCTATCAAAAACATATTCCTTAGGTGGGGGTAAATATAAGAGGGCAGGAAAAATTTCATAACGATGCAACATACAGTTTTCAAAATAATTGATTGTGAATGAAGGCATTCATTTCTAGACAGACTGGCATTGGCACCTTTCTGTCTTGACAGACGATAGTTTGGTACATTGTGCTTCAAAAAAGCTTAATAACTACTATCCATGGCGGTGGCGAGTGTGGCTGGTAAGGCCAATTCTTGCTGCAAATGTTTGCCCACAGTATGTGAAAACATGGTCATTTCCACCATTTTGCACCATCTTACGCCTCTTACGCTCTGTGTGTGCTTTATCTGCAATCATTTTCTCCTTTGTCTTTATTCAATTTCTGATAGTTGCCCTCCATGCAACACGTTCAGCGGCGACGTGCTCCCAATGTGCATTATCAATGCCTGTATCAATCATGTCCCGGTTACACACATCTTTGTATCGTAGTAGAGGCAGACCCTGAGATCTCCTACCCGTCTGTAATTCACCAAAAAAGATGTCCTTTGGTATTCTACCATCATCCATCCTCCTAACGTGTCCGATCCATCTAAGTCTACGAAGACTGAGCATGGAATACACCGTTACACAACCTGATCTTTCCAATACTTCAGTATTTGTGATTTTGTCTTGCCACTTAATACCAAGTATTCTTCGCAGACACCGCATATGAAAGCTGTTTAAACGTTTCTCTTGGCGTGAGTAAGTTGTCCTGGTTTCACTGCCATAAAGAAGAGTACTAAGGACACAGGCTTGGTAGACGAGGACTTTTGTTTTGGCAGTAAGCTTCCTGTTCTCCCAGACTCTTTTTGCTAACATGTTCATTGTTGTTGCTGCCTTGCCAATCCTGATGTTGATTTCCTGATCGAGGGATAATTTTCTATTTACCTTTGATCCTAGATATGTAAAATGGTCTACTATCTCCAGTTCGGCGTTGTCAATAAAGATTGATGGTACACCATGTGCACCTTGTGACATAATCTGTGTCTTCTTTTTGTTAATTGTTAAACCAAATTCAGAACAAGCATTGGAGAATGCAGATAGTAGCTGTTGTAATTCTTCCTCAGAGTGGGTCGTAATCGCAGCATCATCCGCAAAAAGCAACTCTCTGATTAGTACCCTGCTAATTTTGGTCTTGGCCTTCAATCTCTGAGCATTATAGAGGCCACCATCTGAGCGTGAGTGAATGTATATACCGTCATCCTGATCACGAAAGGCATATTTCAGTAGAAGTGAAAAGTATATCCCTAAAGTATATAGAAAATTATGGCTGCCGCTGGATTGCCGAAACCCGGGATTGAACCAGGGACCTTTAGATTCTTTAGATTCTAGACAGACTATAGTTGAGTAAACCACATTAGTAGTGCAGTAGGTAGAACAATTGCCTGCTGACCCCAAAGTTATGTATTCGAATCTCTATCGTGGCGGGAATTTTTTTTAATGACCTTGGCACCCTGGCTGACGCAGCTCCAAATGGGTACCAGTGAAATACCTCTGAAGTAAAGGCAGCCGATGTCTGAACTCCTCAAGAAAATTCCCTGTCTGTAATAAATCACGGTGTGCATGTATGTATATCACAAAACACTTTGTAAATTTACCATTGTCTTCATTAATACATTATAATTTAAGCCATTAATATGTATTGTATTTCTATCCCAAGCGTTCCATCCATTTGTCCATAGACTTTTACACTCGGATCCAGATGTGCAGCAGGTGTTTACTATATTCCGCGATCTAAAAACTAAAAGTGAGATGCTGTCCAGCGAGAAAGTGGAAGCCTTAGGGCTCAAAGTTATGGAAGTCCTGGACGATGTCGTCATTCGCCTGGACGAATACGACCGTGTGATGACGCTCTTAAATAGAGTGGCAATCATGCATTCAAAATGGATGGGAGGACAGCCGGCGATGTTTAAGGTGGGTATCTGGGGTGAACCACTTGTGGGATGTTCTACGCATAGTGATTGTACAAGCTATCGAAGAGAGGAATACATATACTGGTATAAAAGTTTAACAACAAGAAGAACGATTTCATTGCACCAGGTTTAATTCCACATGGCTATGTCTCTTTCCGAAAGGCGGCCTGTGGAAAGTATCGTAGAAAGTACATACTTCGAAGCTCCAGCCACGGCTCCCTTGGAATGGAATCTCCGAGAAAATCGTACTCGTGAACCGACTGACTGAGTCCAGAATCGAACACACGACTTCCGGAGCGCGAAGCAGGCGGATTAACTTATATCGCCACGGAGATTCCCTTAAAAAATACACACGCTGATATTTATAAGCACTCTAAGACGACGCAATTAGTAAGTTGAGTAGAGACCCTGGAGATGTGGACATATAGAAGAATATGTCGTATTTCATGGAAACAAAAACAATCAACTACAGAGGTTTCAGAAAAATTGGGAACGAAAAGAGATTTTGAATAACGAAGATATAAACAATAGATTGCACTATTTATTGCCTGGCATATTCCACTGCATCTCGTCGGGTACATACTGCAGAATTCATACAACATAAAGTAAAATGAATAGAAAAATCCTTCTAGCTGAAATATACACATGTTCGCACAGTAATGTATATAGTCTACCACGGTAATTTTAAACCGTGGTAGACTGTTGACATTACTGCGGGAATATGTGTATATTTCAGCGTTACGGATTTATCTAGTTATTTTACATTATGTTGTGTGAATTATGCAGTATGTACCTGACGAGATGCAGCTAAATATGCCAGTCAATAAATCGTGCAATCTGTTTGTGTCTTCATTATTCAAATTCACTACGAAAAAACATTGCTTTGAACGAAAAGAGAGTTGATGAAAGAAATAAAGAAGCGTCAAGTTAAATATGTCGGCCTCATCAAAAAACATAACACTCTTACAAAAACCATACATGAGGGTAAGGTTGAAGGCAAGCAGGCAAGAAGTAGACAACGATACAAGTGGGAAGAGACGAACGAACAGCAATCTGACAGACTGGACAGTTAGTGCGAGAGCAAGACAGTGTTGGAGATCGATTGCAGCCAACCTTCATTGTTTAGACAGCACCTGATTGATTGATTTAATGAAGTCGCGGGGAAGAAGCAGAAATAAGAATACACACATTATCCATAGAATCTTAGAAAGATATGCGCTCATCGGTTTTCTAATAAGACATCTCTAAAATGCATAACTGTAATTATTTTTGTTATTTAGTATGTTCCCTGTTTTCAATTTTTCTTAATTTTCCACTGTTTCCATTAGTTTTCTTAAACACCTGTAAATTTACAATGATAAATTGTCATCAAACGAAATGTCAACCAAACATTACATTAAACAACAATGAAGTAATGTGAAAAGTCATTTAAAACAAAAACAATGAAGTAATGTGAAAAGTCACAAACTTGAAACACCTTGGCCTTATAGTGTATAGCAATGGGGAGACACTAACAGGAGACTGGTCATAGTAATACTGAAATTAATTGTTGCTAAGAGCATATGGAGCAACACTTACAAGTAAATAGCTGGTCTACTTTATGTAGCTATATTTGGATACGCTGATAATATTTTCTTTGTCGACTTCTTAAAATTGTCTTTCCCACTTGTATCACGGCCTTCGGCTGCTCTACACCACCATTTTCTCAATATGGTTTCGATGTAAATGTCTTATAACCGGCTCCTGTGGCGAAGGGGTAGTAAGTGCGATTCTCAGTCCCACATACACCGTTTTAATTCAGCTGCAGGCGAACTGTAAGCAAACTGCCTTGTGTAGATTGTTAATAAGCCTATGAGCATCGGTCGTTCAGAAATTAGTGGCAAACTACTTAACGTAAGCTTATCTAGTAAAGCAGAAATAAAATAAAAAATACGCGAGTTGATTGTGACGTCATGTATAGCACATCAACTAACGTTATGACATGGCCGAAACATCTGAGGTCGATTTTCAAAAACAAATGTCAGCTTTGTTTTCATGTTCAGAGTCTGTGATCTGTGCATTTGTTTATGTTTGTTTCAATAAGTTTACCCAAGAAGTCGCCACGCAGCTGAGAGGTTGGTGTTCATAATGGTTCCATAATGATTTCTGGATAGACTAAATCCCCGAGCCTTGCCCATAAATAAAACATATAGTAACCATTAGATCAAGAACGATTAGATACATCCATAAATAGGAAACATAAACACTAAGCGTGCAATATAAGGTGCACGAGCTATACGTTACAGTGTAACTGCCATGACCTTGGTTACGTCATGGTAGAGTCAAGCCATAACCCAGGTTAGATGAGGTTAGAGGTTATGGTATTAACAAGAGCGACAGAGTGGCTCTCCAGCGTTATATGACCTAAGTTCGCACCCTGGCATAACACCTTCCAAAACAATGCGCAGATGTGACTATTGAGACAAATTGAAAGATTCACGACTAATTCGTGCATAAGGAAATCAAAGAATCTAATTAGAAGAAAACACATTAATCATCCACCAAATAACTTAAATCCCTGAAGGAAAAGAATTGATATAGCAAATCAACAGAAACGGAAAGTGAAAATTGTTAGCTTTACACGAATACAATCACGAGTGACAGAATAGATGTTGCAGATAGAAAACCTTATTCAGCACATGAAAACATACAAACACTCATGCAGCTAACAAAAAAAGTAAGAAAATAAATATTTCTATTTTAGTAATAATGAAACGTAAATAAAAAAACAGTGACAATGACGAGTTAGCACAGAATATTAGCACAGAAGACAGAGAAAGCAATACTCAACATAAAAAAAAACAACACGAAATAAAATAAACAATAAAAGCTCCTGGACCAGACAACATAACAATAGCGGAATTAGACACCGATGGATAAAGTGATAATGGAAATAATTACACACCGTGGAACGATATCGATAAATAGGGTTCATGTTTCAGAAAACTGATTAGAACAAGCTGTTATCTCCCTTCCAATGAAATCACGTTCAGTGGATTGAGAAAAAACATAAAACAATCAGCTCCACGAGGCACGAAAAACAAAACTATTACCAAGTATCATCATGACAATAATAAACGGGAAATAACACTTAACATGTGGAAAAACAAATAGAGTGAATCCAGAGAAAGATCCCCCACAATTATATAAACATAACACGAGAGGATGTTCTATTTGTGTACAAATTCAAGTAGTGGATGTGTGGATTATTCAAATTTATTCGATAGTTACTCACATGAAAATAATAAAACTTGTGGAATTTGCAGATATGGATATGAAATACGTGTCGCTCGATTAAAAAAAACACAAAAAAAAAAACCTGTCGCTGGGTAGAAGATTACAGGGTTTGATAACAAACATACTTCTGTCAATGTTGTACAGAAACAGGTTAACAATCTGTGAATTATTAGGCAACTGGTCTACAGTCTGTGAATGTTGCAGAGAAAATAGCCTGCAATCTGTAAATGTTGTTGAGAAATTGGTATATAATTTGTAAAAGTTGTTGAGAAATTGATATTGAGAAATCTGTGAATGTTATTGAGAAACTAATCTACAATCTATGACTGTTGTACTCGTTAGGACAGATCGTGACTAATGTAATGAAGTGCTGTATGAGTGGCCTGGCTGAGTTTTATCTAACATGGACTCTTCACTAATGAGTGGCCTGACTGAGTTCTATCTCATGGACTCTCCAGTAATGAGTGGCCTTGCTGAGTTTTACCTAACATGGACTCTCCAGTAATGAGTGGTCAATCTAAGTGATATCTAACATGGACTCTCCAGTAATGGGTGGCCTGGCGCAGTTTTATGTAAGATGGAATCTCCATTAATGAGTGATCTGACTTCGTTTTATCTAACGTGGACTCTGAAGTAATGAGAAGCATGGCTGAGTTTTATCTAAACTGGACACTCCAGTAATTAGAAGCATGAGTGCGTTGTATCTAACATAGACTCTCCAGTAATGAGTGGCATTACTGAGTTGTATCTAACATAGACTCTCCAGTAATGAGTGGTATTACTGAGTTGTATCTAGCATGGACTCTCCAGTAATGAGTGGTATTACTGAGTTGTATCTAACATAGACTCTCCAGTAATGAGTGGTATTACTGAGTTGTATCTAACATAGACTCTCCAGTAAAGAGTGGTATTACTGAGTTGTATGTAGCATGGACTCTCCAGTAATGAGTGGTATTACTGAGTTGTATCTAGCATGGACTCTCCAGTAATGAGTGGCATTACTGAGTTGTATCTAACATAGACTCTCCAGTAATGAGTGGCATTACTGAGTTGTATCTAACATAGACTCTCCAGTAATGAGTGGTATTACTGAGTTGTATCTAACATAGACTCTCCAGTAATGAGTGGTATTACTGAGTTGTATCTAGCATGGACTCTCCAGTAATGAGTAGCATTACTGAGTTGTATCTAACATATACTCTCCAGTAATGAGTGGTATTACTGAGTTGTATCTAACATAGACTCTCCAGTAATGAGTGGTATTACTGAGTTGTATCTAACATAGACTCTCCTGTAATGAGTGGTATTACTGAGTTGTATCTAACATAGACTCTCCTGTAATGAGTGGTATTACTGAGTTGTATCTAACATAGACTCTCCAGTAATGAGTGGTATTACTGAGTTGTATCTAACATAGACTCTCCAGTAATGAGTGGCATTACTGAGTTGTATCTAACATAGACTCTCCAGTAATGAGTGGTATTACTGAGTTGTATCTAACATAGACTCTCCAGTAATGAGTGGTATTACTGAGTTGTATCTAGCCTGGACTCTCCAGTAATGAGTGGTATTACTGAGTTGTATCTTACATAGACTCTCCAGTAATGAGTGGTATTACTGAGTTGTATCTAACATAGACTCTCCAGTAATGAGTGGTATTACTGAGTTGTATCTAACATGGACTCTTCAGTAGTGAGTGGTGTTACTTAGTTGTATCTAACATGGACTCTCCAGTAAAGAGTGGTATGACTGAGTTGTGTCAAGCATGGGCTCACCAGTAACGAGTGGCATAGTTGAGCTTTTCCTTACATGGACACCTTAGGCTCGAGTCAGCCAAGTAAATGCTTCCCGTTTAGTGTCTGCGAAAGTTAACAGAAGTTGCGTAGTAATTGTCATATTACCACACTAGTGTTATTGGATCATAACCAATATGGGCTTGGTATTACAAATTTGCATGATCGCCATGTAAATGAGGCTTACTACTGACTGCCAGTTGAATTTAAACGAATATTAGACCTTGACAGGCACACTCACAGTTTATAATAATAAGTAAGTGACAAATGGCTGTAAAAAAAAAAAAAAAAAAACTAAAAATGATAACAAATTGAAACCAGTTTATTTTTATACATACATTGTCCCTTTATTTCTCAACATAATTTCCACCAACATTGATGCACTTATCCCATCGTTTTTATCAGTCCCCTCCAAACCGGCTGCCTAGAACTGGTGTTAGGTTTTCTAAACCACGTTTTCACTTCACATTCAATTTAGGTGTCATTCGCGAAATGTTTACCGCCAAGGTGGGTTTTCAGTGGACCAAAAAGGTGGAAATCGCTAGGGGCTAAGTCGGGGCTGTAAAGTTGGTGTTCCAGAACTTCCCACCTTAGGTGGTTAATTTTCTCTTGAGTTAATCGAGCCTTATGTGGTCTGGCATTGTCATAAAGAAGCAACACTCCTCTAGTCAGCAGTCCTGAACGTTTTCTTCGAATTGCTTCATAAAGCATCTAGAGAACTTCACAGTACGATTCAAAATCCCACATTGTCATTTTTCTTCTTGAAACTGGTTAAAAGCACTCCTTGACAATCCCAGAAAACTGTCAGCATAACCTTCCCTGCTGATGAATTTTTGGACACAAGGCGAAGAAAGCACACTTTAATTCGGGCTGGTAGTCAGCACAAACAGGAAGCATTTCCTTATGAATGTCCTTTGCAGGCAGTCCTTTTGCACACCAAAAAAAAAAAAAAAAAACGCACAACAGCACGTTGCTCTTTGGGTGTACACTCCGTAACTACAATCGCCATTTTGTTTATTCGCTGCGCATGCGCATGAGACACCTAGTGCCACCTGACGAACGGGAATATAAAGTTCGATGTTACTGACACCTAATGACACCTGTAGAAAACACCAATTACATTTACCTGCAATTCCGCAGAAATGTATGACTTACTTTTTGCCTCCTCCCCCCTCCGCGCGCGCACACACACACACACACACACACACACACACACACACACACACACACACACACTGCTATGTAGCAATGCGGGGTCTACAGTACTAGTACTGCGTATGAATAGAATGTGTACAGTACAGGAGCAGTATTGCTACAAGGCGCGCACACACACCCACACACAAACACACACAAACACACACACACACACAAACACACACACACAAACACACACACACACACAAACACACACACACACACAAACACACACACACAAACACACACACACATACACACAAACACTCATACATAGGGTTTAGAATCACTTGCTACAATTATTACCAAATGACTATGACACAAAGTGAATGTTGACTAAGTGACAGATAAGAGTGGCTATGGTTGTGTCTAGGGTATGTCCTTGTAAAATGTAATGTTGAACAACCGATTAACCAAGATGCATCCCAACCAAACACCAGTCAGTGAACAAGCGTTAATTTGCGCACATAATATTCCTTTAATTCTGAATTAACACAGACACATGTAACATATAAATCCAGGAACAATAATTCTCTAAGAATATATCTCCATCCCAATGGAACACTTCGAATAACACTGCCTCTTACGGCTACTAAAATCTCGTCCCACACGACAGGTATACTAGCCTCTCTCTAGGCCCGACTCAAAGTAACCCACTCTGGGTCTCGAATTCCACTCACTATCCCTGGAACCCACAGTGCGGAGTTATCTTCCGAACTCCGTCACAATTCTTCACTTTCTCAGACCACGACCTTCTCCTGGTCTGGTCTAAACTCAACTCCCTCTCAGCTCGGAGTCCAAACATCAACTCCCCCCCGTCAATCTTTTCCCCTCTCTTTTCAACAATTCTATCCCCCACATTGCTTCACACACAACACACAACCTCACTGCTTCAACTGTCTGCCTCTTCTTGCAGCCCCTCTACCTTACACCCTTCCCCGTTTATCTCCTTATATTTTCTTTCCGGTGAATGCCCTTTCACCTCGTGAACTGTTTATATTGTACGGCCACTCACCTTAATGCCACTGAACACAGGCATGTGACAGACTACAATATTTGAGCTACAACTGAGGAAGCACATGGCTAAAATTTAGCTAAAATGTTTCGCTGTTAATTGTGTATTATGGGTAAGGCCGATTTATTCTGGTTTTAATGTAAAACAATCAACTGACCATTAAGATAGTTAATTGAAATTGCAACCCTGGGGTACAATCATTTAGTTGATTAGTTTGATGGGTGAAAGGGACAACTACGATATACTGTTTCATGTAACACCTGGGTAAGGGTTGAAGAAACTAAGAAGGGCAACTAAATTAATTTGAGCTAGATGTTGTTTTAAACCGACTTGATGTGAATTTCAAGCCGATAGTTTCACTCAATCAATCATGTGCCATGCCGGAAAGCGTGGGCGGTCATGACTCGCCATTTCACTCGATCACCAACGTCGTGGATCAGCTCAGTGTTCCTGTCTCGTCCATGCCATGTGGTCAAGCCATCTAGGTATTGTCCTCTCGGTCTCTTCTGTTTACAAAACAACGGCAGAAATCGCTTAATAATAATTCGATATAATTGAACAATCGATTATTGTTCGTCAAGCACAGTATAAGGAATGTGTTTTGTTTGCTCACTATAATTGCTTATAAGCGAATGCTTCATGATGGCTAACGTCGACGTCGTAGGATCTGTCGACTGCACAGGGATTATTGAAGATTGATTAACTATCTTTCAACCCACACTGATTTACGTTCGGTGACTCAATTTGCTAATTCTCTTTCCTATTCTCCCTGTATACTATTAAATTTCTTGGCACTCACACTTGACATAACTAGTGTAATTTGATTTGGTGTACTGAGACAATGAACCTGTCACAGATGAAGTGGGTATCGGGGTGGTTTTATATCTGATCATTGGTTCAGCAGCAAAGAATGCTCGTTTACAGCTGTTTGAAGTCGATGGTACATTCATTTCATTACGTCGTATCTTCGAAGGGTTAGCTAAAGAAACAAGTGAAGTTTAAGAAGAGTATTTTTTGTTTTTTTTTTCTGTGGGGATAGGGTTGGGTGGCTGGCAGTGACGAGTAATGAAACCGCTTGGATTTCAATTAGATTTCGGAGTCTGGTGAAAGGTGTCTAGTTCTTTCTTTAGTGTATCGTCAGGAATAAATCTTTCTACCTCGATTAAATAAGGGCAGTACCAACCCTCGTTTATCGTGGATGGACGCAAAGCTATTTAAATTCAGGTACTGGCCAGTCCATGCTATTTTTCTATAGACTTCTCTTTGGATGGTGCATCCTCTCGACGTTGGATTAGAATGTCTAAGAACGGTAAAGTGTCATCGTTATGTTTTATGGTGAATAGTCAAGGAAATGTTCTTGTGGGTTTAGCTCATGATGGAGTGGAATGATTCTGCTTGTTATCTGGCCTCTGTGATAAATAATACGCCATCTACACAGGCGGTAAAGCACTAGGTCCTTATTATTCAATTATCTTTGTTCTTCTAAGTCTGTCATAAAGATGTCCGCTATGATGGGACCTTGAGGACTCCACCTGGCCATCCCTTTTATTTGATAGTAAGCTTTGCTACCGGTTTTGGTATTCCAGTCAACTAATGTTAAGCCGATAGTTGTACTAATGGTTTTGTTATTCCAGTCAACTAATGTTAAGCAGTTAGTTATACTACAGGTTTCGTTTTTTCAAATAACTAAATGAACTTTCAGCCTATGATTTTACTACCTTGTGTGTAATTCCAGTCAACTAACCTATAACATTATGCTAATATTCTTTCTATCGGTTTTATTTTTCATTTAAGAAAATGAAATTTAATAAGATCATTTCACTATTGGTTTTGTTATTCCAATCAACCAAATTAAATTAAAGCCAATTGTTTACTACTGAGCCTGATATTCAAGTCAGCTTTTAAGTGCATTTTAAGTCAATGGTTTTTCTGCCGGTTTTGTTATTCCAGACAGCTTAATGTAATGTATGCACATGCTGTTTAGAGGCAGATATGGCGTTATCGGAACTTGATCAAATTAAGAATATACTCTTTAACTGATTTTATTATTGTTAAAAAATATATAGAATGGGATACTTTGTTTTTAGAATACATACAGTTAATGGAAATCTTTACCTCAACTGCTGTTCGAATACAGATAAAGCTGAATGCTGCAACATATCTCTAATATAATTTGTGTTCCAGCATCTCACATATAGTAATTGTTGTAATATATCTCTGATACCAATTTTTCTCAACATGTCACATACAGTAATTATTACAAATACCATTTGTGTTCCAGCATCCACATAAAGTCATTGTTGCAAATTATCCCTGATACCATTTGTGGTCCAACATCTCACATGCAGTAATTGTTGCAAACTATCTCTGACACCATGTTTTCTCCAACATGTAACATACAGTAATTTTTGCAAATTATCTCTGACACTATGTTTTCTCCAACATCTCACATGCAGTAATTCTTGCAAATTATCTCTGAGACCATTTTGTCTTTAGCATGTCACATACAGTCATTGTTGTAAATTATACCATATTTTCCTCAATCCTGTCACTTACAGTAATTGTTGCAAATTACTTCTGATACCATTTTCCTCTAGCATCTCACATACTGTAATTGTTGCAACATATCTCTGATACAATTTGTCTCCAACATTTCACAAACAGTAACTGTTGCAACATATCTCTGATACCATTTGTTCTCAAGTATTTCACATATAGTAATTGTTGCAACATATATCCGATAGCATTTTCTTTCTCCAACATCTCACATACAGTAATTGTTGCAACATATCTCTGATACCATTTATGTTCCAACATCTCACATACAGTAATTGTTGCAACATATCTCTGATACCATTTATGTTTCAGCATCTCACATACAGTAATTGTTGCAACATATCTCTGATACCATTTATGTTCCAGCATCTCACATACAGTAATTGTTGAAAAATGTCACGAAAACATGTTTTTCTTGGATCATATCTCACATATAATGTTCTTCATTTCCAGATTTACCCCTTATTTTTGGAAACCACCGGTTTCTCATTTTGCAGGGTATTAAATCTAAAAATTCTAGAATATATGAGGAAATGGCATCCTTGTTTACTAAGGGATATAATATTGCAATTGTCTCTATATATGAAGCCAAGAGGAGAAAAGAGAAGTTGATACACTCATCCTTACAGTGATATGAGGTAGAGCTCAACTCTGACTGCATTCGGGCCAAAGCCGAAAAAGAGTAAAAAGAGAGAAAAGTCTCACCTCCCCCAACTCACAAGAAAAAGGAAAGTAACAAAAAAAAAAAAAAGAAGATTTCAGGTTCTGGAGACAGGGATAAGAACCACTGATTGTGTTCAAACCCAGAACAATGGATTGAACCCTTAGGCTGTAGTAACAACAGTGAATATACAAGCTAAACTTACAAATTAACGAATCAAGAACAATATAAAAGGCTCTTTCATTTATAACATTCTACAGCTTCAGGGATAATTGGTTTTCATAAAAACATTAAAGCCCAATAACTAGTACAGCAGACAATTACGTTCTAATATCTAACAACATCAGTGGGTAATCCCTTGCCTATCATCTGACCTCTGCCCTCTAAGCTAAGTCTGCATGGTACACAAATTACCACAATCAGCTGCTCAAAAACCTAAGCTGAGTAGAACGTGACAATTAACAAAAGCGAGACTCCGTAACAAAAGATGTGACACTTTCGCATGAAGAACCTCGATACGGAAAACCGTAAGAAACTTTATAAAAACAAACGTTGCAAAACTGACATGAACATAAGGGTTGGAACGCCAAGCAAAAATAAATCGCCTTACTTTGCGACTCCAAGAGAAACCAGGGAGAACTCTGACATAACAGTCAATAGCCACTTAGTTTTGCACAGACCAAGGTTGTCCTACAAATCAACTGTTTAAACAGGGCGAACCACGGCATGGGCTGTTTAAACATATCAACTGTTTAAACAAATCAACTGTTTAAACAGGGCGAACCACGGCAATGGTAGTGGGCTTGAGGAGCGGCTGGCCGAGTGGCTAGAACGCCGGAATCTCCTTCGGGAGACCCGGGTTCGATCCCCCGGTAAGGTGTGGGATATTTTTCTGTCGGGGGCAAAAAGAAAATCCTAACCTGCACAGTTCGCGGCGACTGCACTAGCCAGGCGGCCTTAATTCCTCAGGCTCAAAGACCCCTCTGCCATACACCGCAAGGTACTATACTGACAGTAAATGACAGTTACAGTGACAGAACCACGGCTTTTGTCTTTCCGATCCAGGTGGGCACTACACACACACACACAAAAGGACAGAGATCGCTTTGTTTAAGCTTTGTTCCGTTTCGAGTCCCGGTGGTGGCCAAGGTTTTTCCGCTTTAACAAGCCAAATCTGTCATAGTCAGTTTGGCACAGTTACATATAAATTGCCAGATCATGAGAAGATAAGCGGCATGCATAGATGGCAATGTGCCACGGCGCAATTCGCCTGCTCGCAGTGTAAACTACAATATAAATGTCTATACCTGTGTTGTTATAAACATTTTTAATCAGTCGGTATATTACAACTAGTTTACAATTAATTGTGAGCCGCTATAGCATAGTGGCTAGATGTTCCTTTGCCGACCATATGGTCGTGGGTTCGAGCCGGATTTGAACAGATTCGTAATATTAAAAAAAATAGCCTAGTCTCCCAGATCGACCCAGCCTGACATGGTTACCAAGAGTGTATTGGGAAGTAAAGGCGACTGGCGTGATACTGGCCAAATCCAACACCGAGTACCGATTGGTCTATACAAACATGTGTCTAGTACCGCATGCCCTATTCGCCTTAAACGGGTCATGTACGTCACTCAGTTATATTATAACTTGTACATTGGAAATATTCTAATAGATTAGTAAACGCTCAATAGAAATCTCAAGTTGAGAAGCATACAATATATCCTTTAAGCTAGTTTAACCATACAATTTTAAGATACCCATAAAATATACATTTATTGGCTAAATGTGTTGAAACCTAAATGGCCAGATTAACGGCTATCGGCTATTGCTGATGTTTGTATCGGCTAACTTGATGTTAAATTGGCCAGATCTCCCCGATAAATGGCTAAATTGGTAGCCCTGGATTCGACAATGCCTTGCGTTCTCGTAAATGAAACTGTAAGGTCTCCGGTCACGCAATTTAGCAATGGGAAATTAATGACACGTCCTTCTAGAATTGCATGACCAAACTGCAGAAAATCACAAGATGGCTTCAAGGTTATCACGAACTGATTGCTCAATGACAGCAGTTGACGAAAAATAAAATCAGTAAAGTGGGATCATATTCTTCAAGCCTCTGTAACATATCTTGTTTTACTCTATAGATTCTGAAAAATGTCGATTTATGTTCTTGTTTCCGCTCTTATATCCAGTACTCGTTTTATACACCACCTCTCTTTCCGAGCATTCGGTTTCAATCTGTTGACAATGAAATACTCAAAACTTCTGCAGCAAACATTGCCGTTGTAGGCATAATCCCAACCAGTCAGTATGGGTTGTGCCGAATCATGACCTATGTTTTTGCATGGATGTGAAGCGTGGACAATGAGCAAATAAGCTGAAAAACAGATGATGGCTGTGGATATGTGATTTCTGAGAAAAATACAAAGAATTCCATGGTCAGAAAGTAAAAGCAAAGAACAAGTCAAACAAATTAAAATCGTAAACTGATTAGAGAAATTAGACGTGGACAGTCAAAATGTTTTGGTCACGTTATGAGAAGAAATAAATTGGAGAACTTGATGACGTATGACAAGATCGAGGGGGGAAGAGAACTAGGGGAAGGCAGAGAAGTAAACGCCTAGATGGCTTGGCCACGTAGCATGGTCGAGACAGGAACACTGAGATGATCCACGACTCTTATGATCGAGTGAGATGACGAACATGACCGCCCGCGCTTTTCGGCATGGCACATGATTATGATGAATCATGACCTGGTTACATTCTATTAGGCCTCTGCAGGTGTACATGCCAGTTCTGGCCTTGTGTACCACGATAATTTCTGAACTTGGAGAAGGGAAGGCAAGATCTGCAAGCCCAAGTGGGTTCGTCTGATGGCAAGGCACGTTGGTAATGGGGAAAGCAAATCCACACGCAAAAATCAGGAAAATGCACTAGTAGTAGCATGTGCAGGGACAATGGGTTACCCTTTAGTTCAAATCGAGACAAGACATAATAAAGCCCAAACCCTCTATTCTAGACGATTCACAAACCAAATAACCAATACCTCACTTCACTATGTCATGACCTAGCGAGTGAAGGGTAAACACTTCACACTCCAACGGTAAATCTGCCATAGGAATAAGGTTTTTATCAGGCTTGTTCGACCTCAGAGCTCTTGAGCCGTGGAAAATAGGAGGCTATTTAAAAAGGTGTTTGAACCCAGAACAACGGATCCGGCAGTGGCGTTCAATCACAGAACAATCTGCTGTGAATATATCAGCAAAAAGCACATTTGTTTCATGTTAAGTTAGTTGCATATCCTTTACAGGACGTCGCAGTCAATTCCAGTGGTTTTTGGCTGTTTGTAATTTCTTGGCAAATTTAAGTTCAATGGTTTTTTTTTTATAGATGCAAACCATACAAGTTGATGCTTTGTTTCCTTCAGACGATCAAGCAACCGTTCTTGAAAGCAGTGCAGATAAGCCTGGGGGACAGGTTCACAGATAACATACAAATCATCTACGAAATATTCATCGACTTAATCATTGCAGAAATGATCAAAGCTCTCAGTAGCTATGATGCACATACGTAGCCAGCAACGGAATAACTGGTATTTAGTTAGTTACATATTCTGTATAGTCAACCCCATCATTATTTTTTACTGTTTGTTATCTCTTGGCACGTTTACGATCAGTAGTTTTCCATTGCTTTCTGGACCACCGACACTCATACCACTTTATAGAACACCCAACGCGAGGTGGTCTGCTACCAAATCGCCGGCAGCTGTGTTTCGAACGCCGTATGCGCAATTACGAACTGCATTCTAATTGTCCGTCTGTCCGTCCGTCAGTCCATCTTGGAAACAACAAAAAATAATAAAAACTTTCCATCTTTTGAACCAGCCTCAATGTCGTTGCTTATAATTATGGTGGTTCATAATGCGGTATAAGTCGTCCTGGACATTTGCGCATTAGACGACTTCCACTGACGTATGCCTGGCAGGGTTCCTCTATTCCATTATACTCTATTCCTTCCTTCACCGACATCCTCGATGCTTGTTCCGTTGCTACAACGGTTTGTTTTATTCTCACAGCTATTATTTATTTATTAATTAATCAATTTTATATATATAAAATTTTATATATATATATATATATATATATATATATATATACACACACACACACACACACACACAGGGTGGGGCAAAATGATCTGACACATTTGTAACTTTATTAAAACTAAGTTAGAATAAATGAACAAAAAAGTATTTTTATTTATCAAATGTACATTGTTTTGTGTTGTTTCTTCTTCTTCTTCTTCAGCGTTCCGAGCCATTGAGGTTCTTTGCTGCAGATACAATCCGTCTCCATTCGTCTCTCTGGTTGATCTTCTCTTGCCAGTCGCTTATTCCAAGTGCTTATAGGTCTATATATATGTTATCTCTCCACTGTCTTGTTGGTCTACATCGGGGTCTACGGTCATTTATTTCCTGAGTGTAAGCGAGTTTTGTTTCCCTATTATCTTCCATTCTTTCTATATGCCCCAGCCATTGTAGTCTATTAGCCTTCATGATACCAGTGATTAGCGGGGACTTAAACAGATCATAAATGTCTTTGTTGCTTCTTCTTTTCCACTCTCCACTTTGTGTATCCCTAATGGGTCCAAAGATGCGTCTTAAAACTTTGTTCTCAAAGGTTTGTAGCAAGGCTTCGTCACCTTTCGTTGTACTCCAGGTTTCAGAGCCATACAGCACAACTGGTCTGATCAGTGTTTTGTATATTGTGATCTTGGTGTTACGAGATAGCGCCTTTGATTTTAGTAGATGTTGTAGTGCATAGTATATCTTATTTCCAGAATTGATTCTAGTTTGTATTTCTTCCCTTATGATGTTGGAGCAGTTGAAGATTGTTCCCAGGTATTTGTATGTTTCCGTTCTTTTAATGGTTATATTATCTATTTGTATGTGGCCAGAGGTTTTAGTCATTCCTTCTCTTGAAATTACCATATATTCTGTCTTATCTTGTTTGATAACCAGCCCCATCTATTGGGCTTTTCCCTTTAAGTGCGTCAATATTTCCAAAGTCTTTTGTTCATTTATGTTGTTTGAATAATGAAAAAAAAAGTATTTTTATTTCCTAAATGTTCATATGATGTCATTTTATTTCATTTTCTTTTAAAAATCACATCAGTCAAATGTTCGCCGTTATTGTCCACACACTGTTGAAGACGTTCGCGAAAGTTGTCCATAACTCGGCTGATCATTTCATGTGGAATAGACTCAATTTCTTGATGAATTGCATCTTTCAATTGTTCAATAGATCGGGGGCGATGAATGTATGCCTTTGATTTTAGGTATCCCCAGAGAAAAAAAAATCACACAGGTTCAAGTCAGGTGATCGGGCAGGCCAACCGAGGTCACCTCGGAATGAAATTAAATGACCGGGGTACATCTCCCTCAAAATTTCCATTGAACGTCTAGACGTGTGGGCTGTTGCGCCATCTTGTTGGAACCAAACATTATTTCTGACGTCAGGTTCATCCAATTTGGGTCGCAGAAAATTGTCCAGCAACACACAATATCGTTCAGAGTTAACGGTCACTGTAACATTGTTTTCTTAAAAAAAGTACGGACCCAAAATGCCAAATTCTGCTATCGCACACCATACAGTTACATGAGGACTGTGCGAGGGGCGTTCGTGTAACTCATGAGGATTGTTTTGGGACCAAAAGTGGAAATTGTTCTTATTCACGCTTCCACACAAATGAAAATCGGCCTCGTCACTGAAAATCACAATAGCAGTGCGGGGAACCTTTTGTTGAATTTCCCCACACAAATCAATATTCAAACAACATAAAACAAAATGGCATCATGTGTACATTTGGTAAATAAAAATACTTTTTTGTTCATTTATTATAATTTAGTACTATTAAAGTTACAAATGTGTCAGATCATTTTGACCCACCCTGATATATATATATATATATATATATTGAAAAGTAACATGATATCTATGTTTTTCTATTCTAGTCGTTATCCTTATCTCTTGTATCTACTGACTTCTATTTTTCGCTACTTTAGTGTCGTTCGTGTTTCTATTTCCTATTGTTTTTTTCATTTACTCTTAGTTGTACGTTGTTCTGTTCTTATTTAACCCTATTCCTACCGCTTACTGTTTCTCATTGTTTTATTGCCTGTGGTTTGTGGTTTTACGGTTTTTGTTGGTATCTTTCTTTATCATGGTGCATCCTGTTTGGTATACTATTGCTCTAGCCTTTCTTTGGTTATTTATTTATTTATTTTTGTTTGTTTATTTATTTAGTTGGTTTTGAGTTATTAGTTGGGTCTTGCTTGGCTTGAGTTTTTCTTTTAATTGGGCCATAAAAAGGGCCTGTCTTTTAACGTCTGAGCTTGTTTTCTTGGGCTGGGCCCTAAACAGGGCCCGTCTGTTCTCATCGGTGCTTGTTTTCTTTCGTTGGGTCCTAAACAGGACCTGTCTTTTAAGGTCTGTGCTAATTTTCTTGCTTTGAGCCCTGAAAAGGGCTCGTCTGTTGACTTCTTTATTTGTTTTCTTGCGTTGAACCCCTGGACAGGCTCACTTTTTGGTCTTCTGTTTTCTTGCGTCTTTGTTCTTGGATCTTGTGTCCAGCATAGGAGAGGGACTATAGCATCTCTCTTATCCACGTTGGGGAGGTTTTCTACCGTCTCCTCTTTTTTTCCAGCGAAGAAGGGGTTTAATCCGCGTCCCTCTTGTCCACCGCTGGGGAGTGGGAAGGTTTCCTACCGTCTCCATTTTTCTACCGTTGGGGAAGTTTCTTACCGTCTCCTCTGGTCCCGCGTTGTAGAAGGTTCTTTCGCTTCTCTCTTTACCATCGTTGGAGAGTACTTCCGCTTCTCTCTGTATCCCTTTTTGTCTTGTCTTCATATGATCGGCTTCTTCCATCTTTATTAGATGTGGTTTCTATAGGTGTAGTCATCATTTCATGTTGGTTATATTTCTTTTTCTGTTCTTGCTATGAATTATTTGCCAGTTGTTGCAATTCTTTGTCGCCCTCTGTCTGTAGGCACTCCTTCCTTGTCATTGTGGTATTTCTTGTTTGGAAATACTCTGTTAGGTCTTTACGTTCCCGATCATATGCCCTACACGATAGGAGGTAGTGCACTATCGTGCTTTCTTCCAGGCATTCTACTCAGAGAGGTCTTCTTATTCTGTATTTCCAATATCCGATTCTCATCCTCCATAGTTTCATATATATTGGTATTTTCGTGTTGTTGTTTAATTGACTATTCATACTGGGCTCTTTTAGAACGTGATATGCGTGTCTTCATTTATTTCTGTATCTCCATTGTTGTTTCCATTTATCGAGTATGTGTTGTTTGATGTGCTTTTTCCTCCATTACGCCGAGTCCTTTGTTTACTATATTCTGGCTAGTTGTCCCGAGTTTTGCAGCTTTGACTGCCGTATCACTGCCAGTTATGCCTCTGTGAGCCGGTATCCATGCTATTGTGACCTGACATTCCATGATTCTTAGGTTTGTTGTCAGTGCCAGTATTTCTTCCTTCAGGTCCGATCTGTTCCCCTAAGAGTAGTTTCCTAGTGCTTGCTCTGCGGATGAGTGTGAGTACGTTAGTACAGTTAATTTTATGGGAGGATTCTCAGTCGCTATTTCCAGTCCTTTCATAATTCCTACTAGCTCGGCTTTTTTTGATGTTACACTACGCACTGCTACTGCAGCCCCAACTTCTCAATTCTCGTTCTTTGATCCGTCTGTGCATATAACGAGGTTATCCGTTCTTACCGGTCTTATGATGTATTCCACCGAGATATTTTTTGCTTCCATGTCCTCTGTTGATTTACTAATTTGGCTCGCGAGTGTCGTATCCGTGAATGGTAGTTTTATTTCCCATTGCGGTGTTGTTGGTCTGTGGATTTTGTTTGCGTAAGTGCCGCTGTTAGTTTCTCCTCGGCGTTCATCTCCTGTGCTACTGTCCATCATTCTTGTGTTTGGGTCTTATGCATAGGTATTCCTCCACATTTGCTTTTGTTTTCTTCGAATGAACTGAATGCAGGGTGCTTCTTATCCTGTATCGTCTTCACCCAGTAGTTGTAGACCATTTGAGGACACATCCGACTTCTTCAGACATTTGTTGACCTTCCCGGGCAATTAATCTTTACTTACATAACTTTTTTTTCTGTTTGTTGTGATTTCTTTGCTCAGTATTTCTGTTTTTACTTGAAGCTAATTGTAATGTATTTATTTCACCTGGTCTGTTGATATGCCCATTTATGGCATTTGCCTACTCGCTATAATTTTGGTAAGTGAGTTAGTATCACATCTACTCTGTCATCTATGTTCACTCCTCTGTCATCTATATTATCAACATTCCTCTCAAACACAGCATCTCCACTGCCACTAGTGTTTTTATTCCCAACATTTCATTACTCATTGTACATCATCCGCTTCCATACAGAAGAACATCGGCCAAAAAGCTTTTAAGAGTCGCAAGATTGTGCCTGTGATATTCCGTTTACCCGTTACTCGTTCTGTTGTTTGTCCTCAAGAATGATGATGACCATTCATTTCATCCAGTGGGGCTGAAAGTATGGAGCCGTTAGTTCTAAGATGGCTGGTAAGGCCTATTTTGGCTCGAAATGTTCTTTGACAATGTGGGCAAAGAATGCTTGACGTTCTAGGAGGAGGATCCCCTGCAGTGGTATTTCTGTCCAGCTTTTTCTTCACAGCTCTTGCAGTCCTGGTTGCTTCACAAGTGACTGCACCCTTATGTAATGGTGTACGCCATGAATTAAGGTCTTTAGCAGCAGTCTCCCAGGTGTCAGGATGAATTCTAGTACAACAGTCATTGCATATTTAAAATCAAGTTAGTTGCATATCCTTTACAGGACGTAACAGTCAACTCTAGCATTATTTGGGTGTTTGTAATCTCTTGGCAAGTTTACGTTCAGTAGTTTGTCAGTAGTTGCTCTCTGAAACACAGGCACGTAGCAATTGAATATAGCGATTCTTTCATTTATATAAGGGGGGGGGGGGGTTATTGTAGTTTATAGTGAGCTACGCTGACAGCATCGTGTATTCAGTCGGACGTGGGTTTGACGCATGCGCTGGTCGACTCCCAGCACTGGAAAAGACTGGCCACATTTTCCTATGTGCACTCAGGCCTACAAGATGGGATGACCTAACACACCACAGACTCACTGCAGATTCCTGTTTCGGGACTTAACTGTTTCCCTTTAATTCTGTGCGTCGTATTCCACTGTGGATGTCGCTGTGTAGCCTAAGCATGTAAGAACATATGCATCGCGTTTGCACGTTTACTGTGTCCAGAGGAGACATGGTAGTGCTTTCGCTAAAAAGGTTGTTTGCCCACCCTCTGGCCATGTGTTCGAATCTACAGATATTTATAAACAATATAAATCTGGGTTCCTTGGAGAAAAAAAAAAGTCAGTAATGTGTACCAAATTTTATGAGAAGTGAAGATAGTCGATGTGATGATGTTGGCCACGTGACTTACAGAGTGCCCACTGCTCTATACAAATGTGAGGCTTTCTGCATATATTCAATACAGCACAAAAGCGCGGAAAAAGGGTCTTCCTCTCCCCCTCTCTTCACACCCACACTGACACTCCTTAGAATGCGAGCGGGTATTTTGGTTCCCTGACTCATTAAACAGACTGATCTCTATGCTTCACATCATGTTTGTTGTTCCTGGCTTGTTAAGTATTGTCATGAAAATGTATCGGCATTTGTTTGAGAGAATCGTTTTTGAGTCAAATGTTATTTTTATGATCTTGGTTATTTTCTCGACTTCAAATTACCCCATTATTACATTTGGGTCATGTCTTGATTAGGGGGGATGGGGGAATTGGTGTATGTCGTTATAACGTTATAACGAGCAAGTTGGAGAGGAAGAGAGGCAGAGGAGACCAAGAGAGAATATGCTCGACAGTTTGACATCCTGGCCTGGAAGAATATCGGTTTCACAGTGCTATGGATGGACATGATCACCAACGCCACAAGGCAAGCATTATGAGAAGGAGAAAATTTTATCCCTGTGCATCATATATTTCAGCTGAATTTTTGTCCAGCCTGGAGATGTTCCATGTTTAATTTTGTCGATTGCATGTTCCACCTTATTTCTCCGAAAGGAATTGAATTTTCTATAGTGTTTATTCACATTTGGTTTATTGATTTTGAATGTGCAGACAATAATGTACACCACTGTTTAGTCTGATATGAATAAGGCCTTGCTTTCAATCTGGAGTAAATGTATTAATGATTAAATATACTTGTTTTCAATCTACTAGTAATTTGTATCTGCTTACATGACTGGACAGTGTAGTTACTTCATGCGAATTTATAAACTACAGTAAAGTTCTTATCTTAGAATAGCGAGGACCAAGGAGAAAAACTACTGAAATTCTACATAATCTGGATATCGAAGAAAACTGGCTGATAATAAATAGTATCATGTATCGGAAGCTGAAATACTCTGGTCATATTAAAAGCCATAATGACCTCGAGAGTCAGGTCTTAGTCAGATATGACTGAGCTACCGTATGACAGTAGACGGTACTACCTGCTTCTGTTAGCGCCGAATGTTGGGCGACGCTTACCAAAACACATTGTGCCAACGGCTTCGGGCGGAGGAGTGCAATTGGGAGGGTATAAGCCTTATCCTTTAAAAAAAAAAATCGCATATCCTTTACAGGACATCGCTGTCAACAGCTGTCTGTTGATTTCTTGGCAAGATTACGATCAGTAGTTTGCCATTGCTTTCTGAGCGGCCGGCTCAGATATCCCGCAAGTCACCAGCGGGGGTAGAACCGCTCCCAGTTCTCGCCCGCTACGAGACTCTGCGTGATAAACGGGATTACGGAGAAAGTGTTGTAACCCTTCGGCCAGAGAGACCGGCAAGCCTTATCCTAGAGCGAGGAAATGCAACCTAAAGACTGAATGTCATGGCAGGGCAGACCAGACCGTGCTTTGTGCGACGCTTTCCGTGCTGCGGAAAGAGACCGAGCCATATGGGATAAAACCCGGTGCAATGAAGTCGACCCTGTCGACTTTTAAGCGACTTTTTTTAAGCAGGGCAGACCAGGCCCTAAGCGTTGGTTGGTAACTGGTCTACGATCGAAGCTCTGACAGGCGGACAGTTAGAGCATTGCTTTTCTGATCCGGCAGCTTCTGTAGCTTGTCTTGTTCCAGACGTATTGGTGTTACCTTTCCTCTGGAGTACACCGAGAGAGGGATCATGCTGCATGGGCAACACATGGTCTCTAAATCCAGCTCAGGCTTTGTGTTATGGAGAGGTACAACCCCATTTTACAAACTATCGTCTTTCAAGACGGCAAGGTGCCAGACAGTCAGTCAATGGCCTCGAAGTAACAGTGATGGATGGCATAGCTCCTGGCAGAAGGGGCATAGGTCGATCAGCACGAAGATGGACACATGACATAGCAGACATATCTGGCATAAGGCAGGAGGAATGTCAGAAGACCCAGAGGCTTTTCGATGAGCCGCGATATTCTGCAAAGAAACTGTTACATGCAGGGCTGCCAGATCACCGTGATAAAATAAAATCCAAGTCACGAAATAAAAAAGCCTCCCCCCCCCCCTAAAAAACCCTATATTTATCTGAGCCATTATGGGTTCATATAACACTTGACTCAGCTCATACTAATGAGTGATTAGGTCTGTTACTAACACTATAACATTCTGAAGTGACTTGGTTTACCTGCGAGAGGTTTTCCCTGAATTCATATACTCACAATAATACACCAATTGTGATGTTTACCATGAGTTTTAAATTCACGGACTACTCCACTACTAGGTGAAGTCCGTACCGGGCGGGACCACACATGTGGGATGTGGATTTTAATTCCTGAGAATAATTCGTTAAAATGTCTAGGGGGTATTATTGATTCTCTGTCACTGGTAAGAATGCAGGGTGATCAGGGATATTTACCACAACTCCCAGGAGGAAAGAGTTCCATCCTTGAAACAATGGCATCTGTGTGTAGGTTTCCCTTCCCACTTCATCACCCTTTAAATTAACTATAGATGCTAGAAGGATATTGATTGCTCACAATATATAAACAACCACTTATTGGACACCACATTTACTTGATGTACACAACACTTTTGGACAAACAGTTCAGGTATTAACTCAAGATCTGCCATTACATATATAGATGTGTAATAAACACTATGCATTTTCAGACAGGCATGGGAATGATATGCAGTATTACAACATAGTACCCAGTGACCCCAGAAAAAAACAAGGTTATTACAAACAACACAACAACCACAAATTGGTTCTGCTTACTCGACTCATTGTACCTAGATAAAATCACATTGGTCTAGGTGCAGAAACCCAACATACATACATTTATTTCTGACACCATGTACAATTCTCATATTTAAAAATAATGAGTGGGTGTCAAAATATTATACATATATGTCATAACATAACCCTTTAGGTGTACACCATTACCATGTAAAACAATCTTTACCCTTTTCCTGTCATTGAAGAAAACCACACTCATGAAAACAGTTGATACTAATAATTAAATTAATTAATTATAGTGTTCATTTAGGCGTTGCGGATGGGCATTCTTCTCCAGTGCAAAGCAGTTAATGTCCATAATTATCCGTGCAGAATTATACTCAGTCATTTTCTACTCACAGTATGTCCACCGAAGTTGGCTGGCGAATGTTTCTAATCCATAATCCAAGAATAGAATTATACATAAGCACATATTCTCTCCATGAGACTGAATTTAAGAATACTCGGTTGCCATTTGGGTTGTGTTCCAATTGAAATTGATGCCTAGGTCTGTCATACTTTCAGGAGATGCAACTTAAGCTCTGCAGAAGGTTCTTCCCTATATCATCTTATCGATGAAAAGATGACGACTGTCCAACAGCTCGGTTTATGTTAACCGTTTCCCAATTTAGTTCAAAAGGCTTTGTCACACACCCGGTTCATGTTGATAGGCCATCCCACACTTGATGATGGGCAGTTAGGCTGACATGGGACCAGCATAGAGTTCTCATTCATTCCATTTCTGTGTAGAACATACAGTGGTGAATCATTCATTTGGTTTCATCTGAAGATTCTGCTGCAGGCATGTAACTGAAGAATATTACTCCACCACATATCCAGGTTTGCAAGCCATCAGGTGATTCCTTTGGTTGCAGGCGTAAAGGCATTTACTCATCTAGCTGCTTTCATATGGTTCTTTTGATGGTGTTCAGGTTTTGGACCTTGAGG
Organism: Cepaea hortensis; assembly: GCA_963921405.1. NCBI lineage: Eukaryota > Metazoa > Mollusca > Gastropoda > Stylommatophora > Helicidae > Cepaea > Cepaea hortensis. The sequence continues at coordinate 38,836,608 of OY992894.1, forward strand.
TAATCTGGTGTAGTTATGGTTCAGATGTTCTGAAGTTGGTACATTTGTTTGTATTGGCTATAATGTTGTTTCAGTGTCTCTTCCCATTTGTTTGAGTTGGTGTTCATAGCTAGAACTTGGTGTTGCATGGCTGGAACCTTATGTTTGACTTTTGCAGCTGTGAGATGTTCTTTCGAAGACTTATCCATTGTGGATATTAACTTGGTAATCCAACCAACAGTTGAAGGTTACTCACTGTTGTTAGTTTTAGTAACTTGAAGAAGGATTGTCCCAGTTTCACTGACTTGGTTGAATGATGAGGCCATTGGTGATACTTCTCAGAAGTAACGCAAACGATACACTGTTGTCAGTACTCTGATGATCTTCATCTTTGTAGATTATTAGATCTTGAAGTCCATCCTGGATATTCCTACTAAAATAGGACTTAATCACTCACCCAGTCAGTTGTCTTCTAATTTATCTGTTGCTCGCTATGGAGCTATTGAGTGCCGCAGTAAACATTGAGGTATTGCTAGATCCAGACTATGGTTTGGACATTCACTTTATGGCTGTTTACCCAGGATCCAGTGTTAGTGATATAGTCCCACCAAATTCAACCACCACCTGCTTCTCTTCTATAGAAAAGGGATGACAAAGAATACAACACTAGCATTAACCTACTGTGTTATGATAAAAGGTTTACAACACAATTACAAACACAAATACAAAACAACAAGGGGAGAAGGGGAAAGGAGTGGGTGTCCATGTTCCACTGTCCCTCATTGCTGAGTTGAGCCATTCTGACTCTTCATAGTGAGTAAGATATTTTCTCACTTATATTTTGTTCTGTTGTTACTGGGACTATTAGATGGGTGAAGTCATTCTGTCCATCCAACATGTTGATATTGTCTCTCTCATTACTTGAAGAGAATAGCCTATACAGAATCCCTGTGGTTTCTAATGCCGTGTCTTCCTTTCGGCACTATAATCATCATTAGGTCAAGACTATTCAACCTTGGCTTCTTAAAGTACTGACAAACACATGGATTCTTACATCAACATCCTCTAATCCCAAGGTGCAACATTAAAATGTATCTTCCCACAGTAAAAAGTAACAATCAGAACAGAGAAAATTCTCATACCAAAAAAAAACATACATGTACATTTCTCTGATATTAAGTACATGATAATCATACATAATAATCATAATGATGATGCAGGGAGCCTAGGTTTTTGAATTATCTTCATGAACTAAAACATCCATTGTTTTCCCCCACTGCGTACAGCACATGAGGATAGTAATCGCTGTGATATGTTTTGCCAATGACTGCTATTATTCGGAGGGTATTTATAAGAATAACTTATGCCGCATGGTCCAGTCTTCTGAATATTGCAAGCAATTTATTCACATCAATCTTCGCTTCTGTTTCTACTACGGTGAGGCGATGCGGAGTGAATCCTATCCGAACATGCACTTACATCACGCGTTTAATTGTTCATGAATTTATATTCAACCATGGCCTGTCCCTAACACTATTTTATGAAATGATTATATGTTCACCCTCATATGGAGTGGTTACTAATCTGTTAACAAAAGAATGGTACTAAAATTTAGCACTATATTTCCAAGTTACAGATTATAATGTGGCAAAATATTTTATCCCCTGACTAAGTAAGAGTCAGGAATATGCGTAATCATTTGTATGTCCCCGCATGGATAAAACAAGTTAAGAGACATCCTTACCAGTGCATTTACACTACATAGGATATTTGAAGGTGGCAGACACCAGTTCTCTACTTGTGCAGTATGAAATCAAGAGTCTGCTCCTACATTGAGAAAATGTTTCTTTATAGTCCAATCTCTACAGTACATAAATTATTTGCAGATTTCTAAGCATTGATAGGGATATATAGTTCCATTGCATAGAAGTTATTTTTCATAGGACTATGAAATTGGCAGAAACGAGTTTTCTTCTCTGAAGTATGAATCAGGAGTCTTTCCTAAATTGAAAAGAGTTTCTGACATGAGAGTTGATACTCTATGTACTACAGTACACATACTATTCATAGGTTATAAACACTATTTAGTTAGATATAAGTTCATAATGCCTATAAAAGATATTAACATAGGGATTTGAAGACATAGGAAAAATTACAGCGTGGCGCCCACCTGTGTTTCCTTAGTAAACATCATCCAGCCTGGTTTAAGAGAATTGTAACTAATTCTTAATTAAACATACTGGTCAATGTAATACATAAATATATCTTAATAATGTAGATAACATACCAATAGCTTGAAGAGAATCATGTTTTTAAAGGCAACAATACCCTTTCCCCACACGGGGAAAGAAATCCCACAAGGGAACGCACGTCTGTTTACTTTCTTAGCTTGAACTAAAAATGGCTACACTGGGCCTTTGTCTTACAATCAGTCAACGACTGTTGGCCAGGTACGTAAAAGAAATAAAGCCAAATAAATTTAGCTCGCCACAGTCAGTCTATCGCTGTTTTATTTTCTATTCCTACCTAAGCAAGTTACTTAACCAGTAATTGTAAGGGTTTGTTTATTTTTAAGGGAGTCAATGCTTAGGAAAGGGTAGGGACGTTTTTATTATATTACACGCCTCCCCCGTTTAAGACATTTATTTCTTTCAGAAAATAAATGGTCAAGTAGTACTCTACAATTTCCGTCTTTACATTGACTCACCTAGTCTCCATTCCTTATTAATTTCTTGCATTACTTCCCTATGTTATATAATCAGAGCCACGTCCATTTTCTTTTAGTCACGACAACTGGCATAACCTTACAGGATTATTTCTCTTTTAGTGAAAGAGTGTAGCACCCTCTCCACTGTTGTCAGCTATTGTTTGAAATATGAGTGTTTATCTGATAATTTGTTACTTTCCAGTACTGGTTTGTCTGCATCAAACCGACTTTTTGAAGCAATTGAGATATCATCATTAAGCTTGATTTCTCTCTCATTAGATTATCAATCTTGAGATTATGTTAAAACCGACGGTTAATTCTGCGTCCACTGATAGCATATTAAACTCGCCCGTCTCCCTGTAAGTTAGACGTTTGTTTTAACTATAGATCTGATATTTAAAGGAAGCTAAAGATGGTTCCTGTTGAAATACATTTTCATCCAACACATCATGTGTTTGGGTTATTAAGTCGAGTTATGGGATTTTCAGATCAGTTTTGATAACTACTGATTAGAGTGGTGTCCCTTTCTCTTGCGGGTTTACCCGGAGAATCTCGCCTAACATGTAAACAAGGTCCAACTTTTCTAGATTTCCGCTCTGAACCGAATTTTCCGGGGAACATGAATCTATCAGAAATGAAGTAATTCTTAGCTTACTTTCTCTGCTATTCCTTCTAATTGAGATCTATTTTACGCTAGAATCCTTATTAGTAATTCTAACTGATGTGTTTGAGTTTCACTCTGTATTTGTTGCTTTGGTGTTGAATTACGAGCAATTTTGCGTCGCTTGGCGTACATTGATCGTCGTCTGCCTCCCTCCAGGTTTTTAGACTATTTTCAACTTAGCAACATACATTGTTATGTAGGTTCATACGTGTTGTCTCCTACCATATATAATCAGTTGAGTGAGAAGTTAAAAGCCCCTTTTTGTGATTCCTTTGATAGTCTTCCAGACAATCAAGTTGCTGGTTCACTTTCCAGTTATGGATGTGGATTACTAGTTTTTGTAAAATTACTATTACATCTGTATATCCCTCTAATACTGGCGTCTCCTGAGTTGTGTCCTCAAGATAACAGGTAAGGTACTCTTAATGTTTCTCTCCAGTTTTGTTTTCATCCGTTTAATACGTGGAAACTCTGGATTTATTTAGATTGACTAAGGTCTATCTTTGAACTGATATATAATTTACTAGCTGGATTCCTGATTGAAATTCCTAGTCTAGTACATATCAAGCAATTCTTCAGCTATATGCTCCCATTTGCTTGGTTTTTACACAGCTATATTCCATTTTTCTAGCATGGGTTCACTGTATAAGTTTTAGGCGTTTCCTCTGTCTTTATGTCAAAGGGTTCGTCCTATTTATAAACAGCATCTATTTCAAGAGTTGTTTATTTAATTGTTGCTTTTACTGATTCGTATCAGTTATTTAAGCTAATCTCTGTTAGTCTGGATCTGCTTTCACATATTTAATGCTGGCATATAATCCTAGTCAGAACTGAGATGTAGAAATCTGTTTCGTCTTGCGACTGATTTCTGATTAATCTACCTTTTAGTAGGCTTCGAGCATTATCTAGAATTTAGTTACTCGGTTAGTTTTAAAGAAAATACAATTGAGTCGCGCGCCTCTATTGTACCACTTATTTTTGCCCTTCTTAATTCTTCCCTTATGAGAATATTAATGTTAGTTAGGCAATTATTGAAATAACTTTACGTAAGCTAATCGCTAACTAAAAGCTGTTTCACTCCTCTTTTTGATGAGGACTACTCATAGTGAACATTTCACTTAATGAGATTAAACTGTAAATTTCAAAGCTAAGGAGCCAATTTTCTGAAATGTTTAGTCTCTTACTAGAGACTAGCACAGATTTTTTCCTGTATCTCCTGAAGTTCATTTGAAATTCCAATTTATATAGTTAATTCTTTAATTATACCTTTTACATACCTATACGGTCTGTTTCCTCTAACATTAATAATGGAATCGGGGTGGATAATTTAAAGAAATACCTTATATTCTGTTGGGTCAGTAAGTGAGTTGATCAGTTTCACTTACATCACCAGGTGAATATTTTGGTTGCCCCTATTTATTAACATATGGGCCATCTGAGTTAGTTAATACTACTACTCATATCACCGGTGGAGTAGAATAAGTGTCGGTATGGCTTTTCTTCCTAAGTATCCATCAGTTATTCACTTTACTTTACTACCGGTGTTGTAGAACATGTTATGTTATATGATGAAAAAAAAGGATTAAATTAGGGTGCCCCTAAATACTGCAAATTCTTACAATATTCCTTCCCTTCCATTAACTATGTCTACATTTTTGCAAGTGGTGGTTTTGGCCTTACCATTAGTTCATTTACTTTAGTTACTGCTATTTTCCCCTGGTTTAATTCATCTCTCAGGTATTATTTACTTTCCTACTGAATCATCATTTGTTGATTAAATTTTTCCCTTAAAAAAAAATTTATTGGATTTTTAACTTACTGTCCTAATTATCTATAAAATTGTCTATCACTCTCTGCTGCCTTGGTAACTTTTCAATATTACATATTACAAGCAGATCAAGCATGAAAATACAATGATAATCAATGACAAAATAATTAATTAACACATGATTCATATGTAGGAACATAAACCTTATGGATACATAATATAGTAGTGTGTTCATGAGTACACCACTTTTAAACCATTTAAAGAGAATACCAGAGTAGCAGAACCATACCTCAAACATCAAATGGGAATGACTATGAATTCTAAACATTCACTGAATTACCTATCTTATGTGAGTTTACCATCAATAAGATATAAAATATGAGTTTTTAAAACAAAATCTCATACCCAACAACCAACTACCTGATGCATCTGCCAGAATCAAGATATTACCTGTGAACAGTTTTGTACCAAAAAAAACCCTATATTTATCTGAGCCATTATGGGTTCATATAACACTTGACTCAGCTCATACTAATGAGTGATTAGGTCTGTTACTAACACTATAACATTCTGAAGTGACTTGGTTTACCTGCGAGAGGTTTTCCCTGAATTCATATACTCACAATAATACACCAATTGTGATGTTTACCATGAGTTTTAAATTCACGGACTACTCCACTACTAGGTGAAGTCCGTACCGGGCGGGACCACACATGTGGGATGTGGATTTTAATTCCTGAGAATAATTCGTTAAAATGTCTAGGGGGTATTATTGATTCTCTGTCACTGGTAAGAATGCAGGGTGATCAGGGATATTTACCACAACTCCCAGGAGGAAAGAGTTCCATCCTTGAAACAATGGCATCTGTGTGTAGGTTTCCCTTCCCACTTCATCACCCTTTAAATTAACTATAGATGCTAGAAGGATATTGATTGCTCACAATATATAAACAACCACTTATTGGACACCACATTTACTTGATGTACACAACACTTTTGGACAAACAGTTCAGGTATTAACTCAAGATCTGCCATTACATATATAGATGTGTAATAAACACTATGCATTTTCAGACAGGCATGGGAATGATATGCAGTATTACAACATAGTACCCAGTGACCCCAGAAAAAAACAAGGTTATTACAAACAACACAACAACCACAAATTGGTTCTGCTTACTCGACTCATTGTACCTAGATAAAATCACATTGGTCTAGGTGCAGAAACCCAACATACATACATTTATTTCTGACACCATGTACAATTCTCATATTTAAAAATAATGAGTGGGTGTCAAAATATTATACATATATGTCATAACATAACCCTTTAGGTGTACACCATTACCATGTAAAACAATCTTTACCCTTTTCCTGTCATTGAAGAAAACCACACTCATGAAAACAGTTGATACTAATAATTAAATTAATTAATTATAGTGTTCATTTAGGCGTTGCGGATGGGCATTCTTCTCCAGTGCAAAGCAGTTAATGTCCATAATTATCCGTGCAGAATTATACTCAGTCATTTTCTACTCACAGTATGTCCACCGAAGTTGGCTGGCGAATGTTTCTAATCCATAATCCAAGAATAGAATTATACATAAGCACATATTCTCTCCATGAGACTGAATTTAAGAATACTCGGTTGCCATTTGGGTTGTGTTCCAATTGAAATTGATGCCTAGGTCTGTCATACTTTCAGGAGATGCAACTTAAGCTCTGCAGAAGGTTCTTCCCTATATCATCTTATCGATGAAAAGATGACGACTGTCCAACAGCTCGGTTTATGTTAACCGTTTCCCAATTTAGTTCAAAAGGCTTTGTCACACACCCGGTTCATGTTGATAGGCCATCCCACACTTGATGATGGGCAGTTAGGCTGACATGGGACCAGCATAGAGTTCTCATTCATTCCATTTCTGTGTAGAACATACAGTGGTGAATCATTCATTTGGTTTCATCTGAAGATTCTGCTGCAGGCATGTAACTGAAGAATATTACTCCACCACATATCCAGGTTTGCAAGCCATCAGGTGATTCCTTTGGTTGCAGGCGTAAAGGCATTTACTCATCTAGCTGCTTTCATATGGTTCTTTTGATGGTGTTCAGGTTTTGGACCTTGAGGTAATCTGGTGTAGTTATGGTTCAGATGTTCTGAAGTTGGTACATTTGTTTGTATTGGCTATAATGTTGTTTCAGTGTCTCTTCCCATTTGTTTGAGTTGGTGTTCATAGCTAGAACTTGGTGTTGCATGGCTGGAACCTTATGTTTGACTTTTGCAGCTGTGAGATGTTCTTTCGAAGACTTATCCATTGTGGATATTAACTTGGTAATCCAACCAACAGTTGAAGGTTACTCACTGTTGTTAGTTTTAGTAACTTGAAGAAGGATTGTCCCAGTTTCACTGACTTGGTTGAATGATGAGGCCATTGGTGATACTTCTCAGAAGTAACGCAAACGATACACTGTTGTCAGTACTCTGATGATCTTCATCTTTGTAGATTATTAGATCTTGAAGTCCATCCTGGATATTCCTACTAAAATAGGACTTAATCACTCACCCAGTCAGTTGTCTTCTAATTTATCTGTTGCTCGCTATGGAGCTATTGAGTGCCGCAGTAAACATTGAGGTATTGCTAGATCCAGACTATGGTTTGGACATTCACTTTATGGCTGTTTACCCAGGATCCAGTGTTAGTGATATAGTCCCACCAAATTCAACCACCACCTGCTTCTCTTCTATAGAAAAGGGATGACAAAGAATACAACACTAGCATTAACCTACTGTGTTATGATAAAAGGTTTACAACACAATTACAAACACAAATACAAAACAACAAGGGGAGAAGGGGAAAGGAGTGGGTGTCCATGTTCCACTGTCCCTCATTGCTGAGTTGAGCCATTCTGACTCTTCATAGTGAGTAAGATATTTTCTCACTTATATTTTGTTCTGTTGTTACTGGGACTATTAGATGGGTGAAGTCATTCTGTCCATCCAACATGTTGATATTGTCTCTCTCATTACTTGAAGAGAATAGCCTATACAGAATCCCTGTGGTTTCTAATGCCGTGTCTTCCTTTCGGCACTATAATCATCATTAGGTCAAGACTATTCAACCTTGGCTTCTTAAAGTACTGACAAACACATGGATTCTTACATCAACATCCTCTAATCCCAAGGTGCAACATTAAAATGTATCTTCCCACAGTAAAAAGTAACAATCAGAACAGAGAAAATTCTCATACCAAAAAAAAACATACATGTACATTTCTCTGATATTAAGTACATGATAATCATACATAATAATCATAATGATGATGCAGGGAGCCTAGGTTTTTGAATTATCTTCATGAACTAAAACATCCATTGTTTTCCCCCACTGCGTACAGCACATGAGGATAGTAATCGCTGTGATATGTTTTGCCAATGACTGCTATTATTCGGAGGGTATTTATAAGAATAACTTATGCCGCATGGTCCAGTCTTCTGAATATTGCAAGCAATTTATTCACATCAATCTTCGCTTCTGTTTCTACTACGGTGAGGCGATGCGGAGTGAATCCTATCCGAACATGCACTTACATCACGCGTTTAATTGTTCATGAATTTATATTCAACCATGGCCTGTCCCTAACACTATTTTATGAAATGATTATATGTTCACCCTCATATGGAGTGGTTACTAATCTGTTAACAAAAGAATGGTACTAAAATTTAGCACTATATTTCCAAGTTACAGATTATAATGTGGCAAAATATTTTATCCCCTGACTAAGTAAGAGTCAGGAATATGCGTAATCATTTGTATGTCCCCGCATGGATAAAACAAGTTAAGAGACATCCTTACCAGTGCATTTACACTACATAGGATATTTGAAGGTGGCAGACACCAGTTCTCTACTTGTGCAGTATGAAATCAAGAGTCTGCTCCTACATTGAGAAAATGTTTCTTTATAGTCCAATCTCTACAGTACATAAATTATTTGCAGATTTCTAAGCATTGATAGGGATATATAGTTCCATTGCATAGAAGTTATTTTTCATAGGACTATGAAATTGGCAGAAACGAGTTTTCTTCTCTGAAGTATGAATCAGGAGTCTTTCCTAAATTGAAAAGAGTTTCTGACATGAGAGTTGATACTCTATGTACTACAGTACACATACTATTCATAGGTTATAAACACTATTTAGTTAGATATAAGTTCATAATGCCTATAAAAGATATTAACATAGGGATTTGAAGACATAGGAAAAATTACAGCGTGGCGCCCACCTGTGTTTCCTTAGTAAACATCATCCAGCCTGGTTTAAGAGAATTGTAACTAATTCTTAATTAAACATACTGGTCAATGTAATACATAAATATATCTTAATAATGTAGATAACATACCAATAGCTTGAAGAGAATCATGTTTTTAAAGGCAACAATACCCTTTCCCCACACGGGGAAAGAAATCCCACAAGGGAACGCACGTCTGTTTACTTTCTTAGCTTGAACTAAAAATGGCTACACTGGGCCTTTGTCTTACAATCAGTCAACGACTGTTGGCCAGGTACGTAAAAGAAATAAAGCCAAATAAATTTAGCTCGCCACAGTCAGTCTATCGCTGTTTTATTTTCTATTCCTACCTAAGCAAGTTACTTAACCAGTAATTGTAAGGGTTTGTTTATTTTTAAGGGAGTCAATGCTTAGGAAAGGGTAGGGACGTTTTTATTATATTACAATCTAGAAGCATTTCGTTTACAAGTCGTGACTTAAATTTAGTGTCTTGAGTTCTTCCCAATTCATTGGAATGTTGAACATTACTTTTCCCCGGACAAGCCAGCAAGTAGGAGACATTTTCTCAAATGGAAGTGGTGCAGTTCTAGCTTGCTGAAATTCTGTCGATGAGTTCATAGTTTTGAATAAATCTTTAAATGCTTCTCGTATTAGATTGCTATGTCTAAACAAATTTGGTATTTCTGTCAAAAATCCAATGTTTGAAGGTAGTTTTGACACTGTATATTTGATGCACAATGATAATGAATGGCAAACACACTTATACTGAACACATGAAGGAGATACATCTGTCATTCTGGACCAAATTGAATTGTTGCATCCTACTATAGTGGAAGCATCATCTGATGCAAAACCAATGCAATGATTTAATGTTTGATTACATTTTTCAATTTCATTGTTAATCAAATTAAATATATTCTCTCCTGTAGCCTCCTAAACTAGAATCAAACCTAGAAAACTAGTAGTAATTTCATTTCTTTTATTGCTGATGTATCTAACTAAAATACACAAATACTTTTGGGTCGAGACATCAGTGGACTCATCAATAATGAGTGTATACTTCTTGTTTTGCAGATCTAGAATTAGATCAGATCTTAAAGACGGTGAAATAACATCTTTTATTAGTGATATGCACTTCGTTCGGTGCAATTTTATCTGACCAAGAGTGCTGCCACATCCATGGGCTACCATTATTTCAGCTAAGTGATCGATGGTGCGTATGGCACTAAGGCAGGCCATGCTAACTGTAATTTGTTACTCTGCTAATTTGACTTTAGCATCAATTTTCTTGCTTATTTTCATCACTGAAAGTGCTTTTTGTGAAGAAAATGGCGCTCTCTGCTTCTGTTTTTCTGTTGTTTCATGATTTGCGAGATTTGAAAGTCTTGGAACAATATTACAATGGCATAATTTGCAATATGCCGATTCAGAACCCTCAGTGGATTTCTTGAGCCACACAAATGTCTTTTTCCATTGATCATTGTATTTCTGATTAGTATCATAAGATGGGCCGGCTTCCTGGCCTAGAGGTTAGCAACGTTTTTTCGTAATCTCGTATACTCTCGTAAGTAACGTGACGACGGGAGAATCAGCAGTGGTTCGAATCGCGTCGGTAACTTACGGGGTATGTGAGCCGGCCGCTCAGAAAGCAATGGAAAATTACTGAGCGTAATCTTGTCAAGAAATCAACAATCAGCTGAAAGATGCTGATGTTGACAGCGATGTCCTGTAAAGGACATGCAAACATTTTATTTATTTTATCATAAAATGGTTTCCACTTTGGCATGATAATGGGCTCAATAAGAAGAAATACTTGCGACTTGCGATGAAGGTATAATAAATTTGGAAACTGAACTGAACAGTAAGGTGGCTGCGCAATGCGTGAGTGCGCATAGAACAGGACCAGATAGAAGTACAGTACGAAAACCATACGTGTTTAATACTTGGCTTGATTTGAATAATTAAGTTGAAAAATTAAAAAAGAGGCATATGCCATTACAAATTGTAAAAAAGCCAAGGAAAAAGTCAAAACGCCAAACTGATTTTCTGAAGCCAAATCTGATTTTAAAAAGCCAAATGTGTCTGATTTTGCGTTTAAAAAGCCGATCTGGCAACCCTGGCTACATGATGAATGTATTTATACAAGACGTAAGAAATGTAATGTACAGCATAGGCATACATTACAATAAAGGAGATCAATTAATGAGGTGCTGTCTCCACAATGAAGGTTGGCTGCAATGGATCTCCGACACTGTATGTCTCTGGCCCTCACTGTACATTCTGTCAGATTGATGTTTGTCTATATCTTGATGTTATCTTCTCACTTATATCGTTGTCTACCTCTTGCTCGCGTGCCTTCAACCTTGCACTGCAGTATGGTTTTTATACGAGTATTATGTCTTTTAACGTGGCCGAAATATTTCGCTTGCCTCTTTTTTATTTCTTTCATCAACACTCTTTTAATTCTTAGTTTTTCTAGAACCTCCGTATTTGGTTCTTTTCGTTTCGATGAAATACGACATATTTGTCCGCATATCCACATCCCCAGGGCCTCTATTCGATTTTCTAATTGCTTGTTCAATGTCCAATCTTTCGTAGTACTACAGTAATGTTGCATATGCGTAACATTTGACAATTCTAATTTTTACTGCGTTGTTGATATCTCTAGATGTTAACGCTGATTTAATGCTGCTGAAAGCATTTTTGGCCATTCCTATTCTCATTTTGATTTCTATTTCACTTCTGCCATCACTTGTTATGACCTATCCTGGATAGGAGAAACTTGTTACTTGTTTTAGTATGTCTCTGTTTATAGCGTTGTTTATTGATGATCTTTCTTTTAAAATGCTAATTATCATAGTTTTCAATTGTTGGATGATAATATCTAGTCCGCATTCTGCACTATACCCATTAACTTGTTCCACCAAGTTTTATCACTTGTGCTTGCTTTCTGCCAGTACCATGGTATCGTCAGCATACCTCAGATTGTTTATGATTCGTCCATTGATGTTTAGTCCAGGCAGTTTCGACTTGGAGAAGGGTCATGCAAAAACATAATGACAATATGGGGTCAGGTCCACGCCACCTAATGACCTAAGGGTAAAGAAGCAAAATGACCATTATTACTTCATGTCTCCTTTACTTCTCAAGATAAATTTATGTTGATAATTGTGTGTGGCTGGGTCAAACCCGGAAATGTCCAGGTGGAAAAGACTTAAATGTCGACTATTCTATTGAGGGACGAACCACACGAGCACACTCAGAAAAGAACAGAGATGGCACTAATTTCTGTAACGAATAGTTTATTGTTATAATAACCTCAGTAAGTTTTCATGTTATTTGTTATTGGTTATCGAAAATTATCCAGAGCTAGAAATCCGAAGTTAGAAATGGTACTATCAGATGACAATGGGATCAACGGCTTCTGCCACATGTATTGAAAAATTGAAGATGTAATGAAATGCAACACCATCGATTACCAACACTGGCGCTGCACAAAAGAGGATATGATACTAGAATATGAGGGCGTCAGAGAGGAAAATGGATTAACGATATCAAAGACATTGTACAGTCACAAGGTAATGACATTATCAACTGCCATCCATCGGGCTCTGGAACGTCAACTATTCTTCTTCTCAGCTCCGGACACACAAAAAAAAAAAATGAAGATGGTGATAGTAATGATCGTTATCAAAAAACACGTCATGCCAATCGGGTCACGTCCCTGACAGCACAGTTTCGATGAAGCCAATGAATTCTAACTACACCCGCCGGTCGCGGGTTCTTTTCAGAACGTTCACGCAATCGAAACGTAACATTTGCTGTCGGCCCATGGTGATAAGTTTGCATTCTCATCGAGGTGGATTTTTTTTATAGAGAAATGGCCCTGGGTGCCGATGAAGATCCAGTCTAAAGTGGGTAACATGACTCATCGAGTGCCGATTTGTCTGCACAAATATGGAGCTGACAACATGTGTCCAATAAGTATTAAGACGTGTAAATGTGTTCTATACTATACAACACTTACACAACCGACACATGATATTTGTTCGAGTGTGTATTTTATGTTTCGTCAGTCTGGGTCTTAGATTCGTTGTATTTTATGTTCCGTCAGTCTCCGTCTTCCATTCGTTGTATTTTATGTTCCGTCAGTCTGCCTCTTCAATTAGTTGCTGGTGCTGTGGCGAAGGAGTCCGCATACCGCGTTCGAAACACAGCTGCTGAAGATTTGGAAGTAGACCGTCTTTCATTGCTTCGTGCAGAGTGGCTTGCTTCGCTTCGGAGGTCACGGGTAGTAAGCATCACCTGGATCTTTTCTCCTGGGCATGCCGGTGTGCTGGGGAATGAACAGGCGGACAGATTGGCTGGCTCGGCAAAACTTGGTGGAGTATTGATGCATGACAAGGCAGACGTGGTTTCGGCCTTGTGGGAGCACGTGTACACCTCGGAGGAGCAGATGGATCACCATGGTCTGGTAAGAATGAGACAGCGTGGTGTGACGAGGGGATCTAGCCGACGCTCGGCGCTCGGAGGAAAGGCGAGACGGACATATAATCAGATTGCTACTGGAACTATTAGTGTTGGAACTCTTCGCTGGCTGCTGAGGATGGGGACGGAGCGCTTATGGGAATGTCCCGAATGCTGTGATGTCGGTTCCTAAGTCAATCAATCATTCAATCATTGCTTTACATGGCAAACATTTTTTTTTTAGCATATCCTTTACAGGACTTAGCTGTCAACACCAGCATCTTTCAGCTGTATGTTGATCTCTTGGCAAGATTACGCTCAGTAGTTTGCCATTGTTTTCTGAGCGGCCGGCCCACATACCCCGTAAGTTACCGATGCAATTCGAACCACTGCTGATTTGAACCGTCATCACGTTACCGACGAGAGTATACGAGATTACGGAGAATAGTCTTAGACTTAGAGGTTATGTTGAGAAAAATTGAGAAAAGTTGAGCTAAGAACCGACATTACTGCACTCAGGACTTTCCTACACGAGCTCTGTCCCCTCGTTCAACAGCCAGTGAATAACCATACTGTTAATCGTTCCAACTGCCATCTGACTGAAAGTTCTCCTGGTTTTCCCTCTCAGTTTTGAGATTCATCCAGAACCCCTGCTAACCCCCGCCTCTCCGCGTACGGGTTCTCAGTCTGTTACTTCTCTTTCTCCATCTAGTCCCACAGGCGTGCGACAACCTCTTCATAGTCCATAGGTAATCTATCACCCAGAGGTGCATTTCCTACAAGCTTATCAGCCTGTTCATTTCCCCGAACTACGGCATGACGCTGGCTGAAAATCCATACAATTCTCACAATCTGTGACCTATGGAGCGAGGCAAGCCATTCTACACGAATCATTCCTTTCTAAGCATACTCCGTGAGTGTTCGTAACGAATACAATATGTGTTGCACCGGTCTCCTCCAACCATCGGAAGGAAGCTGTTACTCATTCCACCTCCATTCTTATGATGTAGGTCGTAGTCTCATATGTCAGACTCTCCCTTTTTCAAGTATCATCACAATAAAACTTCAGCTCCCCCGATGTGTCTCCACCTTGACGTGGTGGGGGAGCTTGCGTGTCCCATAGACCCCATTTGCTTGCCGATGGGTGAAAAATTACATATCGGACAGTTTATGGGATAGGGACCAGACTAAGAGAGACACAACCTGCTGCTCTGCAGGTATAGACTGAGGATAGCAGTCAAAATTTAAATCAGGTGCACGAAGGCAGAATTTCTTGGTTCGGACAAAACTCTTAAGGCTCCCTGTCGAGGGCTGTGGCTGAACGCCTCTAAGCCACAAACCCTCAGATCTGAGAGCCAGGCCGATACCCGTCTACCGGAAAATAGAAACGTGATACTGAGCAAGCTACATGCTCAGGTCTGATACATGTTCGAAGGCTCTCAGCTGGGGGATATGAGGGATTCCCGGATGAGAGGGCCAGACCGTTTCCCGTTCACTGCTGCACGAAGGTAAGGTGCTGAGCCGGCAGCACATGTAGCCTACCTCGTGAGCGAGTACAAAAAAGAAAGAAAAGTGCCCCAGTCGAAGGGCATGGTTACGGAAACTCTGTATCTAACTCATAGAGAGTGTAGATATAAGTGGAAGAACGTCTCAACGCAAAATGGAACGCACGGCGAGCGTACCTATTGCGTGGGTTGAAGTCACAAGCAAAAGCTTACCGAGTGGATGTCGCCCGCAATCTGACCGCTCCTGGTGTGTGCTTGAGCGATCAGTGGCAAGCGGGATGCTCAACACATGGAAGTGAAGAATAAAAGCAGCCATGAGCAGGACGTGGAAACTCCTTGGGTGAGCCCAGTCTCAGAGCAATATGTGCCGGCTCTGCAATTATGGAAGCCTCCTCGGATAGTGAGATGATGCCCATGGTCTGCCCCTGCCTTCCCTTGAGGGCCGTCCGCGATATCGTTGATCGTTCTATCTTGACCAGCTGAGATGTGGGTGACATTACAACAGTCTAACGTGTCTCGAAATCAGAGGAAGGCTAACCTCACTAAAAAATGCCCGCCAGAAGTCGGAAGTGTCGGCCTACGGGTGGCAAACTAAAAATTGACACTACGCAATTACGTCCGAGTGAAATGTCTCGCCCGAATGTCTCTCGTGCTAGGAACAGCTCTGACTACCTAGTTTCCGAATGCCGCTCTTGTTCGGAACAGCTCTGACTGGGTAGTTTTCCGAATGTCTGTTGAGCCTGGAAAAGCTCTGATGGGCGCAACGACAAGCACATGTCCGAAAACTCGCTGAGTGGATGCCGTCTGCAAACCTGTCTGGTTTGTGCGGGAATGACCCGGGAAACGAAATGACCAATATATTGAAGTGAGGATTTAAAGCAGCCATGAGCAGGACGTGACGATCTCCCTCGGTGAGCCCAGATCCAGGGCGTTATGTGTCGGCCCTGCAACTATGGAAGCAACCTTGGATGGCGGAAAATGCTATGGACTGTCCCTGCCTTCCTTTGAGGGATGGCCGTTGTCTTCGACCGTTCCACCTTGGCCAGCATGGTTGCAGATGGCGCCACAAAAGTGAGAGTCTCCCAGGAATGCTACCTGGTCAAAAATGCACGCTAAAGTCGATGTGTTGGCCTACGGGTTTCGGCCCAAGGGCGCATAACAGACACACCGCAATCACATCTGAAAAAACACTCCGGATGAACGAAAAGAAGAAGAAGAAACTTCAGCCACTAAGTCTGTGTCTCATCACTTACCCGTCGGTGTGGAACTATGTCACATTGACGTATGTTGCCCTGGATCAGTTATTTTACTTCAAACTCTGTGCGGTCTGCTGCCAATTCTCTGCACGTACGACCCAGTATTACTGTTACCTTGTTCCAGTCCGACATGTCTGCAGTACTTTTACCATCTCTCTTCTACAAGTGATACTCTCTATTTCAGTCACCTAGCTGATAGACATCTCTAGCTGTGCCATCCAAGAACTGCCTCTCCTCAGTCTATGAACCTTGACGATGACTATAACTTCATTCAAGGGGTGATCCCTGTTTACAGCGACTCTCAGGTACCATTTGGATTAATTGCCTGTCCGCAATTAATGGTAGTGCAAGGATATGCCTCATGCATATAATTAGTGTGCCCTTTGTGCACTCCAGAATCACTCCCATGATCACATCCTGTATGCGCTCCAACATCTCAAACTGGCTCTTTAATATTGTCAGCAACTCCAAACCATACTCAATGACTGAAATTATTAACGGCTGAAAGTATCCTGTGCTCTACTCCGGTTGCTACGATCGCACTCAATGCATTAACAGCCTTGATTTCAATGGTATGGGTGTCGGTGGTTCAGAAAGCAATGACAAACTACTACACGTAAAAAATTGCCTAGTAAGCCAGAGACAAGAATGCTGTGGTTGGTAGAAACGTCCCGTAAAGTCTAATTGACATGCAAATACAGCGAGCACAGGACAAGAGGAATAACCTGTGAAAGGGTGGATTACCCAGACAGCAAAAATAACAAACATAGCGCTTGGAGCTCACACACAGGAATAATCAAGAAAAGCGTTTCCTAACATAATCCGGAAAGGCATAACAAGGAAAGCAGAATATATACGAAATATAATAATTTCTCCGCTTCATCATCAGTAATATGGCTTAGTTTTGCGAATGTATTCTATGACACGAAAAATACTGCTCTGTGATCAGAGCAAACCAGGGGAAGTAGGACATAAGTAAATCAATCATCTAAATTGGGCAAATTAAACAGAACGTGTTGGGTCGATATCCCAGAACAAAGCGAAGGTCTAACTGGGGTAAATGGGATGACGTTAAACAGTTGACGGGCGTGTTCGGGTATTGGGGCATTGTCTGTTGATCACGATCCTGATTCAAATTGAGACCAGCAGTCAGCAGGTTTCTCGTGCTTTCTGACAGTGCATTCCTGTAGATAGGTTTCTTCACACATGGTTGTGTTGTAATTATGACAATGTTAAGATAGGCTAGTCTCTCTCTCTCTCTCTCTCTCTCTCTCTCTCTCTCTCTCTCTCTCTCTCTCTCTCTCTCTCTCTCTCTCTCTCTCTCTCTCTCTCTCTCTCTCTCTCTCTTTCACACACACACACATACACAAACACACAAGTTTAGCTTAGTTTAAATTATTTTAGTCGACGGATCAAAATCATGACACACAAGTGTAACCCATAAGTGCTCGGTCCTACTCCTAACTCAAGCCTGAGTCAAGAGAATTTCAGCTCAGTGCACAAACTCCGTAGCACCGGCGAGGACCCTGAAATACTTTGGGTAGATTTTTAACTCGACATTTTGCCCGGGCAGCGCCGTTTGGCTACTCTTTTTCGATTTCCAACTGCCAATTGATTTTTTACGTGCGCAAAAATACATACAGGCGCCCGATCTCACTACCAAGAGACCAGGGGACATTTTGTTACTAGAAGTCCGCGTGAAAAAATCCCGACCCTCACCGGGGCTCGAACCATGGACCTCCAGCACTCAAGCCGGACACCATACATCGAGACCACTCAGCCCTCCTCACACACACAAACACACACGCGCGCGCACACACACACACCACACACACACACACACACACACACACACACATATATATATATATATATATATATATATATATATATATATACATATATATATATATATATATATATATATATATATATATATATATATATATATATATAATTTTGCATATTCTTTTTACAGGACATCGCAGTCAACGCCAGCATTTCTGCCGCTGTGACCTCTTGGCAAGTTTATGTTCAGTTGTTTGCCTTTGCTTTCTGAACGACCAGCACCGATACCAACGCAATGCAGTCTGCTGAAAAATTGTGCGCAGCTGTGTTTCGAACGCTGGTATACCGCATTACGAACCGCACCAGTAAGACCTTCGCCACGGAGACGGCATATATATATATATATATATATATATATATATATATATATATATATATATATATATATATATATATATATATATTCCAACAATATGCTGGAATGGAAAGTGCATGATTCAGCCCATGGGTTTGTGTACAGACAACATGAAAACAATGAAGGTTGCACATGCAGCACGATTTCCAACAATCAATCAATCATGTGCCATGCCGGAAAGCGTGGGCGGTCATGATTCGCCATTTCACTCGATCACCAGAGTCGTGGATCAGCTCAGTGTTCCTGTCTCGTCCATGCCATGTGGCCAAGCCATCCAGGTACTTTCCTCTCGGTCTTCCTCTTGGTCTGTTCCCTTCGATCTTGCCAGCTGTCACTAAGTTCTCCAGTCCATTTCTTCTCATAACATGTCCAAAAAATTTTGACTGTCTACGTCTAATTTCTCTAATCAATCTACGATTTTCATTTGTCTCCTGTAGTACTTGGTCATTGGTTTTTCTGTCTGTCCATGGTATTCTTTGCATTTTCCTCAGAAACCACATTTCTGCAGCCATCAGATGTTTTTCTGCTTGACTGCACATTGTCCAAGTTTCACATCCATACAACTCCCCCGATGTGTCTCCACCTTGACGTGGTGGGGGAGCTTGCGTGTCCCATAGACCCCATTTGCTTGCCGATGGGTGAAAAATTACATATCGGACAGCTTATGGGATAGGGACCAGACTAAGAGAGACACAACCTGCTGCTCTGCAGGCATAGACTGAGGATAGCAGTCAAAATTTAAATGAGGTGCACAAAGGCAGAATTTCTTGGTCCGGACAAAACTCTTAAGGCTCCCTGTCGAGGGCTGTAGTTGAACGCCTCTAAGCCACAAACCCTCGGATCTTAGAGCCAGGCTGATACCCGTCTACCGGAATAGAAACATGATACTGAGCAAGCTACATGCTCAGGTCTGATACATGTTCGAAGGCTCCCAGCTGGGGGATATGAGAGTTTCCCGGATGAAGGGGCCTGGCCGTTTCCCGTTCACTGCTGCACGAAGGTAAGGTGCTGAGCCGGCAGCACATGTAGCCTACCTCGTGAGCGAGTACAAAAAAGTCAGAAAAGTGCCCCAGTCGAAGGGTTACGGAAACTGTCTGTATCTAACTCATAGAGAGTGTAGACAAAAGTGGAATAATGTCTCATCAACGCGAAATGGAACGCACGGCGAGCGAACCTATTGCGTGGTCTGAAGTCACAAGCAAAAGCTTACCGAGTGGATGTCACTCGCAGTCTGACCGCTCCTGGTGTGTGATTGAGCGATCAGTGGCAAGTGGGATGCCCAACACATGGAAGTGAGGAACTAAAGCAGCCATGAGCAGGACGTGGAAACTCCTTGGGTGAGCCCAGTCTCAGAGCAATATGTGCCGGCTCTGCAATTATGGAAGCCTCCTTGGATAGCGAGATAATGCCCATGGTCTGCCCCTGCCTTCCCTTGAGGGCAGACCACGATATCGTTGATCGTTCTATCTTGACCAGCTGAGATGTGGGTGACATTACAACAGTCTAACGTGTCTCGAAACCAGAGGAAGGCTAACCTCACTAAAAAATGCCCGCCGGAAGTCGGAAGTGTCGTCCTACGGGTGGCAAACTAAAAATTGACACTACGCATTTACGTCCGAGTGAAATGTCTCGTCCGAATGTCTCCCGTGCTAGGAACAGCTCTGACTACCTAGTTTCCGAATGCCGCTCTTGTTCGGAACAGCTCTGACTAGGTAGTTTTCCGAATGTCCGCCGTGCCTGGAACTGCTCTGATGGGTACAGGGACAAGCACATGTCCGAAAACTCGCTTAGTGGAAACCAACCGCAGAGCTGACTGGTTTGTGCAGGAACGGCCCAGGGCGAGCGAAATGCCCAATATATTGAAGTGAGGAATTAAAACAGCCATGAGCAGGACGTGACGATTCCCTCGGTAAACACAGCACCAGAGCGTTATGTGCCGGCTCTGCAATTATGGAAGCCACCCAGGATGGCGGAAAATGCTATGGACTGTCCCTGCCTTCACTTGAGGGATGACCGTGTAGTCTTCGACTGTTCCAACTAGACCAGCTGAGATGTGGACGGTACCACAAAAGTGAGAGTCTCCCAGGATTGCTAACCTGGTCAAAAATGCACGCTAAAAGTCGGATGTGTTGGCCTGAGGGTTTCGACCCGAGGGTGCCTAACCAGACACACTGCAATCACATCTGAAAAAATCACTCCGGATGAACGCAAAGAAGAAGAAGACATCCATACAAAAGAACAGGCTCTATGTATCCCCTCAACACTCTTTTTCTCGTTTCAATTGACATCATTTTATTGGTCAGAATGTTTTTCATCTTGCTAAAGGCTACGTTCGCAATGGCGAATCTTGTTCTAATCTCTTCAAGGCATCTGCCATCAGATGTTATGACTGTTCCGAGATAATTGAACCGATTCACTTGTTGAAGAATATTCCCATTTACTTGTATATTACAATGTGGTACTTCGTTCTTCCTAGTGACGACCATAACCTGTGTCTTCCTACAATTTAATTCCAACCCCAGCTGCTCACTGTGGACAACCACAGCGTCTACTAATTGTTGCAGATCCTGTGCATTGTCTGCAATCAATACTGTATCATCTGCATATCTAATGTTATTTATGTTTCGTCCTCCAATGCTGATTCCATTTAGGTCTTCTACATTTCTGAAAATATTTTCACTGTATAGGGAAAAAAGATCTGGAGACATTACACATCCCTGCCTAACACCTCTCTTAATAGGTTGGCATTGTCCTACTTCATTATCAATCCTTATGGCAGCTTGTTGTTTCCAATATATGTTTTTTATAAGTCTAATGTCTTTCCCATCAATTTGTAGATCTGCAAGCATATCCACAATGTTGACATGTCTAACTCTATCAAAGGCCTTTGTGTAGTCAATAAAGCAAAGATGTACATCCTTGTTTACTTCTAAAGCACGTTCAATAACTGTTCGCAGCATATACACAGCATTTACTGTACCCTTTCCTTCTACAAAACCACATTGTTTTTCCCCTATTTCAGGTTGTATTTTCTTCCTCACTCTTTGCATGATAATTCGTAACAAAATCTTTGTGATGTGACTCATTATACTAATTGTTCTATGTTGATCACATTCTAAGGCTCCTGATTTCTTTGGGATTGCAATAAATACAGAATTACATAATTCAGAAGGTATATCTCCAGTATCATATAATGTGTTCAGCAGTCTAGTGACTTGCTCTAGTCCAAATTCTTCTAGAGCTTTAATCATTTCTGTTGTGATGTTATCTGCACCGGGGGCCTTGCCAGCTTTCATATGCTTAAGAACATTTTGAACCTCCATCTTTAAAATTGCTGGTCCTTCATTATTAAATCTAATAGCATACTGTTCCTCTCTGTTATCATTATACAGGTCTTTCACATAATCTGTCCATACATGTAGAATCTGATCTTTTTCTATTATGACTTTGCCATCTTTAGTTTTTAGACAGCCTGTTGATGTACTTGTTCTTTTATTAGTAAGTTCCTGAATTCTTTTGTGCACTAATTTGGTATTTTGACTGTTGTGTTGTTTTTCAATTTCTAAGTACTTTTCCTCAAGCCATGATTCTTTTGCCTTCCTACATAATATTCTGACTTGTCTGTGAATTTCTTCATATTTGGCAGGATTATTTTTGTTGAGTCTTCTTGTTTCCATTAAGTGTAAAATTTCCTCAGTCATCCATTTCTTACGACCCACCTTCTTTAATTTTGGAATAGTTTTTTCTGCAGCCACATTGATTGAGTTCTTTAACATTTCCCATTGATCATCCACATCCTGGAATAGGATCTCTAGATCAGACAATATTTCAAATCTGTTCTGTACTTCTATGTTGAATTTGTTTTGTATTTCCTTGTCATTACTCAATTTCCAACAGCAAGACCCTAAAAATGTGTGCGCTTTGTGACAGTAAACTGGATATACAAATGTAGTTGAGACAAATCACCCAGTACATGTACTTGCTTGCTTGTGTTCTTTGGCTTGAGCTCCAACGCGAAAGTCCTGTATGTCGGATGAAGACATCCTGTTGTCCAACATCAGTGTGATGTCATACAGGATCTGAGGTTTGCGTGAGTATCCGTTGTCCCATGTCTGGCTTATTGGTGTGCAGACTGGTGGTTCCTCGCCGTACAGGCAGACACTCTCCGACTTCAGAGGAATCGGCGATCCTACTGACTTTAGCCAGGACCCCGAAGGGACCTGTTGCCCAGGACGCTCGACGAGGACGCGTCAATAGGTCTTGGCCAGTATATAATCCGGCCCTGGTGCTTTGGAAACACCTCTGCGTCCCTACATGTTCTTGAAATGCCACGATGTATTAAAAGCGACCGCCAACGAGCCATTGGTATGTTCGAGACCGCAATGAGCTTGCTGGCCATTGCCAGGAGAATACATTTTCACTTCAGCGCTTTTGTACGTACTTCTTAATGACCGTTACTGAACTACTGGTAGTGCTGGGAAAGACTGCGGATTGGCTAACAACGAGTTACTACCCCTGCGCAAGATCGTCGTATTGTGCTGAGGCTGAGTCACCTAAGGAATCGTTTCCTCCCGGCAAGTCAAACAGCAATAGCGGATAAACATGAGCAAGTCTCTCGAAAAACAGTCATACGGTAACTCAGAGATACAGCCATACTGCAAGACGACAATATGTCGCGCCAAACTTGACCCATAGACATCGGCAGTAGCGCCTGCACTGGGCAGAGCGACATGTTAGATCAGTGGTTCTCAACCTTTTTTGGCCCTGCCTCCCTTCACCATATTTTCCCAACGTCACTCCCCCCCCCCCTTTTCGTATTTCCCTACTCCCCCCCCCCTCCCGCTCCTGCCCCAACACAGTATACGAAGAATGGAAGCACATACCAAAACAAGTCTAGTCGTCCACATAAAACGTGATTTGTGGGTCTACTTACTTTATAGAATGAATTTTAGAAGGGGTGAGACGTACAGAACCGTAAAGTAAGAAGGGAAAAACATTATCAAGTAATAGGTTCCTGTATTAACGCGATCTTGAAATAGTCTTCATTCCCCCCTGGAAACCTTAAAATGGGGGGGGGGGGGGAATTCCACACCGGTTGAGAACCACTGTGTTAGATGGACTAGAAATAGAAGATTAGACAGCAGTGGAATGCTGTTCTATTCACAGGCGAGAGCAGAACCTATCCTTTGTTGATGGACTTATGCGGATTTGACTACGGTGTGGAGAGAGCTTTGCAGATTGCTGTGTTCGTCAGCACAACCGATTTGGAGGTCAGAGTATTCACATTTGAGAAGGATTCAGCTTTCACCATCGCTTGCCTCTTAACATCTCCCGTGGAAATGTTCATGCTGTGACATTTCAAGATGAGGTTTTGGATGCATTGGTTGCTCCCGAGTTCACAACTTATCCAGACTTGCAGCTTCTGCAGCAGGATAACACACGTGCACACAGCACATTAGGGGACTGAGTGGTCTCGAGGTATGGTGTCCGCCTCGAGTGCTGGAGGTCCCGGGTTCAAGCCCCAGTGAGGGCCGGGATTTTTATAGTAACAAAATTTTCCCTGGTCTCTGGGTAATGAGATCGGACACCCTTGTGTAATGTGCCGTTAAAAAAATTCCCCTGGCTTTTGGAAATCGAAAAAGAGTAGCCTAACGGCGCTGCCCGGGCAAAATTTCGAGTTAAAAATCTACCCAAAGTATTTAAGGACCCTCGCCGGTGCTACGGAGTTCGTGCACTGAGCTGAAAATCTCCGGCCTCAGGCTTGAGTTAAGAGTAGAACAGGGCACATCCTTTTTAGCATATCCTTTACAGGACTTAGCTGTCAACACCAGCATCTTTCAGCTGTATGTTGATCTCTTGGCAAGATTACGCTCAGTAGTTTGCCATTGCTTTCTGAGCGGCCGGCTCAGTATCCCGCAAGTCACGAGCGGGGGTCGAACCGCCTCAGCTCTCGCTCCGCTACGAGACTCTGCGTGATAAACGGGATTACAGAGAGAAAGTGTTGTAACCCCACAGCCAGAGAGACCGGCAGTAGAACATTGCGTCGACTAATTTGCTTGCCCTATCACCAGACATATGCCTATATAGAATAGCTTTGGGACGAGCTTGGATGCAGTGTCTACAGGCAAGATTCTGCAGCTAATCTATAGCAGCTCGAAACTGCTGTTACACGTGAAAGGGTCTTGATTCTCCGAAATTTCCTTCATCATCATCAAGTGCCCTGCCAGCTGGCGCAGGCGTTCATGGCTCTCCACAGATCTCGGTCTTTGGTTTTCTGGATCAACTCTGCTGCTGATATTCCTCCGTGCCACCGTCTCAATCCATCCAGCATCATTTCCTTCAGAATTCTTTTTCTATTGATTGCATTTTTGGTATTCTACCTTGCCGACACAGAATGCAATGGATTTTATAACAGTCAATTGTATAAATTAATGACCAGCATGAAAAATGAATAAAGATTTCAAATATGTAAATTTGTAAACCTTTATATTTACATTTCACAGGCCTGGATTATACAGGTGGTGCGTTTTTACTTTGTTTCAGTATTATTAGTTATATATATATATATATATATATATATATATATATATATATATATATATATATATATATATATATATATATATATATCTGTGTGTGTGTGTATTTGTGTGTCAGGTCTTAGTCAGATATGACTGAGCTACCGTATAACAGTAGACGGTACTACCTGCTTTCTGTTATCACCGAACGTTGGGCAGCGCTTACTAAACCCGACACCCCACATTGTGCCAACGGCTTCGGGCGGAAGAGCGCAATTGGGAGGGTACAAGCCTTACCCTGGTGCGAGGAAATGCAAGATAAAGACAAAATGTCATGGCAGGGCAGACCAAGCCCTAAGCCTTGGTTGGCGGCTGGTCTAGGATCGAAGCTCAGGCAGGCGGACAGTTAGAGCAATGCTTTGCTGATCCGGCAGCTTCTGCAGCTTGTCTTGTTCCAGATGTAGAGGTGTTACCTTTCCTCTGAAGTGAACTAGGCAGGCCGAGAGAGAGAGAGATCATGCTGCATGGGCAACACATCTCTATATTTTAGCCCAGGCTTTGTGCTATGGAGAGGCAATAACTCCATCCCTGGTCTTAACTGGTCTCGGAATCAAAGCGAGAGGCAACTGTTACGGGTTATAAGTCCCTGTCAATTGGCGTAGACATGGGGCGCCACGCGTTTCCTCTGACTGTGGGAGACACCTACAGGTGTCACTGATCAGCTACCGCCCGCCTCAAGCTGGGCAGCCCCCGGTCAATTGGGTGCTGATCCGCCACAGCTGCCTGCTTCAATGGGTGCTTGGGGCTAGGACAAAATCTGAATCGCAGGCTGTAAAGACTATTATCCCTGCGCTTGGCAACCTCTTGTGGTTTTGCCACCATTATTACTGCACATGCACCGACACTCGATTCCTCTGATGATGTGAAGGATTCGTTCTATGAAGAGTTAGACTCCGTGATCAAGGCAATTCCATAATCTGACTACATTTATATCCTCGGTGATTTCAATGCTCGTGTGGGCAAGGACTCGAGTTCATGACCAGTGTGCCTTGGAAAATACAACATCGGTCGCATGAATGAAAATGGGCAAAGGCTGCTGGAGCATTGCACCAGTAATGACCTATGTATTACAAACTCCTTTTTTTAAAACAAATGAGATGCATAAGGTCACATGGAAACATCCAAGATCCGGCCATTGGCACCAGCTGGACTTCATCATCAAACGGAGACAACATCTGAACCATATATCATTGACTCGAAGTTACCACAGTGCTGACTGTGATACGGATCATTCTTTGGTTGTTGCAAGTGTTAGACTGAGACCAAGAGAATCTACACAGCTAAACACAAATCTAGCCCCAGGATTAATATTATTAACACTCACGATCCTGAAAAGTGCTTTCAGTTTCAACAGCAACTTGAAGACGCTTCAACTGATACACCAGAAAATTGTACAGTAAATGAAAAGTGGGGTCAACTAAAGGAAACTCTTTATGAAACTGCCGTAGGGGTTTACGGCACTGTGGATCATAAGAGGCAGGACTGGTTTGCGGCAAACAGCGAGATTCTGCAGCCCTTAATTGATAAGAAGAAGATAGCTCTCTTAAGAAACAAGGAAAGACCAACGCGTAACACTCTGAGTGAGCTAAGGCAAGCTAGGAAGGATGTGCAAAAGGCTGCCAGGCAGTGTGCAAATGATTATTGGATCACGTTATGTGAGTCCATTCAAATCGCAAGTGATAAGGGAAACATAAGAAGCATGAATGAAGGAATAAAGAAAGCCTGTGGTCCAGTGATAAAAAAAGTGCACCATTGAAAACCTTGACTGGAGAAATCATCACTGATAAGAAACAGCAGATGGACAGATGGGTATAGCACTATTTGGAGCTTTACTCAAATGAGACCAAACTAGCGGATGATTCTCTCAACGCCATAGAGGCTCTACCAACTCTTGACCACCTGGGCACACTTCCCACCATAACATAAGTTAAGTGTGCTATAAATGAACTTGCATCTGGCAAGGCTCCAGGTATGGATGGGATTCCAATAGAGGTTGTCAGGAGTGGGCAAGACACACACACTCTACAGATCCACCAGCCGATAGAGCTATGCTGGCGAGAAGGCCAAGTCCCACAGGATTTCAAAGATTCAAGCATCATAACACTGTACAAGAACAAGGGCGATCGGAGCGACTGCAACAACTATAGGGGTATCTCACTTCTGTGTATTGTTGGAAAAGTATTTGCCTAAATTGTTCTGCGCAGACTTCAAGTCCTAGGAGATCAAGTCTACCGCGAATCACAGTGTGGCTTTCGACAGAACCTTTATACCATTGATAATATATTCTCATTGCGACAAATGCAAGAAAAATGCCGTGAACAGAATCAACCACTGTTTATTGCCTTCATCGACCTCACAAAAACATTTGATTTGGTCAGTCGTGAGGGTCTGTTCAAGGCACTATAGAAGATTGGCTGCCCACCAACTCTTCTGTCCATTGTGGAATCGTTCCACACAGGCATAAAGGGTATAATCAAGTTTGATGGTGCAACTTCTGAAGAGTTTGAAATCAAGAGTGGAGTTAAGCAAGGATGTGTACTAGCTCCCACCCTCTTTGGAATATACTTTTCACTTCTACTGAAATATGCCTTTCGTAATCAGAATGGTGGTATATACATTCTCTCACGCTCAGATGGCGGCCTCTACAATGCTCAGAGATTGAAAGCCAAGACCAAAATTAGGAGGGTACTGATCAGAGAGTTGCTTTTTGCAGATGATGCTGCAGTTACGACCCACGCTGAGGAAGAATTACAATGTCTACTATCTGCATTCTCCAATATTTGTTCTGAATTTGATTTAACAATTAGCAAAAAGAAGACACAGATTATGTCACAGTGTGCACATCGGGTACCATCAATCTTTATTGACGACTCCGAACTAGAGATGGTAGACCATTTTACATATCTAGGATCAGTGGTAAGTAGTAAATTATCCCTAGATCAGGAAATTAACATTAGGATTGGTAAGGCAGCAACAACAATGAACATTTTAAGAAAAAGAGTCTGGGAGAACAGGAAGCTTACTGCCAAAACAAAAGTCCTTGTCTATCAAGCCTGTGTCCTTAGTACTCTTCTTTATGGCAGTGAAACCTGGACAACTTACTCACACCAAGTGAAACGTTTAAACAGCTTTCAAATGCGGTGTCTGCGAAGAATACTTGGTATTAAGTGGCAAGAAAACATCACTAATACTGAAGTATTGGAAAGATCAGTTTGTGTGACGGTTTATTCCATGCTCAGTCTTCGTAGACTTAGATGGATAGGACATCTTAGGAGGATGGATGATGGTAGAATACCAAAGGACATCTTTTTTTGGTGAATTAAAGATGGGTAAGAGATCTCATGGTCGGCCTCTACTACGATACAAAGATGTGTGTAAGCGGGACATGATTGATACAGGCATTGATAATGCACATTGGGAGCAAGTCGCCGCTGAATGTGTTGCATGGAGGGCAAACATCAGAAATGGATTAAAGACAAAGGATAACATTATTGCAGATAAGTCACACACCGAGCGTATGAGACGTAAGATGGTGCATGATGGTGGAAATGACCACGTGTTCACGTGCACCCACTGTGAACGGACATTTACAGCGCAAATTGGCTTTATCAGTCACATTCGCTACCGCCAAAGGTAAAAGTTATTATGCCTTTTTAAAGCACAAACTATCGTCTTATTTGTTCTTATTTATTCCCCTCGGAGAGGGGAGCGTGGACGGTGAAAGGGTGTCCACGGTATAAACACTGGGTTTTCTCCTGTGTGGGAACTAGCTAACAGACAGTTCACGTCAAGTTCAATACAGGTAAATTTGATACCAACAGTATCGCTGAAGCTAGCGGGTGCGTTAGAGAATTAACACGGCACAGCAAATAACAGCGCTCGTGAAGTCACATTACAGATCAACGAAGAGTGTGGGGGTGACGGGGTTTGTCACCAGGCACAAACAGCACAGGTAAATGTCGCGTGAACAAACCTGTGTTTGCGACAAGAACAGATCAACACAGTGTGACAATATCGCTGTCGGTGATAAAGACAGGATTGAAAATCAAAGATATTGACAGGTGTGTTTGCAAAGGACAACGCACAGTGTGTTCGCAGGTCGACAGTTCAAGATTGGTCGACGCAGTTAATAGGACGGGTGGAGACACCAGCGACCAGGTACTGGGGGAGTACATGTTTGATAAACTCTCTCGGGGAGGGGAGAGGTACGAGAAATTGTAAAATAGAGAAAATTGACAGTCGCTGATTCGACGGACAGGTGTCTTTGTGGATAACGGAGAATTTCCGGACATTACTTAGTTCACAGCCGGGTCGGGGCTGAGAGGTTGTGTGGAAAGTGTTTTTGTATGACGGAAAAGTGTCCGGTCATTTTACAGACAGTCAGTGTGGATTATTGTGATAAAGAGTACTGAGGTTGACCTGCGGGTCAAGGCTGGGGACAGTGGAAAGTTACTGAGATTTTCCAGAGGAGAACTGGATAAACAAGTTGTTTATGAACGAAACCAGACTTTATGTTCGTCTTTGTGAACCCCCTTGTAATCATTACTCTGTTATGAGCAAACATTTTTTTCAACGAAGGATAAGGTATCATCACCGCACGCTTGGTTGCATACAGTTGCCAAAAAGAACCGACTGTTCAGAGTTAAAGTGTTGGACATTTGCTGCCATTTCTTTTGGTGAACTCATTACATTTATGATACAGCAAAGCGCCACCTCCGCAACGAAGGGATAAAGACGTTTGGATTATTACTGTGTTATCACCACGTCCAAGGAAAGTAACAACATATCGAAAGAACACTTTGGATAATTACTATTTACCGTCAACGTTTTCGACAGTTGGAACTGGTAATCACAACGCAAAATGAAGTAACCACTCAACAAAACAACAAGTGGCTTTGCAATCTAGCGGGGTAGACATTTAGGAGAATTTAACACAGAAATTTCCAGCATATTGTGGGAAACTATTAAATAATAACTTTTGACGACGGATTAATAAGCACATATGTGTCGACCAACTATCTGGACATTTTGTTTGCTCTCATTGTCTTAACTGTCGTTATCGGTTGCCTACTTATATATATATGGATATGCTATTACATGTACTTGTTGGATAGGCACGTTTTGCAATCTGTATCTAAATCGGGATAGGCGTGGCAAAAAAACGTGGTTCTTTCTGGTGCTTATGATATTTTTGGATGGAAAACGCTAATGAGTTAGCGTGTCGTGCAGTGGAATTGGAGTCCTAACTAATATCTAGAGCCGACTTGTCTGACGTCAGATTTGTGTATATTTTGATGCTATAATTTTTATTTTCTTTCTTTCTTTTCGTTATATTTACATATGATATTTGATGTCTTCGGATATATGTTATTATTGTGATCTTTCGTCATTTCTACTGTCTAGTGGTCGGTGTCAGGTTACATATTATTACGCGCACTGTGGTCGTTTTACACAAGCTTGTGGTTGTTACTGTGGTTTATTTCTTTGTGATCACCGTCTCCGTGTACTTGGCTTGTGAGTCTAGCGTTTTATAGAAAACACTTAGCGTGGATCATCCATTCGTTTGTATATGTATTTATATGTATGTTTAACAATATTTCCAGAAATGTTATACAACTATTTGTTATAGATATATGCGAGGGAGTATAGGTGATATTTCCCATCACTACCTAGTGCATGAAGAGTGACTGTGTGAGTACAGGGTGACATTAGTACTACGAATTTACGTACAGTCTGAGTGGAGGTGTACTTAGGGAAGAGACACAAAGACTAGCAGCAGAGTCTTTACATTTATAGTTGGCTGACAGACAGCAACGTGTCCACAAGTACAAGATGCCTACTTTAATGGAATATATTGAAGCAGGTGAACGGTTAGGCCTGAAGGGAAAAGAGTTACAGGAGTATGCAGAAGCAAAAGAACAAAAACAAGCTGAAAGAGAGGAGAGGCATAATGAACGCGAGGCAAAACGCCTACAGGAAGAAAAGGTAGCTGAAGCCAAGCGTCTACAGGACGAGAGAGAGACACAAGTAAAGTTAGCTGAAATTGAAGCCAAGCGTCTACAGGAAGAGAAAGAGACACAAATGAAAATGGAAATTGAGAAAGAGAAGATCAAGTGTCAGATGCAAACTGAAATTGAGTTAAAAAATTAGAACTATCATCTAAGGGTCAAAGTGAGGAAAACAGAAGACCTTCACAGTCATCACAACGATTGAAACTGCCATACTTTACGGACCGGGATTGTCTTGAATCCTATCTTGGGAGATTCGAATCGTCTGTAAAAACATTAGGCATTCCAGAAGCGGAGTATGCGATGCCGCTGGGCGAGTTTCTTACGAGTAAGGCACTAGACACCATGTTCAATTTACCTGTAGAAGAAAGAAACAACTACACTATCTTACGTCAAGGTTTGCTGACAAAGTTCCAACTAACTGAACATGGATATAGAACAAAGTTTAGACAGTTAGTGCCAGAGACAAATCAAGATTTTACAGACTTTGTTAACACAGTAAAGAACACATTTAACAAATGGATGGAGCTCGCAGAAGTAGGGACAGATTTTAATAAATTAGTAGATTTACTGTTAAGAGACAAAGTATTAGCTTCATGTAATACCAATTTAGTGGCTTTCTTTGAAGAACGTAAGCCAAAGGACATAGACACAATGTCACAGTTAGGGCAAAACTACATGACTGCACATCCAAACATTTCTATTGGTAGACTAATGAGTGAGGAAATAGTCTGTGCAGCGTACACTAAACAGGACCAGAATCCAGTTATTAGACCAAGGGCGAAAAGTGTGGATTCAACACATAGATATGAACAACAAGAACCTCAAGAGAATGCTTTTCGAGAAACAATGTTGGTAGAGTAGGACGTTACCCATACAAAAGGGGGAATTTCCAGAGACGTCCAAATAGTTATGCCGGATGTTGGAATTGTGGGAGCTGGAGACACAAAATGGCAGATTGTGATGCACAACCATCTCATGGACCAACGAACAACAGTAAAAGGGGGATCACTTGTTTCAAATGTGGAAGGAAGGGGAATGTCAGTCATCAATGTAGGATGAGAGAAACAGAGCACTCAAATGCAGCACAAGTAATTGAGACGCTAAACAATGAAGATTGTAGTGGGTGCAAACCTCTTTTTGAAAAAGACGGTCAGCCAGTCTTAATATGTGGTCACACAGTTAAAGCAGGATCAGCAGTGCATGAAGGAGGAAGTCCGAAGATGCACCATGGATTTGTTAATGATAGACCAGCGTTAACAATTAGGGATTACGGATGTACGTCCATCGGAGTTAGAAAGAGTTTAGTGCATCCCTCGGATTATACGGGGAAAAAGATTAGATCCATAACATTTAATGGGACTGTAGAATTCTACCCATTAGCCGTAATAATAGTAAAAACACCACATATCACTGGAAGAGTGACAGCGTGTGTTCTGGACTCACCAGTGGCAGATCTCATCATAGGAAATGTTATAGGAGTTAAAGAGTGTACAGAAGAGGAAGTAGTTTATTGGGACCAAAAACATAGTGTAAACAGTAACGAGGTTATTACCACAAGAAAACCTAAATTAGAGAGTATAGTTGAAGTAGAAGAGACACTTGAAGTAGACATAGGACTGAGAGAAAGGGGAGTACAGTTGAGCAGGTGAGAATGGATCTCAAATATAATGATAGTGACTCTCAGGGACAACATACTACTCGGAACAAATGTTTCGAAGGGTGTAGTAGAGTAGAAAATAGACAGTCGGAGAAGGGTGGATGGTGCTTCGAGAGGAAGAGCAATGTTCTCACTCGCCGGTTCTCAGATAGCGGATCTGCACGAGGGCAATTAGTAGTACCTTTAGCACAGAGAGACCAATATACAAGAACAACTCAGGATAGGGCATGTGCAGGGCACATAGGCATAAGATGTATGCAGCAGAAGGCAAGGTGCCAGGTATTTGGACCAAGATTGAAGAAAGAGTTCAGACTAAACAGAGACTCAAGTGTAACGGGGCAATATGCAGATAGGAAAGTTGAGTCCGGCCAAAAGAGTGTTCGCGACATCACGGACCCAGAGCTAGGGATGGCAAACAGATGTTGTAATTGTATAAGTACCATGAGTCATGGGTACATGAAGGGTAGACACAGCATCGACAGGAATCATAGGTGGAAATTTGATGCAAGAAAAGAACCACCTGAGATAGGGTCGGTACACAAATAGCTTGTGTCTTTTTTTTTTTTGGAAGATGTTAATAGACCTGCCCATACACAGATATGATGTTTCCTATGATGTATTATTATTATTATGTGATGTATTAGTTCATGCATTGGTACACAAGATGTAAAGTTGGTTGTATTGATGTGTGGGGAATAGGGGAGTGTACTATGAGCATTTGAGGTATTATTTAGTGTGGTAGCTAGAGGAAGGTGGAGCCATACTTAGGGCTACCCAGGCAATATGTCTGGGTCACATATTTGATAAGTATTAGTCTCCCAACATTTGAAAACGATGTTTTTCTTTCAAGGGGGGGGGGGGATAATGACATATTCCTGGGTCATTGACATTGAAGTGAGTGACCTGGCTACAAGAAAAACAATCAACCCTGAGAAATAATGGGGCGGGTGTGAGTGGAAACCCCCAGGGGATGGATGGGGAGGAAGACAGTTTTAGGCTGGGGTGTAATGTTGTTGGGAGCCCAGGGAGGGGCTACACAGCAGGGGTAAAGGACAGTGGAAAACTTTGACAAGGGAGTGGAAGCGAGGACCGACTGAGGTTGGGTTCGTGTGAAGTAAAGGGACTTCAGGGAGTTGAGTTTTAGACACCGAACGAGTCGGTAGTCGACGGAGAACTGTGTGTGTGATTCTCCGAGCTGTGAATGCAGGCGTAAAACCCAGAGTGGGTTGCATAGTGAGCAGAGGCTCCGACCCAGTGGGTGGGTCGTATTGTGTGAGATCCAGCCGTGGATAGTAGCTGGACTAAATGTCTTGTGGATGTGAGATTCAGGAAGATTATAGAAGGCAGTGATGTGTGCTGATTAACGTGTGAGGAGAATACATATATATTGGCGGATGTTACATTGATTTCTGGAGATACCAATATGTTATGTGTCCGTGTTCTTTCAGTATTAAAGGATTATGTGCGCCAACTCAATCTTGTTTAATGACTGGTGAATGTGCACGGCGGGGGTGAGTTGCATTGTGAGACAGTTAGATAGCTCAATTGACACACTAGTAGCATCGTTACCTAGACAACGACCATCTCACGCACTTATCATCGAAAGAACATCGTGAGAGGTGATATCCAGAACCAACTATCAGATCCGGATCCGGGGAAAGTCGAAGATTTTCCATATCAATCTCTTGCGGAAATACGAAGAGAGACCCGAAGAAAAGGCAGCTCACCTCCTGGCAATGGCAGTTGCAGTGGAGACAGAAGTGAGAACCAACGAGGGAAGGGAATATCCCCTGGTACACCAGGAAACCTACAAGGATGTACAGGTGAACCCTGATCTGACTTCCAAGGAGAGGGAAAAGATAACCCAGGTTCTCGAGTCTCATAAGGAGATACTGACTGATAAACCAGGACGAACGAGGTAGGTGGAGTTCGAGATGACTTTGACCACTCAAGAGCCTGTTCGCCAAAAGGTTTACCCAGTGCCATTCTCTAAAGAAAAGGCCATGGAGGGAGAAATACAGAAACTGTTGGAGGATGACGTGATTGCACCTTCTACATCCCCATACAATGCAGGGGTAGTTTTGTTACGGAAACCAAGCGGAGAACACCGGTTGTGTATAGACTACCGACTTCTGAACAGTCATACACAATTTCAGGTGGAACCTTTGCCGAATCCAACTCAGCTAATCGCGAGGCTCCATAAGGCAAGGTATTTCTCAAAGGTGGATCTGAGTCGCGGGTATTATCAGATTCCGGTCAAACCAGAGGTTCGACCCCTACTGGCCTTCAGTACCCCCAGTGGACATTATGAATTCAAAGTCATGCCCTTTGGACTCAGCAATGCACCTAGTGTGTTTACTCGCATGATGAGGACTTTACTTGATCCTTTAAAGGATCCGTCCATCATCTCATTCATGGATGATATTCTGATTTCCAGTGACAGTTTGGATGACCATTTACAATCCTTGGAACGAGTTTTCAATAGGCTCAAGGAAGCAGAGCTTACAGCTCGCCCAACCAAGTACATGATCGGTTACCACACTCTGGAATTTCTAGGTCACACCATCACTCCAGGACACATTGTCCCAGAGGAAAAGAACCTAGAGAAAATCAGAAGTGCTCCAAGGCCAAAAACGAAGAAGGATGTGCGATCTTTTCTCTCGTTGTGTGGGTTCTACCACAAATTTATCCCACATTTCACTGAACTGGGAGCTCCTTTAACAGAAACCTTGAAAAAGGGATTCCCAGACCAAATAGTTTGGACACCAGAATGTGAGAATGCCTACAGTCAGTTGAAGGAGGCCTTAGTCAGCAAACCTATGTTACAGCTCCCGAACCTTTCCAAACCATTTGTGTTGAGAACGGATGCAAGTGGGATTAGGATTGGGGCAGCTTTGTTACAGGAAGGAAAAGACGATGCTTTAGTTTTGAAACCAGTGGCATACGCAAGCAAGAAACTTCTCCCGGCTGAGAGGAATTATTCGACCGTTGAGAGAGAGAGAGTGTTTGGCTCTCGTATGGGCCGTACAAAAATTCCAACCTTATTTGTATGGAGTTCAGTTTCGAGTTCAGTCGGATCATCAGCCCTTGATGTTCCTGGCCACTTCTCAGAAGCTCAACGCCCGTTTGATGCTGTGGTCGTTGCTACTTCAGCCATACCACTTTACAGTGGAGTATATACCTGGGAGGGAAAATGTTGGAGCTGATTTCCTGTCTATACATCCAGCTCCTGAAGAAGAGGAATAGATCATCTGGATCGAACCTCCAAGAAAAAAGAGTTTTTGCGGACTACTCTCTTAGGAGGGGGCCTATGTCGCGAGATGAATAAACTTGTTAGTTCGATCAATGACAGACCAAGCCCGACATTAGTCTGCAAACACAATAGACCTTTTGATGTTGAACCGACTGAGAAAATACGTCGTTAAAACTGTCTGCACCTGGTCAGCATTTGTGTATGAGATCAAAGTGAGTCACGTCACGATGTCTACACACGGTCGACATTTTTTGTTGACAGGTTGTTGTTCGAGAGACATGCACTGGCATCATTTGTCGGCAAGGCGGGAATCGGCCGTTAAAAGTGATGGACAGAATGTCTGCCAGAGGTCGGAAGGATTCTGTGATATGGGGGGAAGGTCTCTGGCTCACAGACAGCCAGGATCTTTGTTGTATGAGACAAAGAATTTCCCAGATGAAAGTGAATTTGACAGCG
Organism: Cepaea hortensis; assembly: GCA_963921405.1. NCBI lineage: Eukaryota > Metazoa > Mollusca > Gastropoda > Stylommatophora > Helicidae > Cepaea > Cepaea hortensis. The sequence continues at coordinate 38,873,395 of OY992894.1, forward strand.
AATTGACTCCGGTTAGTCTAGATTAGGAGGACAAAGCCAGATTCTGGACTGATTGGCGTCTGGACTTTTTTGTGACGTCACTCAAGCACCAATATAAAACCCAGTGCGGAAAACAAGTGGAGGGAGTCGGAAAAAACATTCTGAAGTGTTAGGATCGGTGCATTATTCCGAGTTGTGGTACACGAGAGAGACTATGATGTCTAAGTGGTGATAGTTATCCGCGGACATAGATCCAGTCTGATTGCATAGTTTCTCGAGTAGCAACTGAAATAGGCATATGGTAGGCTATTTATAATATCTAATTTAAGAGTATGACTAGGAATAGAGTACAGTGCTGTGCGGTGATCTAATGTATTATAGGTGCAGTGATATAATGTATTATGATTAGTGCTGGAATGTTCTATTAGTGCGGTGCTAGAAAGTATCATAGGAGCGTCGGCACTGGTATCCTATTGTGTGGCCTCAACTAGCTTGTTTGATAAATCATTTTACTCAGGGAGTTGAGGACAATGTAGTGGAATAATAATTAGAGAGATTAAAGATGGTTGAGAGGGGGAAGAGGTATGTGAAATGGTAGGATCTTCCAGTAGGGCATCTGCTGGGTTTCTACCCGTTCCTTTATTCTTTCCTGGTGTTACCATGTCTCAGATCATATGATTGAGTTATTTGGCCGTATGACAGAGATCGGATCTCTGTTATAGATCTGAGTGCTGTTATTGGCCTACACTTACCTAATTCCGGCCAGGACTGAGTTGCCCTCACCATAGTATTCTCTATTCTACAGGTTCCATTTACAGGTCCACGTATGTGTGCTCTGATTTTCAACAGTGAAGCTAACACAATTTTAGAAGATGATGGCTCAGAATTTGAAGACAGAAGGTGCTGAGAGGCCGCTACATTGGGCTTATACCCAAGTTGGTTTGCGGGAACCTGGCTTCTGCTGAGCAGGACATGCTGATGAGATTATGAGTAGCAAGTGATAGTTGTATCATTGAACAGTCAGATCATTGTAGAGATACACTATTGATACCAGGAACATTCACACCAAAGTTATACTGATACAGAGAACATTTAGGCTGTGGTGTTAATATGGGGAATCTTTAAAACCAGTGACACTAGATCCATTGAGATTTCCCCAATAACAGTGACAATAGGGTTATAATTTTCTGATTAACAATGAGTTAAATAACCGAGGAAATTCATAGTGTGAATCAGATTGAAGACTCTCATTGGACATTATTGGTCATGGGTGTCCAAGCATCCTAGTGGTTCAAGAGACAACGGAGGAAGTCTTCACGTGACCGGAGGAGCATCACCTGGGTGAGGCTACTTGTATGGGATACATGGTACTGGTGTGTTTTCAGCACAGGGATGAGAATGACTATAGTCCTTAACACTGATCTGAGTCTATAGATACTTTAGAGTACACGTCACACATTCTACACCTTATACACACACACCCACTTCTCCTACATATACTCTTTGCTTTAATAAATTTCTTGTTTTTATTTTTTGAAGCTAGAGTTGTCAAGTATGTTATGTTGGGGAAGAATGAGAGGTGGCATGATCCAGGGGTGAGTAAGAGTGAGAGGAAGGTGTCTTCAGATTGAAGGAGTGTGTGGACGGAGTCTGCTGGATATCTCCAGGATAGAGATATTGGATTAAAAAATAATGTGGGTGTTGATTCCCTTCACTCCAGGGACGACACTAAAGTGGTAAAGAAGAACAAGTAACTACTACGACATTCATTCTTTACACACACGACAATATATATATATATATATGAGTGCGTGCGTGCATGCGTGCGTGCGTGCGTGCGTGTGTGTGTGTTTTTTTTTTTTTAACTTCTCGTTTAGAGGACATTGGAAAATTGCTGCTTCTTCTTATAACCATACCATGGACGTTGGTAATCATACCTTCTGTCGCTTGTACAGTCAATAATTTCTGATACCGATGTTTCTCCATGCCATGTCCAGCATCTTCATTCTTGGCCTTTCCTTGCTTCTCCTTTCCTACAACATTCCTGTTGTGATAAAATGTTGTAGCTGTCCCCTTTATCTAGACACGCCCAAAGAATGTATACTGTCTTCTCTTGAAGCAAGTAACCACACCTCTTTCTGAGTTAACTTCTGTCAAGATCTTAGTTATTCCTTTTCTGTCCGCCCACGGTGTTCTCATCATTCTTGTCTGAAACTGCATCTCCGCAGCGTAAAACACAATTTCTCACACTGCTCGGATTCTTGACAAATACTATTCCCACGGGAATTGTATTGCACAGCTTCCCTTCCCTGTTTTCATGCACAGAAATAAGAGGCTATGCAAGACGATTACAGAAATATCACATTGTGTAGGGACATTAGAGTGCAACTGGGTCATGAATGTGCACCACACACTCGGACTGGCCCTGTGGCCATTAGTGTGCATTCTCATCTGGGCGGATGAGCGATTATGGGAATGTCCCGAATGCTGTGATGTCGGTTCCTAAATCAATCAATCAATCAATCAATCATCTGGGCGGATTTTTAACATTGGACTGGCTCCCAGGTCACAAGGCCTAAAATGTGTACCAGGAAATGTACAGGACATCGCTGTCAACACCAGCCTTTTACTGCTGTTGTTGATGTCTTGGCAAGTTTTACGTTCAGTAGTTGGCCATGGCTTTCTGAACGAAAGCTCTCATACGAACACGTTAAAACCCCAGCGCGACACGGTCTGCTGCCAAATGAGTCGCCGACCCGTTTCGAACGCGTGGTAAGCGGCTCGTGAATCGCGTTCGCAAGCTTTAAGGCCACGGAGACCGGCCAGTGCCGATTGGTCTATATAAATATGCGTCTAGTGCCATATGCTGAATAGTCTATACCGCGTGTACAAGGTTGACATGTAATAGACTATACCGCGTGTACAAGGTTGACATGTAATAGACTATACCGCGTGTACAAGGTTGACATGTAATAGTCTATACCGCGTGTACAAGGTTGACATGTAATAGACTATACCGCGTGTACAAGGTTGACATGTAATAGACTATACCGCGTGTACAAGGTTGACATGTAATAGACTATACCGCGTGTACAAGGTTGACATGTAATAGTCTATACCGCGTGTACAAGGTTGACATGTAATAGACTATACCGCGTGTATAAGGTTGACATGTAATAGACTATACCGCGTGTACAAGGTTGACATGTAATAGACTATACCGCGTGTACAAGGTTGACATGTAATAGACTATACCGCGTGTACAAGGTTGACATGTAATAGTCTATACCGCGTGTACAAGGTTGACGTGTAATAGTCTATACCGCGTGTACAAGGTTGACGTGTAATAGACTATACCGCGTGTACAAGGTTGACATGTAATAGACTATACCGCGTGTACAAGGTTGACATGTAATAGACTATACCGCGTGTACAAGGTTGACATGTAATAGACTATACCGCGTGTACAAGGTTGACATGTAATAGACTATACCGCGTGTACAAGGTTGACATGTAATAGACTATACCGCGTGTACAAGGTTGACATGTAATAGACTATACCGCGTGTACAAGGTTGACATGTAATAGACTATACCGCGTGTACAAGGTTGACATGTAATAGACTATACCGCGTGTACAAGGTTGACATGTAATAGTCTATACCGCGTGTACAAGGTTGACATGTAATAGACTATACCGCGTGTACAAGGTTGACATGTAATAGTCTATACCGCGTGTACAAGGTTGACATGTAATAGTCTATACCGCTTGTACAAGGTTGACATGTAATAGTCTATACCGCGTGTACAAGGTTGACATGTAATAGACTATACCGCGTGTACAAGGTTGACATGTAATAGTCTATACCGCTTGTACAAGGTTGACATGTAATAGTCTATACCGCTTGTACAAGGTTGACATGTAATAGACTATACCGCGTGTACAAGGTTGACATGTAATAAAACAATTTGACCCAAGGCACTTTCCGGCTATGAGTTTGTGATGTAATAACGTCATCACATATTCTAGACCTGGATGCACGGAGAAATAGGTGGCCAGTCGGTCACCTCACTTTCGCAGATGACGAGCCCAGGCGTTGAACCTGCGTCCTACCGAGCTCGTTACATTCCAGAGCAGTTTGCTGTTTTTGTCCAGTGCTGTACAATTTTCTGTCTAAAGGACATAATTATAGGACTGTGCAGACACAATACACTTGTATTGATTTCTTGACCAGCAGTGGGTGAGGAGACCACAATTGGAATTGATTGATGTAAGAGTAAGGGATGACGTACCTTATCCAGCCAAGCTGGTTTGTAACTGGAATATGTACGGTGGGAGTGGAGAGTGTCTTCAGTAATGTTGCAAACATATAGTACTGGATCGCTTTACATATTGCAACACAATGATATAAGATAGTAATAATTAATATTTTAATCTACACAACAATGTTTTATAAGTGTTAAAATGTATTATTATTATTATTATTATTATTATTATTATTATTATTATTATTATTATTATTATTATTAGCATTAGAATTATTATTGGCATATCTAACTAGCTTCAAATAGTCTCTTGCATCATGACCCACCGAACAGTTTCTTGGTTTTCTCGCAAGTCTCCTGTCTCTTGCAAACTCATGCTTAAGTTGTCTGCAACGCAACGTATAGCGAGAGCAATTTATTTGACTGCTGCAGTTTACTAGGCAATCATACAGCAAGTAGTAAAGAAGAACACATAGGAGTACGCAACTTGGACATGAAACAAATTAGCTGAAGAGCACATATGGGGCTTCGAATTTAGGCTTCACAGAAATGTATTAAGCATTCATTTGGTGAGAAAGAAAAGACAAGGATCTGTTCAATGAGAATTCAGTATTACCAAGATTTGGTTAGTTAATTACATATCATTTACAGGACGTAGCAGACTAAACTAAACTAAACTAAACTAAAGCAGTCAGCCCCACAATGTTTTACTGTTTCTGAACAACCGGCACTCATACCATTTCATAAAAAAACCAACGTAAGGCGGTCTGCTGCCAAATTGGCCCACAGCTGTGTTTCGAAAGGGGTATGTCGTATGAGGATTACGAACTGCGACGGTAGTTCCTTCGCCACGGAGCGTTGGTTATTAAGGCAAATAAAACCGAGGGAAATTGCCTCTTATGGGCATATAAACAGTCAGGATCATACATCCGCAGGGTGCATACATCAACAATAACAACACACACACACACACACACACACACACACACACACACACACTAATACACACATGCACTTACATGCACAGCAATAAATAGATTCAACACGCAAGTAGTATACTAGGGTTTCCAGACCCCACTTTTAGCCTCCATAGTAGTGTTTATGAAGGAAATATGGGTAAAATGGCTCCAGCCTGGAGGCTGAAGGAAATATTTTTTGGGCGGGTGAAATTTTTTTCGGCGTGCCTGGTGGGAATTTTTTCGTGGGAACGGGTTTTTTGACGCTGCCTGGTAGGTTGTAAAAAGTAATTAAATGTTTAGTTGGTTCTGGAAGAGGGGAAAGTTATTTTGGTTACATTAGTATGTGTAGTGATAAACAAGGGTGTGATGGGTCGTTCTATTCATGGGTATATGGTGGTGGTTACGTATATTAGTATGTGTAGTGATGAACAAGGGTGTGATGGGTCGTTCTACTCATGGGTATATGGTGGTGGCGTAGACATAATATGTATGCATGGTGATAAACAAGGGTGTGATGGGTCGTGGTTATACTCGAAGTAAGAGGTGGTTACTATCATCTGAACAGTGTGATAGTAGTGAAGGGTGGTATATTCACCGATTACAAAGGAAATCTTATAAAGTTATAATGGGTATGGTGGTAAGGGGTATTAGTGATCAAGTAGGAGTGATATAGGGGTGGTCATAAATGTAATAAGAGGTGTTCTCAGTTACACACTGGTCAATCAGTGGTCAAGTAAGGGTCAAGTAGTCAAGTAAGGAAATTTTAGGGACAAGTGGTTGTAATGAGATGGTGATGATTAAAGAGTGGTAAATTAGTGGTCAAGCAGTGGTCAAGTGAGGAAAATTTTAGGGAAATTTTAGGGAAAAGTGATTGTAACGACATGGTGATGATTAAAGAGTGGTAAATTAGTGGTCAATCAGTGGTCAAGGAGTGGTCAAGTGAGGAAATTTTAGGGAAAATTGGTCGTAGTGACATGGTGATGATTAAATTAGTGGTAAATTAATGATCAAGTAGTGGTCAAGTAGTGGTCAAGCAGTGGTCAAGCGGTGTGTAAGTGAGGAAAATTTTAGGGAAATTTTAGGGAAAAGTGATTGTAATGAGATGGTGATGATTAAAGGGTGGTAAATTAGTGGTAAATTAGTGGTCAATCAGTGGTCAAGGAGTGGTCAAGTGAGGAAATTTTAGGGAAAATTGGTCGTAGTGACATGGTGATGATTAAATTAGTGGTAAATTAATGATCAAGTAGTGGTCAAGTAGTGGTCAAGCAGTGGTCAAGCGGTGTGTAAGTGAGGAAAATTTTAGGGAAAAGTGATTGTAATGAGATGGTGATGATTAAAGGGTGGTAAATTAGTGGTCAAGTAGTGGTCAAGCAGTGGTCAAGTGAGGAAATTTTAGGGAAAAGTGATTGTAATGAGATGGTGATGATTAAAGGGTGGTAAATTAGTGGTCAAGTAGTGGTCAAGCAGTGGTCAAGTGGTCAAGTGAGGAAATTTTAGGGGAAAAGTGATTGTAATGAGATGGTGATGATTAAAGGGTGTAAATTAGTGGTCAAGTAGTGGTCAAGTAGTGGTCAAGTGGTGGTCAAGTGGTCGAGTGACCACTTAAATTGTAGAGGACGATGTGCCTAAGATTATGGTAGTGATTAAAGTGATCGATGACGTGGTCAAGCAGTGGTCAAGTAGTGGTCAAGTAGTCAAGTAAGGAAATTGTAGGGGAAAGTACGTATAGTGCAATGGTGGTGGGTAAAGTGAGGAAGAATCAATAGTAGTGATAATAGTACTACCAATATTAGCGACAAGAATATTAGCTTGTGCGTTATTATACTATATTTTTGTGGGGTGTGTAAAAATCATTCAAAGAGGGTCATACAAACAAAAACACACAAAGACACAGACACACTTGTACATACAGACACAGAAGTACAGACAATCCATACTATTACTACTGTCATCACAACTATACACATGTACACACCCATAATCAATTATACAAATACACACACACACACACACACACACACACACACACACACACACACACACACACACACACACACACACACACACATACAAACACAGAAGTACAGACAATCCATACTATTACTACTGTCATCACAACTATACACAGACACACCCATACACACTTGATACACTTATACATACAGACCTACAAGCACAAAGTCAACCACACACAGCCATAAACAAATACACAAAGACGGTCACACTTGTACATACAGACCTACAAGCACAAAGACAACCACACACAGCCATAAACAAATACACAAAGACGGTCACACTTGTACATACAGACCTACAAGATCACAACTATACACAAGTACACACCCATAATCAATTACACAAATACACACCTACAACCACAAAGACACCCAAGTACACACATGTACACACTTGATACACACAAATACAAAGACAGCCAAGTACACACAAACACCCATACTATTACTACTGGTACCACAACAAGTACACACCCATACCATTACTACTGTCATCACAACTATACACAAGTACACACTTGATACACTTGTAAATACAGACACATAAGTACACTAAAAACACACCCAAACCATTACTACTGGTACCAGTACAGATACACTCACCCATAAGACTAAACTATACAAACCACATACCCCCTTATGGTAAAGAACGCGGATGTCCGAAACTACGTCATCACCGCCATGTGCAAAAGTCATTAAGTATGAGTCATCGGTGTGTAGGGAAGCAGGCGTGAGAATAGCTTGTCTAACTGCCACGTCAGCTAGGTCGTGTGCAGACCCAGTGTATAAAATAGAAGGCGTCTCTTGTGAGCACAGTACCAGTTCACGGGCTGACTTGGGTATCTACAGAGGTGCTTCAGGCTGGTGTGAGCAGTGTAGTAAGCAGATATTGTTCACGTACTGACTTGGCTACATCGGTGAAACAGGTTGGTGTGAGCAGTGTTCGTGTAGTAACCAGTTATTTTTCACGTAGTGACTTGGGTACAGCAGTGAAACTTGGTGTGAGCCTTATTCGTGTCGTTGGCCTCTGATAAAACAGTGAAACATTGTATACACCAGAACATTTTTTCGTGGTTGTAAGAAAGCGAGAAAAACAGTTTATCAATATGATCACCAGATCTACTTTCACGTGTTCAGTGTGCGACAAAGCCTATTGTGATAAGTATACCCTTAATCGTCACATTCGGACCATTCACGAGGGGAAAGACCAAGTATATCCCTGTCAGTTATGTGATAAGGTGTGTAATACGAACGATGGCCTACAAAAACACAAACGAATACGTCATCAGCCACGTATGAATACACCAAACACTGCAATACCAGAGACGACAGCACCACCTGTCTATTTACACCATCATCGTAGTCTAACGCAAGTACCAGACTGCCACCACTGTATCTTCAATGATAACCTTACCCGTCATAATAGGAACATTCACAATGATTATCCCTGTCAGTTACGTGACAATCTATACAATTCGAACCTACAACGGTACTTACATCACCAGACATCACGAGAACGAACGACACCCTTAGACACCCTGGCAACAAGTCCACTCATAGTAGCAGAGGATATCCAACCAAATGATAGAGACAGCTTGGCAGCCCTTAAGGCGTACTGCAAGGACCTATCGCTTATGCTACCCAATCAAGTGGTAGTATTAGAAAAAAGTGTCGACCACCGCTATCGGGTGGTTTTGGTATGATAAAAAGAAGTATTCAGATATCTTGTATGATATCTCATATTTTTCTGGCAGAACAAAATGTCTAATGATAAAGCTGGTGTGAAGAAGCCAGAATCATCCTCCTTCAAAACACTGTCATCTTCACAACAGCTTTATCATTAGACATTTTGTTCTGCCAGAAACCTACTCGTGGCACCCAGCCAGCTTTAGATATACCAGAGACAACCTTTCCTTGGGGTGATGATTCGTCTTCAGATGAAGATATTGACCTTTTGGCTAGTAGGCATGCCCTAGAGTCTCTCAAGAAAATTAATGTGACGTGGAACGAAAAATATCCTACTGATGGTGTCCGAAGGTGTTCCTCTTCAACGAATAAGGTGTGTATGGGTAGTAATGCTCATAATTCACATGTGTATTTTTGTAAACATGACCAATACCGAAAACCTATGTGCTATACATGTTTTCTATGTACATCTCTCTATACCACAAACCATCAGTGACTATACCTTTACCTTTTCTCAAGACGTGACCAATAGAATGTCGACAGTCTGTTTTTTAGTGGATTTTACCACTTCTCCTTGTGAATTTTTTACTGTTTTTTCTTTAGTGAAGTAGTATGTGTGGCCGTCTTGTAAGTTTCAATGAGTTTTATTTACCTCCACAGGTTAATTTTGCACCAGAACCTCACTTCTTGACAGTGCATACTGTTGGCACCGAAGAACGCAATGGTAACTGGCACCATGTAATCAGAGAACGTGAGAATTTTGAAAGCCGTATACTAGAGCTGGAAAAAATTTTGAACCCAGTCTTGAGGGACAACCACAGAAGAAAAGTCATCGAACAAAGGACAGCAGTGAAGAAGGCAGCTGTAGTCTAATTAGCATGTATATCTCTCTGCTCTATTAAAACAGTTATAACCAGAAATAAACTAGTATGCATTTCCTTAATGTCGTTGGCGAGGGTATGAGTATTATATTGGACAAATGACCAGTGGTTGTGTGGTAGATGTTTAGTTTTGGTGATAGGAAAGAAGTGTTGGTAGAATTCTACAGTACAAGAAGCAAAATTTGTTTGAGTCCAAGTGATTTGTCTGTAAGCTCTCTGTGTCATGTGTTTCCTTATTATATGTTTGTGTAGTACTTGTTGTGTGGTTCATCTGATATGGTTTAAGTTTTAATTTGTGAATTGTGTTGTATGATATGTTCTTGGTGTCTTTGTGTATCTCATTACGTAATCTTTAATAGAGCCCAAATTTGGGAAATTTCATGTAAAGTGTATATTAGAATAAGTTGTGTTATATCAAGTTGAAGATGTCAGCCATGGGAAATGGATCTTTTGGAATACTCGGATGAACTATCCCCGATGGACTCACAGATTACATGGCCATACATGTTGTTAACTGGCATGGGTGTTTCAATGGAGCACGTGTACAGTGGAGGTTTGAAGTTCTTGGTGATGTAACCACTTTGTATTAGAAAGCAACCAAGACTGTAGAGAGATGAGTGCTGTATAAGGGTTTCTGTACCAGATACGGTGAAGGTCTTTGGTAAAGTAAAACAAGGAAAGGGGTGACATTGACAGCGTCTTTTCAGATAAGACACATTTGACTACAGAAGTTACATTTCTTTCTTAGTTTTGTGGACTTACTTTTTCCATAGCTATTTCTGTACTTGACCTTTTCCCTTTTGGTGACTTATTTATAAGTTTAGTTGAAATATTTCTGTCTTTGGACGATGTTTGGTTATTTTTATAATGTTTGAATTTTGATCAACCTTTTAGTTGTAATATTTATAAGCTTGGTCGAGACATTTCTCTCTTTAGGCCTTTTCGCCTTTGGTTATTTTTTCCTAGGTTTTATACATTTGACTGTTCTGTATTTGCCATAACTTCTTCTAAGACATTGTTCATATCTGGTAATGTAAGCTCTGTTCCATCAAGAAAAAAGACAACGTCATGAAAACAAAACCAATAAAGAAAATCAACAAAAAAAACTTGGTTTCAATATATCAAAGAATGTATTATTCATCAAAACACTTTAGTGATATAAGAAAAAATCAATGACATACATGAGTAGTGAAAAACACTTTAGTGATATATCGTAAGAAAAAAAAATCAATGACATAGATGCTTAGTGAAAAACACTTTAGTGATATAAGATAAAATCAAGGACATACATGAGTAGTGAAAAACAGTTTAGAGATATAAGAAAAAATCAATGACATAGATGCTTAGTGAAACACCAAAAAGTTCTGGATTAGTGATCTTCATTCTTCTGGGCTCTGCTGGTTGACTATCAAAAACACTGTTGTTGTTGAAGTCATCACACATACCTTATTTGTTTCGGATCCAGAATAAAGACATGTATGAGATATCATACAAGATATCTGAATACTTCTTTTTATCATACCAAAACCACCCGATAGCGGTGGTCGACACTTTTTTCTAATACTACCACTTGATTGGGTAGCATAAGCGATAGGTCCTTGCAGTACGCCTTAAGGGCTGCCAAACTGTCTCTATCATTTGGTTGGATATCCTCTGCTACTATGAGTGGACTTGTTGCCAGGGTGTCTAAGGGTGTCGTTCGTTCTCGTGATGTCTGGTGATGTAAGTACCGTTGTAGGTTCGAATTGTATAGATTGTCACGTAACTGACAGGGATAATCATTGTGAATGTTCCTATTATGACGGGTAAGGTTATCATTGAAGATACAGTGGTGGCAGTCTGGTACTTGCGTTAGACTACGATGATGGTGTAAATAGACAGGTGGTGCTGTCGTCTCTGGTATTGCAGTGTTTGGTGTATTCATACGTGGCTGATGACGTATTCGTTTGTGTTTTTGTAGGCCATCGTTCGTATTACACACCTTATCACATAACTGACAGGGATATACTTGGTCTTTCCCCTCGTGAATGGTCCGAATGTGACGATTAAGGGTATACTTATCACAATAGGCTTTGTCGCACACTGAACACGTGAAAGTAGATCTGGTGGTCATATTGATAAACTGTTTTTCTCGCTTTCTTACAACCACGAAAAAATGTTCTGGTGTATACAATGTTTCACTGTTTTATCAGAGGCCAACGACACGAATAAGGCTCACACCAAGTTTCACTGCTGTACCCAAGTCACTACGTGAAAAATAACTGGTTACTACACGAACACTGCTCACACCAACCTGTTTCACCGATGTAGCCAAGTCAGTACGTGAACAATATCTGCTTACTACACTGCTCACACCAGCCTGAAGCACCTCTGTAGATACCCAAGTCAGCCCGTGAACTGGTACTGTGCTCACAAGAGACGCCTTCTATTTTATACACTGGGTCTGCACACGACCTAGCTGACGTGGCAGTTAGACAAGCTATTCTCACGCCTGCTTCCCTACACACCGATGACTCATACTTAATGACTTTTGCACATGGCGGTGATGACGTAGGGGCTTTCTCGGACATCCGCGTTCTTTACCAAAAATTTGTGGGTTGTATAGTTTAGTCTTATGGGTGAGTGTATCTGTACTGGTACCAGTAGTAATGGTTTGGGTGTGTTTTTTGTGTACTTATGTGTCTGTATGTACAAGTGTATCAAGTGTGTACTTGTGTATAGTTGTGATGACAGTAGTAATAGTATGGGTTGTCTTTGTGCTTGTCTGTATGTACAAGTGTGTATCAAGTGTGTACATGTGTGTACTTGGGTGTCTTTGTGGTTGTAGGTGTGTATTTGTGTAATTGATTATGGGTATGTACTTGTGTATAGTTGTGATGTTGTAGGTCTGTATGTACAAGTGTGACCGTCTTTGTGTATTTGTTTATGGCTGTGTGTGGTTGACTTTGTGCTTGTAGGTCTGTATGTACAAGTGTGACCGTCTTTGTGTATTTGTTTATGGCTGTGTGTGGTTGACTTTGTGCTTGTAGGTCTGTATGTATAAGTGTATCAAGTGTGTATGGGTGTGTCTGTGTATAGTTGTGATGACAGTAGTAATAGTATGGATTGTCTGTACTTCTGTGTCTGTATGTACAAGTGTGTCTGTGTCTTTGTGTGTTTTTGTTTGTAGGTGTGTATTTGTATAATTGATTATGGGTGTGTACTTGTGTATAGTTGTGATGACAGTAGTAATCCTAGGCGATGGGTGTGTATGTGTATGTACAAGTGTGTCTGTGTCTTTGTGTTTGAGTGTTCTTGTGTATGGGTGAGTGTGTCTGTACTGGTTGTGATGACAGTAGTAATGGTACGAGTGTGTCTGTGCTGTCTCTGCACGTGTGTATATCTGTTGATAGTGACAGTAGTAATGGTATGGGTGTGTCTTTGTATTTGTCTTTGAGTGTTCTTGTGTGCTTGTAGGTCTGTATGTACAAGTGTATCAAGTGTGTGTACTTGTGATGACAGTAGTAATGGTATGGGTTGTCTGTGTATGGTTGCCTTTGTGTTTGTATGTGTGTGTGTATTTGTGTCTTTGATTATTGGTGTGTACTTGTGTATAGCTGTTGTTGTGAGAGTAGTAATGGTATGGTTGCCTTTGTATCTGTATGTGTGTACGTGTGTGTGTGTGTTTCGTTGTCTTTGTATTTGTGTGTATCAAGTATGTACTTGGTTGTCTTTGTGCTTGTCGCTAATATTCGTAGTAGTATTATCACTACTATTGATTCTTCCTCACTTTACCCACCACCATTGCACTATACATACTTTCCCCTACAATTTCCTTACTTGACTACTTGACCACTACTTGACCTCTGCTTGACCACGTCATCGATCACTTTAATCACTACCATAATCTTAGGCACATCGTCCTCTACAATTTAAGTGGTCACTCGACCCCTTGACCACTACTTGACCACTGCTTGACCACTACTTCACCACTAATTTACCACCCTTTAAGCATCACCATGTCGCTACAATCACTTTTCCCCTAAAATTTCCTCACTTGACCACTTGACCACTGCTTGACCACTACTTGACCACTAATTTACCACTCTTTAATCATCACCATCTCATTACAATCACTTTTCCCTAAAATTTCCCTAAAATTTTCCTCACTTGACCACTGCTTGACCACTGCTTGACCACTACTTGACCACTAATTTACCACTAATTTAAACATTACCATGTCACTACGACCAATTTCCCCTAAAATTTTCCTTACTTGACCACTTGACCACTGATTGACCACTGATTGACCACTAATTTACCACTCTTTAATCACCACCATATCATTACAATCACTTTTCCCTAAAGTTTCCTTACTTGACTACTTGACCCTTACTTGACCATTGCTTGACCACTGGTTGACCAGTGTGTAATTGCAAACACCTCTTATTATATTTATGACCACCCCTGTATCACTCCTACTTGATCACTAATACCCCTTACCACCATACCCATTATAACTTTATAAGATTTCCTTTGTAATCGGTGAATATACCACCCTTCACTACTATCACACTGTTCAGATGATAGTAACCACCTCTTACTTCGAGTACAACCACGACCCATCACACCCTTGTCTATCACTACGCATACTAATGTAACCAAAATAACTTTCCCCTCTTCCAGAACCAACTAAACATTTAATTACTTTTTACACCCCACCAGGCAGCGTCAAAAAAAAAAAAAAAAAACCGTTCCCACGAGACACGCCGAAAAAATTTCACCCGCCCAAAAATATTTCCTTCAGCCTCCACAAAAAACCCGTTCCCACGAGGCACGCCGAAAAAATTTCACCCGCCCAAATTTCCTTCAGCCTCCAGGCTGGAGCCATTTTACCCATATTTCCTTCATAAACACTACTATGGAGGCTAAAAGTGGGGTCTGGAAACCCTAGTCTACTACTCACGCACACTAACATAATCCCTAAAGACACACATACACAGAAATACACACACCACACACACACACACACACACACACACACACACACACACACACACACACACACACACACACAACACTTCACAAATCACTGCAACTCACATACCAAGGCAACAACACGATTGCAAACATATATACGAACACACAAATAGCTGCACGTATACACCAGCACACACACGTGCACACACACACACACACACACACACCAAAACATATACGCACATATACAATATATTGTGTTCAATTGGGAAATACCTCGACACACGAGGGGATCGAACGCAGAACGTTCAAAGCAGCTAGATAATCTGATGACTACCACGGGATAGACCGGGAACTGTTTGTTACTTCTGTCGGATAAATGTGGGACAAATGTAATGGCTGCTGTAAATAAATCCCAACCCTAGATAGTCTATTCACAGAAACCAGCTTTAATTAACCTTTCCATAATCTCATAACAAAACACCATTGTTGCAACCAGTACACAAATTCGCCAAAAGATGAATTACGCCTTTAACATTCGCCATTGTTGGCATAATTACACACGTTCGCGAAACCATGCACACCGTGGACATTAGTGCGGCAACTGGCACTATGCACATCGTTAGAGATGTTGGTGTGGGCGGGAGATAACCAAGCTTGGCTTAGAAGAGGACTGGTGTGATTACCGCTGTCTTTGTCTAGTGCTGTATAATTTGCAGTGTAAAGGCCAGAATTATGGGAATGTGCAGACACAATTCACGTGTATTGATTTATTGGGCAACCATGGACGAGGAGACCACAAGTGGGATTGATTGATTTGTGCAACATTAAGCTTTAACGTATCTTATCCAACCATGCTGGGTTATAACTGGAATATATACTGTGAAGGGGAGAGTGGCCAGAGTAGTGTTGTAAAATAAATAGTAACGGGGCGCTTTACAAATTGCATCACAATGAGATAATTTACTACTAGCCAATACGTTAAGCTACCAATTCTTGCATGCGTACACAGACAGACAGACAGACAGACAGACAGGCAGGCAGGCAGGCAGGCAGACAGACAGACAGACAGACAGACAGACAGACAGAGAGTTACATAGATAATTTAAAGTAGCATATTTGTGAAAGTCAAGATTTCTTATGTTCGCAAAACATTTGAATTAAGAAGACAACCGCTGATGAAACGACAATATATGCACGAGCATGCGAACAGTACGCAGAAGTAATCTGGGGGAATGTATCGCTGTACCGACGACATATATGCATGTATACACTAGATAAACACGCTAAATCGATTCGATTTTCATAACAAGTCTCCCAGTAAGAACGACTGCATGAATCGGCACCAATGTCTTGTGGATATTCTCAGTGATGCCAGCGCCGATGGCATCGATCGATATTGAAATCTAAGGCCTGTCGTTGCAAACGGTTCTTCTGTCGGTAATGGCGACTGGATTTTCCAGTAGCAAGAAGTCCTAGCACGGTTTAGCATTCTAGATGTAAAAATAGGCTAGAAACTGCAGCAATAAGAATGGGTTTACTAATTGAGGAAAGTGATATTTGAATGAATGGCATACGGCTGCGAAGATGAAAGAAGTCATGCGAAGATTCGTCATAACAATGCAGAGGTTAACTAATCTTATGAATTCATAATACACTTTAAAGTAAGATATGTGATCCTTTGCATTCTCACGTGGCAACATATTGGTATGAATCACGAACTATTTTACGACTATTACAGATCGGGGCTTTTTAACCTAAATGTTACAGAAACATTCTTAGAATTTCGTTGATCGAGAAGAAGTAAAATACTGTCATTCTACATAAAAAAAACAAAAAAAAAAACTGTCTCAAAATCAGCGTTATGTCACGAAACGGAATTAATTGGCCACAGTAATCGTCTCAATATTAGCGTAGGACAATGCATGAGGCAGGGGAAATATTGACAGAAGGTTAATAGAAAATATAGGTAGCCTTCATTTGTTGGTAGTAGTATCCTTATTATATCTATTCAGTCAGCCAGCAAATTAATGTCCAGATGCGTCTTTGGTTGCATACAGTTTTTTTGTTTTACCATAACAACTACTGCTAAGAAACCTAGAGAGTTGGAATGAAAGCACAATATTGATTATTGATCACCAGGGTAAAGATACTATCTGGTGCCTGCGCAAAAAAAAAAAAAAAAAAAAAGGAATAAAAAGATATAACAGAAAGATATGGAGCTCATGGAGAGAACTAGACACGAACCAATAAAGTAATCGTGAACAAAAGATAGGACATACACGGAGAAAAACTGAGAATAGTATAACAAAAGAGGCATGTGTTAGGAATTTATCGTGAACAATAAATAGAGGAAGTTCTAAAAACTCACGTTGAAGAGAAATAGGAACAGAAATGAATACACTGGAAGAGCTGTATGTGATGGCTAGGGACAGGAGAAGACAAGTAATGGCTGCAGCGGGATATAACAGCAGGAAATAACGACAGTTAGGTGTGTGTAACTAATGCGAAAAGTGAGAGATATTAAACACACACACACACACACACACACACAAACACACACACACACACACACATTGTGTAACTCCTGCGAAAAGTGAGAGCTATTAAACACAGACACAGTGTGTAACGTCTGTGAAAAGTGGGATATATTAAACACAGACACGGTGTGTGATTCCTGCGAAAAATGAGAAATATTAAACCCAGACACAGTGTGTAACTCCTGCGAACATCGAGAGATATTAAACACACACACACACATACACACACAGCGTGTGCAGTGTTTAGTATCCCTCACTTTATCGCAGGAGTTACATTTTATCATCATCATGTGCCATGCCGGTACGCGTGGGCGGTCATGTTTCCTGTCAAAAACCTGTCAAAACTGTCATTGTCATTTACTGCCAATATAGTACCTTGCGGTGTATGGCAGAGGGGTCTTTGAGCCCGAGGAATTAAGGCAGCCTGGCAAGTGCAGTCGCCGAGAACTGTGCAGGTTAGGATTTTCTTTTTGCCCCAAACAGAAACAAATCTCATAACTTACCGAGGATTCGAACCCGGGTCTCCCGAAGGAGAATCCGACGTTCTAGCCACTCGGCCAGCTTCTCCTCTTACCTAATGGTTGTTATTTCATAAGGATATGAGAGCTTGGAGTGAGCTGATTGATGGCCTTTGACCCAATGGAAGATACCTGGTGAAACAATAAGGGTAGTGACAAGATGCCGCTAAATTTTATGAAGTTGTTATTGGTTCGGCATTACCAAAGATCTAGAAATACTTTGAACAATATTTAAGAGCGAGCGAACGAACGTACGAACGAACGAACTTTATTATCAAAGGGTCACACATTGGGCCACGTGGGAAAACAAGAGTTAAACGGCTGACAAGACTTTTTAATTTAGCGTGGGAAGAAAGAAAAGTCCCAGATGATTGGCAACGGGCAGTAATAGCACCAATATGGAGAAAGTAAGGCAATATGAGAGAGTGCGAAACATACAGAGGTGTATCACTCCTGAGTCATATAGGGGACATGTATGCAAAACTATTGGAAACAAACAGCTAGACCCATAGTTGAACAACAGTTAAGCAAAGCACAATTTGGTTTCAGGGAAGGTTAAAGTTCCACTGATTCACACTTAGACAAATATGTGAATAAAGCATCGAATATAGTGACAATCAGAATATTGTGTTTGTAGATCAGGAGAAGGCTTTCGATATAGTAGACAGATACAAATTATGGACCATCCTTACAGACTATGGGATACAAGGACAATTGCTTGAAAACATAACCATGTACTACTCGAGACAATGTGCAGTAAGAATATATGAAGGTATATCAGATATGTTCACAGTCAATACAAGAGTGAGACAGGGATGTGTGCTCTGTCCTCTACTATTTAATATCTACATAGGCAGAATATCCAAAGAAGCAAGTCTCGACAGAACAGATTCAGAAAATTTAGAACTCTTTACTCCAGATGAAACAACTGACCCACAAGGAATAAATGAACTTCTATTTGCAGACGATCAGTGCCTGTTTTACAGTGATGAGGGCAGACTACAAAATCATATTACTAATCTGAGTTCAACCTGCAGCAGATACAATATGAGTATAAACACAGCCAAAACCGAAGTAATGCAAGTTAACAGATCGCCGGGTCCACTAAGTATACATATAAATAGCACAACTCTGAAACAATTTAAAGAATTCAAATACCTTGGAAGTATGATCACAGACGATGGCAGATTGGACAGAGAAATTGAAATCAGATGTCAAAAAGCTAGTGCACTTACATTTCAACTATTACCCTTACTGAAACATCCAAACATACACATGTCCGCAAAACGACAGATAATAAACAGCATATTCACACCAACCCTTTGCTACCAATCTCAAACCTGGACTTTATCCAAATTACACCTTCGCAAAATCAGCACCTGCGAAATGAGATGCCTGAGGAGAGCTGCCAACTTAACAATCCGAGACCGAGTAAGAAATGCTATTATCAGACAGACTGTGGGAACAACACCTAGTGCCACAATTATCGAAAGACAGAAGATCAAGTGGTTTGGCCATGTCGTTAGAATGCAACATCAGCAACTACCATCACTGGCTTTACATCAAAGATTATCTGCGACGAGACCACGAGGACATCCAAGAAGAAAATGGATTGACGACATCAGAGACATTGTACAACCACACGGAATGACACTATCCAGTGCCGCCCAGCGGGCGCTGGAACGCACATTATTCCTCCCCATGACGCTTGACGGCAGAAGTGGAAGATGATGATGATGATGATGATGATGATGATGATGATGATGATGACCCTTCCTCAGCGAGGCGAGTCACCTGCAGGTCAGCAATAACAATGTCAAGACGATTGAGTTCGGCATCTGTTTTGTCTTCCTTTAAAGTGTCGTCCCTGGAGTGAGGGGAGTCAACACCCACATTATAATTTTTTTTCCCCTATCAATATCCTGGAGAATCCACCAGCTTCCGTCCAACACACTCCTTCAGTTCATGGACACCTTTTCCTCTCTCTATCCCTGTCGTACTATGCCCCCTCTCATTCTTCCACACGCAACATATTCAACAACTCTTGCTTCTAAAAAATTAATAAAGATTAATTTATTAAAAGAAAAGTGTAATGTACGTGAGACGTGTATGCGAAGAAAATGTGTGATGTGTTCTATAATATGTGTAGGATCGGACCCTCAGATAATAGCATAGCCAGTTCATCCTTGCAAGGACACACCACAGCACGTTAAGTCAGAACAAGTCCATCTCACCCGGTATTGTATCTCTCTTGCCGGACACTGACTGTCATCTGTAGCTACCTGGTAATCCATCTTCCTGATCATCCGAAATAGATACTGTTTGTAAATTACAGCTGATCATGGACCGGTTGCACACTACACATAAGTTCCTATCGTTCCTAAAGAATGCACAAATCCTTTGTAGTGAGTATTTAGGTATCACTGTTATTGTTAATATACTTCATCCTAACTAGTGTCTATCTAGTTTCAAGTATCATGTCTTTTGTACTATTTCACTAGAATATATCACACCATGTGACTATTATATTTTAATGTTCTTGGTTAGGTACCACTGTTTTTATGCTGTGTGTTGCATCAACAATCATCACCCATCTTAGGTGAACCATCTTCCTTGTAGCGTTATTTAATTTCCGTAAGAAACAGGTTACTTTTCAACTGAGGTTCTTTCAAATAGGCGTTGCACCTTTTCTAAAACAGGGTTGAGCTTCCTCATAGCTGGTAGGGAACCTGTGAGAGAAACAACACATCTGGTGATAGTACTAGTCACTGATCTTACCGGCTGAGTGTAAGCCTATTGCCTTGCTCAGTTATTTTACAGCTAACTAAACTCTGTCATAGAGCATATTAGCTCCTCACCTACGTCGGAATCAGGCGATGACAAGGAAAGACCCATAAACAGAGTGCAAAACTTCAGTGGGCAAACCACTGAAAGATCCCCCCATTTGACACTTTCCCCATCTCCCAACCCATCTTAAATCTCTCCAAATATCACCCCGCTATCCTATTCATCCTAGCAGAGCCAATCATCACTCATCCTCTAACTAGTTTTCCACTACAGTGCTAATCATCACACTCTAGTTTTAACAAGGTTACTGCCTATATTAATTAGAACTAATTAGATAATATGTTCTACCTTATACGGCACTGCAGTTTACTCACTCACATCTAAGTTTGCCATGACAGGCACGTGTAAAATAAATCTAATTAATCCCACACACGTTAGATGTTCTTAACTCCCTAACTGCCGTGCCAAAGCACGTCTACCTAGATCAACTATTCGAGTTACACTAGTTGTCCTCAAATCGGGTTTTTGGCAAACGCCTAAAATTGGTCACGTGACGTTATTCTTTATGTCCACACAGGTGTTATTTTGGGCAGATGAGCCCTTGTCAGGAATCTATCTTCCCTGGCTCAATCAATGTCAGATTCGTCCTCCCATGTTTTGACATCCACAACAAGCTAGCGAGTTACTGTATGGTCCCAACAACAGTTATCAATAACAAGCCGCCAATCTTCTGTCGAGTGGTGACAATCACAGCCGCCATTTCGCTTGATGTCCGGAACTCTAAATGAAAGACGGACTGTTTTCTCCCTAGCTGGGCACTTCCGCTTGAATCCGACCTGTTTATGAACTGTCAAAGTGGTGTATAGATTCATCTCACTCACCACCGAATGTTCCTATTTAGCCCACCAGATGTAAACACGTGCAGCTGCAACCCAGACTGTTTTTACTGTATTTGTTGAAACAACCTGTGGCCTCGAACGTGTCTTTAGTCCTAACGCCTTTTATTGTCATCACTGGTTACTCGCGGTGTTTTTCGTGACATAGGCCCCCTCTTAAGAGAGTAGTCCATCTCACTCTTCTCCACCGTGAGTTTAATCCAGATGATTCATTCCTCTTCTTCAGGAGCTTGGTGTCTTGACAAGAAGTCCGCTCCAACATTTTCCTTCCCAGGAATGTACTCCACTGTGAAATTATAGGGTTGAAGTAACAATGACCACCGCATCAAACGGGCGTTGAGCTTCTGAGAAGTAGCCAGGAACATCAGGGGCTGATGATCCGACTGGACTCGAAACTTAACTCCATACAAATAGGGCTGGAATTTTTGCACTGCCCATACAAGAGACAGGCACTCTCTCTCTCTCGACGGTCGAATAATTCCTCTCAGCCTGGAGTAGTTTCTTACTGGCGTATGCCACAGGTTTCAAAACCGAAGCATCGTCTTTTCCTTCCTGTAACAAGGCTGCCCCAATCCCAATCGCACTCGCATCCGTTCTCAACACAAATGGTTTGGAACGGTCCGGGAGCTGCAATACAGGCCTGCTGACCAAGGCCTCCTTTAACTGACTATAGGCAGTCTCACATTCTGGTGTCCAAATGATTTGGTCCGGGAATCCCTTTTTCAAGGTTTCCGTCAATGGAGCTCCCAGTTCAGTGAAATGTGGGATAAATTTGTGGTAGAACCCACACAACGAGAGAAAAGATCGCACATCCTTCTTCGTTTTTGGCCTTGGTGCATTTCTGATTTTCTCCAGGTTCTTCTCTTCTGGGACAATGTGTCCTGGAGTGATGGTGTGACCTAGAAATTCCAGAGTCTGGTAACGAATCATGCACTTGGTTAGAGGAGCGGTAAGCCCTGCTTCCTTGAGTCTATTAAACTCTCTCTCCAAGGATTGCAAGTGGTCATCCAAGCTGTCACTGGAAATCAGAATATCATCCATGAATGAGATGATGGACGGATCCTGTAAAGGATCAAGTAAAGTCCTCATCATGCGTGTAAACACACTGGGTGCATTGCTGAGTCCAAAAAGCATGACCTTGAATTCGTAGTGTCCACTGGGTGTACTGAAATCCACTAGTGGTCGAATCTCCGGTTTGACTGGTATCTGATAATACCCCCGACTCAGATCTACCTTTGAAAAGTACCGAGCCTTATGGAGCCTAGCGAATAACTGCGTTGGATTCGGCAATGGTTCCACCTGAAATTGTGTATGACTGTTCAGAAGTCGGTAATCTATACACAACCGGTGTTCTCCACTTGGTTTGCGTAACAAAACTACCCCCGCATTGTATGGGGATGTGGATGGCGCAATCACGTCATCCTCCAACAGTTTCTGTATTTCCTCCTCCAGGGCCTTTTCTTTAGAGAATGGCACTGGGTAAACCTTTTGACGAACAGGTTCCTGCGTGGTCAAAGTCATCTCGAACTCAACCAACCTCGTGCGTCCTGGTTTATCAGTCAGTATCTCCTTATGAGACTTGAGAACCTGGGTTATCTTTTCCCTCTCATGAGAGGTCAGATCAGGGTTCACCTGCACATCCTTGTAGGTTTCCTGGTGTACCAGGGGATATTCCCTGCCCTCGTTGGTTCCCACTTCCGTCTCCACTGCAACTGTCATTGCCATGAGGTGCGCTGCCTTGTCTCCCGGTCTCTCTTCGTATTTCCGCAAGAGATTGATATGGAAAATCTTCGACTTTCCCCGGATCTGATAGTTGGTTCTGGATATCACCCTTTCCACGGGAAATGGTCCTTGCCAACCTATCTCCAGTTTGTTGTTTCCCGTAGGTAGTAGCAACAAGACTTTATCTCCCACCTCTAGAGATCTTTCTTTAGACCTACGGTTGTAGTAAGCCGCATGTCTTTTCCTGGCCTTTTTCAAGTTTTGATTTGCCAGAGTCCATCCCTTGTGGAGTTTTTCTTTCAGTTCCTCCACGTATTTATAGGAAGAGATCACTTCTTCTGACGTCCCCTCTTCAGTCCAACTCCTCAACATGGCTTCCAACGGTCCTTTGATTGGACGACCAGATAGCAACGTAGCGGGTGGTAGTCCTGTTGAGCCATGAGGAACCTCCCGATAGGCAAAGAGTGCTGCTGGGATATATTCATCCCACCTATCAGGTTTTTCCTGTGCCAGTTTCCTGAGCATTGTCATCAACGTGCCGTTGAAACGCTCTACTTGTCCATTGGCTTGAGGATGATAAAGGCTGATATGTATGTGGTTAGAGTGAAACACCCTAAATACCTCCTCCATGAGTTTTCCACAAAACTGAGACCCATTGTCCGTCAGAATTTGATCCGGAAAGCCTAATCTGGTAAAGGCCTCCATCAGTGCGTCCGCCACTCTTTTCGAGTCAATCGTGGTCAACGGTATGGCCTCACCCCACATTGTACAGCAATCCACCAATGTGAGTATATACATGTTCTTCTTCCTAGTCCTGGGAAGTGGACCCACGATATCGATGGCTACCCTCTCGAAAGGAGAGTTCATGAAGGGCATCTCACCCAACACCACCGGTGCTGTCCAGTGTTTCGGTGCCACCCTCTGGCACTCAGGGCATGACTTCACATACCGACGCACATCATCTGTTATTCCCGGCCAATAGTAATGGCAGGAAATTCGCTGCATGGTGGCGGCAATACCCATGTGTCCACTAAAGGAGATGGTATGGTCCATATGAAGAATCTGGGACCGGTGAGCTTTCGGGACGACCAACTGACCGTATAGGTTGTCTCCCCTTCCTGCTCTCCTGTAGAGTAGCCTATTCTTCATGTAGTACTGACCCAGCCCTGGGGGATCAGCTCTTCTCTGCAGTTTTTTTTTTTTTAGCAAGGACGTAAAGTAGCATCCTCACTCTGGCTGTTCGTAGCTCAGCCGGCATTGGGTTAGTCACAATTGCTTCTGCCTCTTCCGTTCTCGTCTGAGAGCGAGTCTGTATTGCTCCCATATGGATTGGCTCCCTGGGCATTCCCAGAAAGACATACCGGCAACCAAGGATTACTGGAAAAATGGGATCGGTCAATACAGCGGCCTTGATTGTGCCGGTGACATACCATGACCGAATCTCCACATTAGCAATGGGCAACTTCATGGCTACAGCACTCTTCTGTGCAGGCTGTATATCCAAGGTCTCACCTGTGAATTGTTCTGGATGTACCAGATCCGCAGAAATCACGGCCTCCCCGTCCAGTCCTGTGTCGTACAAACACTCCACTTGACGACCGTTAACCTCTACCAATTCCACTACAGGAGGTTTTTCTTGGTCTGGAGTCTCTTCCTCGACCTCGACTTGTTCGGTGGGCTCCACCTTAGGTTTCCCGAGGCACACGACGAATTTAGAGTCTCCTGACTTTCCCCTGCAGTAAATAGCATTGTGCGTATTCGACCTGCATTGGTTGCACCATTTCCCTGTTCTAGATTTTCTAGTGCCGGACTTGAGTGAGCTCTCCTGGTGGCGAGCTTCCTTGTTGACCTTGGCATTTTCAGTGACAACCTCCTTGGAAGTCACTTGACATGCTGCGAAGTGAGGGCTCTTAGCCTTCGATTTGCAGTCCCTCGTATTGTGAGAGGGTGACTTACAAATTGAACACCACTTCTCCGACCACGGTCGTTTTGGTGTAGAGCTTGAAGTGCTCTTGCTTCCCTCCTTCTTCTTCTCTGAACTATCCTCTGATTTTTGCACATAAGGTTCCCACTTTTTGGTTCCCGAGTTTTTGGCTTTCTTCTTGTCATGTTTCTCCTGACTTTTGGTGTTGGTGGAAAGGTTTTCCCCTGCCTCCCCATGTACCTCGACGAACCGTTCTGCTAATTTTGTCACGAGGTCAATACGTTCTGCTCATTGCTCTCCCAAGAATGTCCTGAGCGGTTTCGACATTTGCTTCTTCAACTGGTCGACCGCCATGAGTTCTTCCAGACTCTCATATTCATGTGCGAACCCAGCCAAATCCATCCACTTATGGAGATAGGATTTTAGACGCAAACCATAAGCGGTAAACAACTCTCCCGGTTCTCGTTTCGCTGCTCGAAATTTTTTTCGGTAGGTATGTGATGTAACCTCGAATCGTTTCAGCAGAGCCGTCTTCAATTCTTCGTAATTGTTCTCATGTCCTGGTGGCAGGCGAGAATAAACATCTTAGCCGGTCCCGCGTAATCCCTGGGATAGCTTGAGATTCCATTTGTTACGCTCCAGACCCATAGCCACGGACATGGCCTCGAAGCGTTGAAGGTACTGGTCAATCTTCTCTTTGTCCTCCTCGTAGATCGCTAGAGGAAACTTCATAGCATGGTAACTATGTCCACCTGATGGGGTTGAACCTGGGACGGAGGAACCCCCAACTTCTCCCTCAGTTTCTCCATTAGATTGACTCTTCAACTCGAGTTCCCTCATCCGGTACTCGTGCTCCCTTTTCTGAGCTTCTTGTTCAGCTTCCAGTTTCTTAGCTGCTTGCTCAGCTTCAAATTTCTTCGCTGCTCGTTCTGCTTCCAATTTCCTAGCTTCTTGTTCCAACTCCATCCTTCTCAATTCTAACTCGGCCTTTCGATCTTCCCTTTCTGCTTGACGATACTCTCTCTCCAATTCCTGTATGTAATCCGTTAGAGCAGAACCCGACAATCCCATTTCTTACCCCTTTGCTCTTAGTTCTGCAGTGGTTAATTTTGGAGTGGCCATTTTACAGAGAGGGAAGCTAGCAGGTTGAGTACAATTTAACTGCAAACCAATATACCGATATAAGAACAAGTACTATAAATCTAGATATTACCACACACAGCACATTCACTCAGTGACAAGAGTAGAATCAGGACCACAGACCTATGCAGACGTGTGAAGTGTGAACAGGTAAGATATTTGTCCTAACCCCTATCCACATTCACTATAGCTGGATTCTCCAATATGATATCTCCCTCTTATAACTAAGGATCCCGTGTCAAAGGACCCCGTTGTCAGAAGATCCCACTGCCAAAGGATTCCGTTTACGAGAGATCCCGCTGTCCAAGGATTCCGTTTACGAGAGATCCCGCTGTCCAAAGATCCCGTTTACGAGCCCCCAATAATGTCGTGTCTTCCTTTAAAGTGTCGTCCCTGGAGTGAGGGGAGTCAACACCCACATTATAATTTTTTTTCCCCTATCAATATCCTGGAGAATCCACCAGCTTCCGTCCAACACACTCCTTCAGTTCATGGACACCTTTTCCTCTCTCTATCCCTGTCGTACTATGCCCCCTCTCATTCTTCCCCACGCAACATATTCAACAACACTTGCTTCTAAAAAAAAATTAATAAAGATTAATTTATTAAAAGAAAAGTGTAATGTACGTGAGACGTGTATGCGAAGAAAATGTGTGATGTGTTCTATAATATGTGTAGGATCGGACCATCAGATAATAGCATAGCCAGTTCATCCTTGCAAGGACACACCACAGCACGTTAAGTCAGAACAAGTCCATCTCACCCGGTACTGTATCTCTCTTGCCGGACATTGACTGTCATCTGTAGCTACCTGGTAATCCATCTTCCTGATCATCCGAAATAGATACTGTTTGTAAATTACAGCTGATCATGGACCGGTTGCACACTACACATAAGTTCCTATCGTTCCTAAAGAATGCACAAATCCTTTGTAGTGAGTATTTAGGTATCACTGTTATTGTTAATATACTTGATCCTAACTAGTGTCTATCTAGTTTCAAGTATCATGTCTTTTGTACTATTTCACTAGAATATATCACACCATGTGACTATTATATTTTAATGTTCTTGGTTAGGTACCACTGTTTTAATGCTGTGTGTTGCATCAACAATCATCACCCATCTTAGGTGAACCATCTTCCTTGTAGCGTTATTTAATTTCCGTAAGAAACAGGTTACTTTTCAACTGAGGTTCTTTCAAATTGGCGTTGCACCTTTTCTAAAACAGGGTTGAGCTTCCTCATAGCTGGTAGGGAACCTGTGAGAGAAACAACACATCTGGTGATAGTACTAGTCACTGATCCTACCGGCTGAGTGTAAGCCTATTGCCTTGCTCAGTTATTTTACAGCTAACTAAACTCTGTCATAGAGCATATTAGCTCCTCACCTACGTCGGAATCAGGCGATGACAAGGAAAGACCCATAAACAGAGTGCAAAACTTCAGTGGGCAAACCACTGAAAGATCCCCCCATTTGACACTTTCCCCATCTCCCAACCCATCTTAAATCTCTCCAAATATCACCCCGCTATCCTATTCATCCTAGCAGAGCCAATCATCACTCATCCTCTAACTAGTTTTCCACTACAGTGCTAATCATCACACTCTAGTTTTAACAAGGTTACTGCCTATATTAATTAGAACTAATTAGATAATATGTTCTACCTTATACGGCACTGCAGTTTACTCAATCACATCTAAGTTTGCCATGACAGGCACGTGTAAAATAAATCTAATTAATCCCGCACACGTTAGATGTTCTTAACTCCCTAACTGCCGTGCCAAAGCACGTCTACCTAGATCAACTGTTCGAGTTACACTAGTTGTCCTCAAATCGGGTTTTTGGCAAACGCCTAAAATTGGTCACGTGACGTTATTCTTTATGTCCACACAGGTGTTATTTTGGGCAGATCAGCCCTTGTCAGAAATCTATCTTCCCTGGCTCAATCAATGTCAGATTCGTCCTCCCATGTTTTGACATCCACAACAAGCTAGCGAGTTACTGTATGGTCCCAACAACAGTTTTCAATAACAAGCCGCCAATCTTCTGTCGAGTGGTGACAATCACAGCCGCCATTTCGCTTGATGTCCGGAACTCTAAATGACAGACGGACTGTTTTCTCCCGAGCTGGGCACTTCCGCTTGAATCCGACCTGTTTATGAACTGTCAAAGTGGTGTATAGATTCATCTCACTCACCACCGAATGTTCCTATTTAGCCCACCAGATGTAAACACGTGCAGCTGCAACCCAGACTGTTTTTACTGTATTTGTTGAAACAACCTGTGGCCTCGAACATGTCGTTAGTCCTAACGCCTTTTATTGTCATCACTGGTTACTCACGGTGTTTTTCGTGACAGCATCAATCACAGCCGTTTTTCTCACATCGTCAATATTCCTCACGTAAGTGGAAAATCCTGGACACATGGTTCTCACGTTCCAGGTTGCAAGCCGTAGCTTGGGGTTTCTATTTTTCTTTTTTATTAGTGCCTGGTGCTTTGGTTCTACAGCCTGCGATTCAGATTTTGTCTTAGCCCCAAGCACCTATTGAAGCAGGCAGGCTGTGGCGGATCAGCACCCAAATGGCCTGGGGATACCCATCTTGAGGCGGGCGGTAGCTAATCAGTGACACCTGTAGGTGTCTCCAAACATCAGAGGCAACCCGTAGCGCTCCATGTCTACGCCAGTTGACAAGGACTTATAACCCGTAAATGTTACCTCTCGTTTTGATTCCGAGACCGATTAAGACCAGGGATGGAGTTATTGCCTCTCCATAGCACAAAGCCTGGGCTAAACTATAGAGACCATGTGTTGCCCATGCAGTATGATCCCTCTCTTGGCCTGCCTAGTTCATTCCAGAGGAAAGGTAACACCTATACACCTGGAACAAGACAAGCTGCAGAAGCTGCTGGATCAGCAAAGCAATGTTCTAACTGTCCGCATGTCGGAACTTCGATCCTACACCAGGTGCCAACAAAGGCTTAGGGCATTTCTGCACTGAGATGACATTATGTCTTTAGGTTGCATTTCCTCGCACCAGGATAAGGCTTGTACCCTCCCAATTGCGTTCTTCCGCCCGAAGCCGTTGGCACAATGTGGGGTGTCGGGTTTGGTAAGCGCCGCCTAACATTCGGCGCTAACAGAAGGCAGGTAGTACCGTCTACTGTCATACGGTAGCTCAGTCATATCTGACTAAGACCTGACACTATGGTAATATAATCAATGCATATTTACCATGTAATGAGACAGGCAGGCAGACGCACGTGCACACGCACATGCATGAATAGACGCATGCAATCCCGCATACACAATTACATCATTTACACACGTTTTCACAGTTATGCACCCATTCAATAACAAACAAATACATTCTAACTCGCATACATATATACTTACTCACAATCACAAACTCATTAATGCAATTTTACTTAACCACCCACCAAATCACCCACCCACCCACCCACCCACTCACCCACCCATCCATCCATCCATCCATCCATCCATCCATCTATCCATCTGTGGGGAGATGTGGGTGTGGGGGATATGTGGTGGGTAGGAGATGTATGCAGGTGGGGGTGGTTGTGGGTGTGGGGATGTGTGCGTGGGTGAGGGATGTGTGTGGGTGTGGGATGTTTGGGTGGATGGGTGGGGAGTGTGTGTGGGTGGGTGTGTGGGTGAGGGATGTGTGGGTGAATTTGTGTGGGGGTGTGGGTGATGTGTTTGGGTTGGGGGATGGGTGTTTGATGGGTGTGGGTGATGGATGTGGGGTTGTGTGTGTGGGAGGGGGATGTGTCTGGGTGGGTGTGGGTTGTGTGGCTGGATGGAGGATGTATGTGTGGGTGGTGAGGGTGATTGTAGATGGGGGATGTGTGATGGATAGGAGAGTGTGGGAGATGTGCGTGTGGTTGAAGGATGTGTCTTGGGTATGTGCGTGGGTGTGGTGTTGTGTGGGAGGGAAGATGGTTGTGGATAAAAGATGTGTGTGTGGTGGGTGTGGTGTGGTTGGGTGTGGGTGTAAGGGTGGGTGGAGATGTGTGTGAGGGTGAGGTGTGTATTTTTGGATGGGTGGTTGGGGTGTGTGAGTGTGGGTGGGTAGATGGGAGACATATGTGTTGATGCGTGGGTGAGGGATGTGTGGATGTAAGTGGTTGATTGATGAGTACGTGTGTGGAGGGATGTGTGAGGGGGATCAGTGTATGGGTTGGGTATGTGTGTGTGGGTTGGGTGTGTGTAGATGGGAGGTGTGTGTTTGTGAATGGGGGATGTGTTGGTGGGTGGGGATGTGTGTGATGGATGTGTGTATGGGTGGGGAGATGTGTGTGTGGGTGGGATGTGTGTATATGGGTAGGGGTGTGTGGTTAAGGGATGTGTGGCTGGGGGATGGGTGTGTGGGTAGAGTATGGGTGGGTGGGTGATTGTATATGGGTAAGGGTGTGTAGTTAAGTGACGTGTGGTTAAGGGATGGTTGATTGCGGCATGGGTGGATGGAGGATGTGTGGATGGGTAGAGGATATGTGGGTGGGTGAGTGTGTGTATGTTAGGAGATAGTGGCGGATGTTTGTATGGGTGGTCTCGGGATCTGTGAGTGGGCTGGGGGAGATGGGAGATTATGTGGGTGGGTGCGGAATTTGTGTGTGGGTAGGTGCGGGATATGTGAGATGGCGGGGAGATGTGTGTGCGTGGGGATGTATGTCGTGAAATACTGAGAGTTAATGATTCCCAGATGGACGACGGTATACAGCGAATACCCAGGTAGGAGAAGGGTTAATGAAACAGAAGGATAACCACAAAGGATTGACCAGCGCATGTGTATTTAGGTCAAGACAGGAAAAGCCGATTAACCGGACAGGTAACTGTCGTATGGAAAATTTGGTTTGCGACAAAGACAGACAGTATCATGGACCAGCCTATTGCGTTCTGGAGGTAGGAATATACGGAAAAGTTCGAGATCAGAAATTTTCCACTGACAAGGGATAAAGAAGTCTGAATTTGCTTTGTCCAGCAATGTCAAGGACGATGGGACAAAGATGTTCTAGAGAGAGTGGCCACTTCTTTGTGTCAGTCGTGTGTGTTCCCCAACTGGACGGAAAGATAGAATTATGTGTCCTGTAATGAAAAGAAATATCCTCCCGTATAATGGGATAAAGTGCTTGGCTGCGGATTAATTTCAATTCGTGGATCTACATTAATTCTATAAAGGAACATAGATGCCTAAATAAGGTATAAAGATATTAGATATAGTTTAGGATATGAATATAGATGTGCGTGAATAGCATTTATCATTGATTTCTATTAGTAGGAATAGTATAGACGATTAGGTGAATCTTCTATCCTATGTCAGAGTGGGTTTTTTCGGAAGCCTTTTCATTTCGGCTGGAGGAAGAGACACTCACATAGGAGAGAAGAGGAAGCAGACACAGATCTCATTATTAAATGTATATCACACAGGTTTCCATACCAGTGCTGGACTTATCAACTAAGAGATTACACAGATGGCTGTGGTCAAGATCACCCAGTGTTGATAACCCACGAGAAAGCACTTTAAAGTCATAACGCACGACACTTGTGCATAAGAAAGGAAGGAAAAGAAGTGTCATCTTAATAAGTCAGGAGGACAGAGAATGGAAAATAGAGATCATACAAACTAAAGGAAAAAGACCCAAATTACTCAGTATCAAAGAGTTGCAAAGTGCGTACCAAGTGTATATATCAATTACAAAATATCAAGTGTAGAACGTTTTACAGAACACTAATAGAACATTCTAGAAAGTCGATGTGTTTTCCAGAATGGATTAAAGAACGCTATAAGAAAGCAACGAACATTCATTTTAAGCGGACAGCAAATAGTGAGCAGGTTAAGTACATTTGATACAGTGGTGAACATTTTCATTACAAAGAACGGATTTATCTACCGACTCAAGCAGACGGAGCTGTCAGGGTGAGACCGTTCTGTATCTATGTCATGTCCTGTACTCTAGCTGAGAGAAGAGACGAGAGAAACCACGGAGACTATCTATCAACATCTTATCTGGCAGCCACACTAGAAGAACATACAAACTACATAGACAATATCCATACATACACCAGACATAGTTTTTTATAATAAATCTTTTATCTTATCGTTGAAAGGAACTGTTGTCGGAGTATGTGTTGAGGGAATAATCGAGAGAGTAAAAGAAATAGATATATGGAAGGGAAGACAGAAGAGAAGAGTGTAGACGAAAAGTCAGTCAATAATCCCAACAGATAATCAGTTTAAAGATGTGCATGTTGATCCCAATCTCTTCTCGGGGAAACAACATCACATAATTGGTGGAGCAGCGGGGTACGTACATACATTATACCCATATGACCTGCATATTGGCACAGGCATAGCGGAGTACATGCATGTTGGGACATACTGATTGGAATAAAAAGAAGTATATATTGATGACTTTTAATGGAAGGACGTCCATGGGATATATGGTGCCATTACATGGATAGTAGAAACATTTCATTAAGGCTGGTGACTTTACAGTGAGAAAGTTCCAGACAGAGTGAATGTGGATAGGTGGTAAGACACATTACATACCTAGTCACACAGTCAGACGTCTACATAAGTCTTTATCCTATATCGCCTTTTGTGGATGAGAGAGTGGTTGTGATGTACTGTGTGGTGTTGTAGATTTATTATATTAAATAGACATAGATTAAGGATATAGGTTCTAGGTAGATTATCTGTTTATAGTAGTATTCTTTTCTGCCTTGGGGTGTCTTTACTCAACGTGCTGACTTATCTGCTGTAACTATGGAAACTCCTAAAGTAACTACAGCCGAACTGAAGGCCAACGGGGAGGAAATTGGGTTAGCTGGTTCAGAGCTAACTGATTACATACAAGAACGAGAGAGAGAGATTCGTCAAGCGGAAAGAGAAGACCGTAAGACTGAGTTGGAATTGAAACGAATGGAACTGGAACAGGACAACAAGAGGTTGCAAGCAGAGGAAGCCAACAAGATCAGAGAACATGAATATCGCATGAAAGAGCTAGAACTCAAGACACAAACTAAGGGAGAAATAGATGGAGCGGAAGGAAATTCTTCTTCACCGGGTGCAACCCATATGAGTGGACATGGTTACCATGCCATGAAGTTTCCCTTAGCTGTCTACGATCAGTCTAAAGAAAGATTTGATCAATACGCATCTCGTTTCGAAGCAATGTCAATCGCTATGGGGCTGGATCGGACCAGATGGGCTCTTAAACTATCACAGGGATTAGTCGGTTCGGGATTTGAAGTGTACACACGCTTACCACCAGGACAGGAAAATAATTACCAGGAATTAAAAGCCGCTTTGATGAAACATTTTGACATCACAGCACAAACGTATAGGAAGAAGTTTAGATCGGCTAGACGAGAGCCGGGAGAACTATTCGCCGCATACAGTCTAAGGCTGAAATCCTATCTCCAGAAATGGATGGACTTGGCAGAATTCAAGAGGGATTATGAGAGTCTCGAAGAGATGATGGTGGTCGACCAGATGCGAAAGCAAATGTCGAAACCTCTCAGAACCTTCTTGGGAGAACAAGGGGCGGAACGGATTGATGTTGTGAATAAGCTGGCGGAACGATTCGTGGAAGTACATGGTGAAACGGCGGAACTAAGTACTGAAACCAAAGGTCAGGAAAAACAAGAGAAAAAGAAACCTAAAAACTGGGAAGGAGAAAAAGTGGAACCTTATATAAAGCACACAGAGGAGAGTTCAGAGAAGGTGAAGGTAGGAACCCAGAGCACCTCGAATTCTCAAGGGAAACGACAGTGGTCCGAGAAGTGGTGTTCATTTTGTAGGGCGGCCTCCCACCACACCAAAGACTGCAGATCGAAACCTAAAAGTTCTTACTTCGCAGCATGCAAAGTGATTCCTACATCGGTGATCACAGACAAGGCTGAGGTCGGCGAAGGAGAAAGGAACAAAAAGGACACACGGAAACCTAGGAAGGGAACAGGGTACACTCACTGCCAGTCGATAACACATAATACTGTGGACTGCAGATGCAAGGCAAGCGACGCCAATTGCATAACCAACCTCGAGGAATCAAAAGAGGAAGGCAAGGAAACGGTCAAGGAGATGAAAGACACTCAGGACCAAGAGAGACCACCTGTGGTTGAACTGATTGAAGTCAATGGCCAGCAGGTTGCTTGTCTCTACGATACAGGTTTGGATGGGGAAGCGGTGGTAGACGCCAGCTTGGTAAGCCCAGACCAACTTACAGGGGAGACCATAGAGCTAAAGCCGGCAATGAGGAGTGCTGTTACCATGACGCTGCCAATCGCCAAGGTGGAGATTAAATCCAGGTACGTCACGGGCATTATTCCTGCGGCTGTATTAGCTGACTCCCTATTCCCAATGATCATTGGCACGAAATATGTTTTTTTGGGGATGCCCAAACAGCCAACCCACAAGGGAACAGTAGTCAGTGGATCTCAAGGGAAGGAAAAAGAGGCAGAGACACTATGCGACAACTCAGGGAGAGGAGAATTGCATACTGCCCAGAGGAAGGATACTACGTTGCATCCTTGCTACAGGAAGCTGCAAAGAAGTGCTGAGCTACCAGAACGGGGACAGTACTTTCTGAAGAATCAACTACTCTATCGGAGAGCTGGGAGGGGAGATAACCTGCATGAGCAGTGGGTGGTTCCAGAGACCCACCGTCCTCACATTCTTCAGAGTGGACACATCATAGGCGAGAATCGACATATGGGTGTCAGAGAGACCTTGCAGCAAATATCCGGCCATTATTGCTGGCCAGGAATGACCGGAGATGTACGCCGGTGGGTGAAGTCTTGTTCGGAGTGCCAGAAAGCACCACCCAACAAGCGAATTAAGAGGAAACTAGCTCTTAAAGTGGAAGACAAAGTGGAAGTGTGGAGTCCAGCAGAGACCAATATACTCCAAGTAGGATGGAAAGGACCTTATCCTGTGGAAAAGGTGGTGTCCAAGAACATCTACAAAATACGGATCGGGGAAGAGAAGAAAAATCTCCCTAGACATCTCATTAGGAAATATGAAGAGAGATCCGGGAGCAAAGCTTCGCACTTTATGGTGATGGCAGCCATTGGGACAAAGGTTACCAGTCCAGACGAAGACC
Organism: Cepaea hortensis; assembly: GCA_963921405.1. Lineage (NCBI taxonomy): Eukaryota > Metazoa > Mollusca > Gastropoda > Stylommatophora > Helicidae > Cepaea > Cepaea hortensis. The sequence goes on from OY992894.1 coordinate 38,908,789, forward strand.
AGAGATCGCCAGTACAACATAGGAGGACCTATGGGACAGTACGTGATAGGTCAGATTTACCCAACGACAGGAGGAGGGAAATCACAAGTCAGGGAAAGGACAAGAGTGAAAGTTTCACCGGTAACCAAGTTCAGAAGGGGCAGGTAACGTCGGGAAAGGCGAGAATTACCCAGGACTCCAACCAAAGATTGGCTGACCAGGTACAATATCGCCCAAGATGGTCCTGGAAACAAAAGTCCAGGAGGTTTGGGAAAGACGACTCGGTCCGACGAGGACGAGGCGGAGCATACCCAGAGGCAAAGCCGGGGAAAACTAAGAGGACATGGAAGCAGTGTTACAATCAGGATGGGACAATCCGTTTGTATTGTGAGCCGTCGCTGACGCAAGTCGAAAGCAGGTCGACTGAACGTACAGGAGCGAGGAGCCAACACTAGTTTCAGTCGTTAGTAGTATAGTAGGGTGTCAATTAGAGCGCCTACTGGATAATGAGATGAGCCATGTGAGGATCCAATCATATCATCAACATGTGATGTTAATAGCGACTTAGCAGAAGCTCAACGCACGGTGGATGTGATGGACGTTGTTGCTACAACTGGACTTCACAATGGAATACATCCTTGGTAAGGAGAATGTAGGAGCGGATTTGATATCCAGACATCCAGCTCCGGAGGAAGAAGACTAGGGTTGTGGATCATGGGAATCAAACCTACAGTGAGAAAGATTCGACGCGGTCTAATCTCTTAAGAGGGGGCCTATGTCGTGAAATACTGAGAGTTAATGATTCCCAGATGGACGACGGTATACAGCGAATACCCAGGTAGGAGAAGGGTTAATGAAACAGAAGGATAACCACAAAGGATTGACCAGCGCATGTGTATTTAGGTCAAGACAGGAAAAGCCGATTAACCGGACAGGTAACTGTCGTATGGAAAATTTGGTTTGCGACAAAGACAGACAGTATCATGGACCAGCCTATTGCGTTCTGGAGGTAGGAATATACGGAAAAGTTCGAGATCAGAAATTTTCCACTGACAAGGGATAAAGAAGTCTGAATTTGCTTTGTCCAGCAATGTCAAGGACGATGGGACAAAGATGTTCTAGAGAGAGTGGCCACTTCTTTGTGTCAGTCGTGTGTGTTCCCCAACTGGACGGAAAGATAGAATTATGTGTCCTGTAATGAAAAGAAATATCCTCCCGTATAATGGGATAAAGTGCTTGGCTGCGGATTAATTTCAATTCGTGGATCTACATTAATTCTATAAAGGAACATAGATGCCTAAATAAGGTATAAAGATATTAGATATAGTTTAGGATATGAATATAGATGTGCGTGAATAGCATTTATCATTGATTTCTATTAGTAGGAATAGTATAGACGATTAGGTGAATCTTCTATCCTATGTCAGAGTGGGTTTTTTCGGAAGCCTTTTCATTTCGGCTGGAGGAAGAGACACTCACATAGGAGAGAAGAGGAAGCAGACACAGATCTCATTATTAAATGTATATCACACAGGTTTCCATACCAGTGCTGGACTTATCAACTAAGAGATTACACAGATGGCTGTGGTCAAGATCACCCAGTGTTGATAACCCACGAGAAAGCACTTTAAAGTCATAACGCACGACACTTGTGCATAAGAAAGGAAGGAAAAGAAGTGTCATCTTAATAAGTCAGGAGGACAGAGAATGGAAAATAGAGATCATACAAACTAAAGGAAAAAGACCCAAATTACTCAGTATCAAAGAGTTGCAAAGTGCGTACCAAGTGTATATATCAATTACAAAATATCAAGTGTAGAACGTTTTACAGAACACTAATAGAACATTCTAGAAAGTCGATGTGTTTTCCAGAATGGATTAAAGAACGCTATAAGAAAGCAACGAACATTCATTTTAAGCGGACAGCAAATAGTGAGCAGGTTAAGTACATTTGATACAGTGGTGAACATTTTCATTACAAAGAACGGATTTATCTACCGACTCAAGCAGACGGAGCTGTCAGGGTGAGACCGTTCTGTATCTATGTCATGTCCTGTACTCTAGCTGAGAGAAGAGACGAGAGAAACCACGGAGACTATCTATCAACATCTTATCTGGCAGCCACACTAGAAGAACATACAAACTACATAGACAATATCCATACATACACCAGACATAGTTTTTTATAATAAATCTTTTATCTTATCGTTGAAAGGAACTGTTGTCGGAGTATGTGTTGAGGGAATAATCGAGAGAGTAAAAGAAATAGATATATGGAAGGGAAGACAGAAGAGAAGAGTGTAGACGAAAAGTCAGTCAATAATCCCAACAGATAATCAGTTTAAAGATGTGCATGTTGATCCCAATCTCTTCTCGGGGAAACAACATCACAATGTGTGGTTGAGGGATGTGTGTTTGTCTGGGTGGTTGGAGGTGTCTGGATGGAGGAGGATATGTGGGTGGGTGATTGTTGGTAGGTAATGGGACGGGTGGAGGATATGTTAGTGGGTGGGGAGATGTGTGTGGGTGGGGGATGTGTGGTTTGGGGAATATATGTGTGCTTGAGGTGTGGGTGGATGGGATGTGTGGTTGGTGGGAGTGTGTGTGGGTGGGGAGATGTGTAGGTGTGGGGATGTGGTGGATGGGTGGGGGAATGTATGAGTGCCTGGTGTGTGTGTGTGTGTGTGGTTGGGTGGGGGATGTGTGGATGAATGAGGGATGTGTAGGTGTGTGGTGGATGTGTCTCATAACATAGTAATATGCATTGTTTATGTTTACAAAATTCATTTGACAATGTTTTTCCTATGCACTATTGATGAACGAAAGATGAGTGATTGGAACGGCCGAATGTAAGACGGGCCTGCGTGCCCAATTTGTTACCCTTTGAAAATAAAGTTCGTTCGTTCGTTCGTTTGTTCGTTCGTTCGTTCCTTACATATATACGCACGCATGTACGCACACACACATATCTTATAGTCTTACAAGTCAAGAGGATCGACTTCATTGCACCGGATTTTATCCCATATGGCTCGGTCTCTCTCAGCAGCTCAGACAGCGTCGCACAAAGTACAAACTTCGTAGCTCCGGCGACGACCCCCAGGAGTCTCCCAGAAAAATGCACTCGTGAACCGAAAGACTTAGCCTGGAATCGAACCCACAACCTTCGGAGGCGAGGCAGACGGCTTGATCAACTCACGCATACACGCACATATACACATGCATACACACACATACACACAAACATACACAAATACATACATACCTGCATACATACACACACACACGCACGCACGCACGCACGCACGCAGGCAGGCATGCATGCAAGCAGGCAGGCATTCACGCTCTTTCTAGGACTTCAGCGTCTGGGATCTTGTCTTGCCATTTAGTCTTCAATAGCTTTCTAATGCAGAATGTCTGGAATATGTTTGTATGCATTCACACATAATCCACACATACACACTTGAAACCATCTCAAATTAACATTGAGTTTGCAGCAGTTAATTTCCTATCATCCAAGAGATTGTAGCTTTACTGGGGTAGATATATTCGTGATTGTGATTGTGTGCTGATAATAACTGATGTGTGCGGTTTGGCATTAGACCACCTAAACATTGGTTTTTATGAAATGGTATGGGTGCCGGCGTTCAGAAAACAATCCCAAACTACTGAACGTAAACTTGGCCCGGAATCATGAACAATAAAAAAATACTGGAGTTCATTGCTACGTCCTGTAAAAGATATACAATTAACTTATACAGGAGTGTTACTTCGGATATATACATACTTAGTAATTTTGAGTCTATTGTAACTGGAGAACTATGAAGAGTACGATATTGAGAGAAGTCTCACAACAACTTAGAACCTAAGTGAGAACGGCCAGTGCGAATGGTTCAGAATGGCCTTGTAATGACTTCTCAATACCACTAGGGGCAACGATGGTATAATGCTGTGATTCCAGTCATATGAAAGCCCATGTTACTGTCATCATTTCCATCGTTATGCTCCGCGTGGTGATAGAGTGGGCACCACTGGCTTCTTGAGTAGTTTGGCGCCTCTGAGCGTGTTGTGAATGCTCACGCATTTCTCTGCTGCTGTATAACAGATCCATCTGCATAGGTAAGCACAGGGGTGGGCAAACTACGGCCCGCGGGCCGCATGCGGCCCGCCAAGTGATTTTATGCGGCCCGCGAGGGCATTTAGAAATAAAAAAATTTAATTCGTTTTTAAGCTATTTTGTTATTTAAGTTATTTTACAGAATTTCGTGTACCGTTATTATGAGTGTCAATAACAAACATAAGATTGAAGCTGAATGTTTTTAATGATGAATGGGCAACTAAGTACTGTTTTATAAAAGTTGGTAGCATATCAGTTTGCTTGTTGTGTCGTGAGTCAGTGGCTGTCTTCAAGGAGTACAACTTAAAAAGATATTATCAAACAAAACATTCCGATTTCGGATACAATTTAACGTCCGAAGAGAACGATAGGAAATGCCTTGAGTTGGTGAAATATTTGGAGAAACAGGAAAATCTTTTCACTAAACAGTCTTCAATTCAAGATGCTGCAACTCAAGCTAGTCTTTTGCTGTCACACAGAATTGTAAAACAGAACAAGCCATTTTCTGATGGCGAGTTCATCAAGGAATGTTTGCTAGATGCAGCAAACATTATGTGTCTTGAAAAAGAAAAAAAAAACAGATTTGACAACATTACTTTATCAAGGAGAACTGTGGTCAGACTTGTTGATAAGATCAGTAAAATTTGATGCATAAACTTCAAGATGCAAGTAAACAATTTTTGTGGTACTCTCTTGCATTGGATGAGAGTACCGATGTACTGCCCAATTATTGATATTAATACGTGGAATAAACACTTCTTTCAAACTCACTGAAGAGTTACTGAGTGTTGAGTCACTCAAAGACACAACCACAGGCCATGAGTCAATGCTGCTACTAACTGTATTGAAAGAACTGGGTTGGTTTGGAACAAGATGGCAAGTGTTACAACTGACGGAGCTTGTGCTTTGACTGGAAAAAAATGTACGTCTGGTAAAGTTGATAAGTGATCAGATAAAAGCAGAATATCCAGACCACACATTATTACCACTTCACTGTGTGATTCATCAAGAAAGTCTGTGTAAAACTGTTTTGAATACCAAGCATGTTATTGCCCAGTTGTCAGTTTCATCAACCTCATCAGTTCAAGAGGACTTAATCACAAACAGTTCAAGTCATTACTTGGAAACTGAACATTCCGATGTCCTGAACCACACCACTGGTCGATGGCTGAGTCTCGGCAAGATGTTGAGGCGAGTGTGGGAACTCAGAGAAGAAATAGTGTTGTTCCTAGAGATGAAGGGCATTGGATGTGACTTTAATACTAACATTGTCAATAAAGAGTGGCAGTTAGACTTTATGTTTGCCATTGAAATTATGGAAAAGTTAAATGAACTGAATGTCAAACTTCAGGGCAATGGTGTGTTTGCACATGCATTGTATGTATATGTAAAATCATTTCAGGCACAACTCTCACTGTTCTCCAGACAAGCAAGTGAAGAAAGATTGTGTCACTTCCCTTTGCTGAAACAAGAAACCATTTCTGGTGAAATGACTGAAAAATACAAAGCCCAATTAGATGCATTGATTGAAGAATTTGGATGGAGATTCCAAGATTTCAAGAAATTAGAGCCATAGTTCAATATTCTCAGTTCATCTTTTAGTGCAGAAGCTAATACAGCCACAGTAGGAGCTGCTTGACTTACAAGCAGATCATGATCTGAAAGAGAAATTCAAGACAGATGGTTTGCTGGATTTCTATGGATCTTTATCACAAGAATCATTTCCCAACTTGAAAAACTTTGCAGCTAAACTATTATCATTATTTGGATCAACATACATTTGCGAACAAGTATTCTCTTGCAAATCTAAGAATAGGTCTTTATTGTCGGACTGCAACTTGCATGCTGTCATGCGAATTTCAACAAGTAAACTTGCTCCAGATTTCAAGAATATTGTCAAAAATTGCAAGCAGTTACATACATCTCATTAGAAATCAACAACTGCAGTGACAATGTAGTCGCTGTGTGTCTAAATTAAAGCCATTGATAGATAATAAAGAATATTTGTTATAATAACAAGTTGTAAAATCGTGTTAACAAATTAATAAAAGTTTTTCTCCATATTGTCAAATATAATGTTTAAGTGTATAAGTAAAATAAAATTGAAATAATTAGTTATTTATACTGCTTAATTAATAACCTATAAATAATCAATAATTACTTATTGTGATAGGTTGCTGTAAACAAAACGATATATATATATATATATATATATATACCGGCTTCGTGGCCGAGGGGTTAGCAGCTTTCTCCGCTAACCCCGAATACTCTCGTCACGTGACGCGACGAGAATTAGCAGTGGTTCGAATCGCAAAAGTGACTTATGAGAGTATGGAGCCGGTCGCTCAGAAAGTCGTGGCGTGCTGATGAGCGTAATCTAGCCTAGGAATCAACATACAGCTGAAAGATGCTGGTGTTGACCGCAATATCCTGAAACAGGATGGAAACGCGGAAAAAAAAAAAAAAAAAAAAAAAAAAAAAAAAAAATATATATATATATATATATATATATATATATATATATATATATATATATATATATATATATATATATATATATATATATATCATCATTGGCACCTTGCCGTCTTGACAGACGATAGTTTGTGCTTTAAAAAGGCATAATAACTTTTAACTATGGAGGTAGCGAGTGTGACTGATAAGACCAATTTGCGCTGTAAATGTCCGTTCACAGTGGGTGCATCTGAACACGTGGTCATTTCCACCATCATGCACCATCTTACGTCTCAAACGCTTTGTGTGTGACTTTTCTGCAATAATTTTCTCCTTTGACTTTATTCCATTTCTGATATTTTTATTTTAATGATATTTGCCCTCCATGCAACACGTTCAGCGGCGACTTGCTCCCAATGTGCATTATCAATGCCTGTATCAATGTATATATGTATCAATGTATATATCAATGTATATCAATATCAATCTATATCAATATATATATATATATATATATATATATATATATATATATATATATATATATATATATATATATATATATATATGCGGTCCGCCAATAGCTTTACATGTGTCAATGCGGCCCTCCGCACGAAAAGTTTGCCGGTAAGCATATCGGAATCATCTAGAAATTAAGGACGCAGAGGTGTATCCAAGGCACCAGGGCCAGGTTCTATACTGGACAAGACCTACTAACACGTCCGTCCTAGTCGTGCGTCTCGGGTAACAGGTCCCTTCGGGGTCTTGGCTAATGTAGTAGGGTCGGCTGATTCTTCCGAAGTCAGAGAGTATCTGCCTGCACGGCGAGGAACTACCAGTCTGCACACCAATAAGCCAGACATGGGACAACGGATTCTCACGCAAACCTCATTCCGGAATGACATCACACTGATGTTGGATAACAGGATGTCTTCATCCGACATAAAGGATTTCACGCTGGAGTTCACAGCAAGCGAACGCAAGCAAGCAAGCAAGCAAGCAAGCAAGCAAGCAATCAAGCAAGCAAGCAAGCAATCAAGCAAGCAAGCAATCTAGAAATTGACTGCTCTGCGCATTGACCTATGCATTGACAGCAGCAGGATTCTTCTACCTGCACCTTCTGTCAAGCGTGACAATACAGAGGAAGGCGGAACATAAACCCATTATTGCCAGGGTTGATACTGGTAAGGTTACAGACATAACGGACAACAGCTTCCACCCGACCCATCCATGATTTGGTCCTCTTTAGCCACTTACCCTTTTCTCTGATTGTAGCTTAATGCTGTACAATGATGTACAGACCAGATGGAAGCAGGGAAGAGGCCGACCACGTAAACGATGCACGCAGGGAATAACAGAGTCCATGGGAATATCGATACATGAAGCCCATAAGCGGGCACTCTCCCGCTGTTTATACTTCACCTCGACACCGCAAGGTACAAGAGGAACATGATGAGATGATGAGATGAGATAGCTTAATGCAGATGATCCTTCTCATCTGCACTTATTTTCAAGTATGCACGAGACCTTTAGAACTTGATCCTGTGGTTCATGATCGAAAACTCATGGAGATATCTCATATTTAAATAATCCGCATGATTTCATTTTACATGTTTTCAAGTCTTTCATCTGTGTAGGCATGACAGTGGAAATGGTCAAGGCATACTCGATGGTGGTAAACATATTCAGCAGTTGTATACAGGCTGCGAAGATAGCTAATCTATTGACGAATTACACGCATAATAGAAGGAGAAAGAGATATGTGCATTTACAGTCGAACCAGTCAAGATATCACAATTTTCAATGTGAGATGGTAGTTGCGTTTTTTGGTGCAGTAGTAAGTAGAGACACTTGTGCATGCACCTTGCGTGTGAAAGTAATAAAGTATTGGTTAACTTATGTGTCATAATGTATATTATATTTGATTTTCGTTGCATTGGTGTAATGGTGGTAGTGATATGGGGCTTGTGAGCATTTGGTCTCTATGGTTGTTATGAGAAATAGATAATGTGCTGCACATTATATGAGATCTTAAGTGGTCTGCTGTAAGAACAATGAAGGAAGAGATTACTGCCAGATACACAGTCTTAGGCATATCAGAGTTTACATAAGAACGATCCGAGAGAGGAGTCTGTAGGCAACACTGTGTCACGACTCTTTGACAGCAGCGGCATGAGGTTAATTAAATCATTGCATTATGATTATGCCGTCCCCGTGGTGAAGGAATTGTGGACGAAGATCGTAATCCCGCATAACTCGTTTGAAACACAGCTGCGGGGGATTTTGCAGCAGACCGCCTTTCGTTTACCTTTTACGAAATTGTATGGATGCCAATCGTTCAGAAAGCAATGGCAAACTACTGAACGTAAGGTTGCCAAGAGATCACGAACAGCACAATTAATGTAGGTTTTGACTGCAGTGGGGTCGAGAGTATGGAGTTGTGAGTTCTAATATGGTTGGTAAGGCCTATTTTGGTTCGAAATGTTCTTTGACAATGTGAGCAAAGAATGCTTGACGTTCCTGGAGGAGGGGCTCCTGCAGTGGATTTTCTGTCCAGCCTTTTTTTCCCACAGCTCTTGCAGTCCTTGTTGCTTCACAAATGACTGCACCCTTGTGTAATGATGTACGCCAGGAATTTCTGTCTTTGGCAGCAATCTCTCAAGTGTCGTGATGAATTTTAAAAGCTTTTAGTGGGATCTTCAGAGTATCTTTAAAGCGTTTTCTCACAGCTTTGGGAGCGTTTACCACAAGGCAGCTCGTCGTAAAAGATTCATTTAGGGAGCCTGTCTTCTGGTATTCGAGTCAAGTGACCAGCCCAGCGAATCTGATTTCTCATTAGTAGAATGTACATACTGGGCATGGATGCTCTTTCTAGGACTTCAGTGTCTGGGATCTTGTCTTGCCATTTAGTCTTCAATAGCTTTATAATGCAGAATGTGTGGAAGTGGTTTAGTTTCCCAGCGTGTCCCTGGTAAACAGTTCAGGCTTCACAAGCATATAGCAGTGTGGATAATACAACTGCTTTGTAGACTGTCAACTTTGTTTGCAGGTTTATTCCATTTCTGTCTCACACATTCTTGTACAGTCTGCCAAAGGCCACACTGACCTTGGAGATTCTTGCATTCACGTCGTCATCAATCGTGGCAGCTTGGGACACTGTTCTGCCAAGCTATGTGAATTTGTCCACAACACTTAGTCTATGACCATTCACTTTGATATTCGGCACGATGTTATTAATCCCTGGAGCTGGCTGGTAAATAACTACAGTCTTCTCCAAGTTGATATTGAGCCCACACTTGGCACAGGCATGTGAGAAAGCTGAAACATTGTGTTCCTTGTCTTGTCTCTGAGTTGGCGTATAGAACGCAATCAGCAGCAAACAGGAGCTCTCTAACTGTGTCGCTTGTGGTTTTGGTTTTAGCTGTCAACCTTCTGAGATTGAACAACTTTCCATCCATGCGGCAGTTAATGTTTATTCCATTGGATGAAATGAATGGTCATCATCATTCTTGATGGACAAACAACAATGTATATTCCAAAATCATTGTTTTCGAAGGCATTTGTCAGCATAGCTGAAAACATGAGGCTGAACGTATTATGATTATAATGTCTAGGTAGTGAGCTATACTTTGATTCCTTTGATAAGTGCTAAGAGTGGATGATGGCAGTCAACCTAGCTGTTTTGAGGGATGCGATTATGGAAGAAAGCTGACTGCTGTCAGTATAAATGTGTTAGTTATATGTGTTTTACCTCTTAGGTTAGGTATTTAGATGTTGTCTTTCTTGGAGTAAGTCACATTTTAAAATGATGCCGAGGCGTGTAGTAAGGAGTGGGAATACTTAACATATGTGATTGTCCTGTATTATACGTATTAGGACTCAGGCAAGAAACCTACAAAGTATATAAATATAATTGTTGGCGTTTTGGTATAGTGCTTTTATGGGTTTACCTTTATTTAATGCATTACAACTTCTGTGTGTTTTATCATTGGTTACTCAACGTCTTGCCATTGCCTGCAGTGATTTGGGCTATTTTTAGTATGCTGTTATTAACCTTTGTGAGTTTGTCATTCTTGTTGTATTGTACTCCAGTGTTTTGTCTTCTGAAGATTTCTTTAACTGATTATCCTTCGTTCTACCTGGTTAGTCTTGCTTGTCTACTTTAGTCTGTGCAGTCACTGCTATTATCGCTGTCCAACTGTCAACAATACAATGCCTAGGCTGGGAGACGCCGATTCGGTATCCCATATCTGTATAAAGGTCTTCTTTCTCCTTACGTTTAATTTACTTGGACTTTTTTATTTTTTATTTGGATCTTGAAAGATTTCTTTTAATCATCAATTTTGACCAGCTCTCGTCTATCCTATCTCCCCAGTAATCTAGACCTCTCTTCCTATCTATTTTTCACTCTCTCTCTCTCTCTCTCTCTCTCTCTCTCTCTCTCTTCCTTCCATCTTCTCTCTCCTCTACCTTGGCCTAAACACAGTCAGCATTGCGCTTTCTCCACATTGTATCGTTTCCTACGGCTTCAGAGAGACAGACAGACAGACATATAGAAAGCGATTCGCAAGTCCGCATAAACGAATCGATAAGAACGCATGTTCTTAAACATCCGGTGTGCTGATGCCTACACCTACACCGGACAGCTGGACTAAAATGTTAACACGTCGTCCATGACTTGGGGACGTTAATTACAAGTACCTCTGAAGTCGGAATGGGTTTGCCTGATGGCGAGGGACACTGTTAATAGGGAAAGCGAACCCACATGCAAAATTCAGTCCATCACTACTATAAATAGTTAGTATAGACTAATTGAGTTCAAAGCGAGCGAGCGCAACAACATAAAATGTGACAATCACACAGGCAGAGAGATCGATAGACAGACGGACGCAAAGAAAGACATATATAGACGGACAGACATACTAACAGACAGATAAGTAGAAAAGAAAGCAGTTTCTCACACATAAAAACATACTCTGTAGCTTTTATTTAATGTATTGAAGATTCTATTGGCTTCATATATCAGTGTGTGAGCTGTATAACTAAGTTCACATTAAGTAATTAAAATATTAAACCAAGAACATATGATACATAATTCAACAAACGTAACACTGCGAACTGAGGGTATGTGATTTAATTTTACTATGAATTATTATCAATGAAATTTAAATGAGCATGGATTTTGCATGACGAATTTCTGAATCACACAACATATAATAGATAAATGAGTAATGTATTCCACAGAACGTTAAATCTTAATTACAACATTCCACACAGTAATTGAATTATTTCATTTAAAAATAGTACATATACAGTAATGAACTACAACAAGGGAACTTTGATTTCATTCATGAAATAAGAACCACTATTTTATCTCTTCCTATGATAGCCTTTGTCGACGTCTGTGGCTTAGAGGTAATGATTGCAGTTTTAAAATTCCGACATACCAGGTTCGAAGTAAGCCGCAACTATGTGGAAGCAGACCGCTATGCGTTAATTTTCATACTGGTATGTGTGTGAACCGCTCACAAAGCATTGGCACACTCCATCCATCCACCATGTGCCATGCCGGTAAGCGTGGGCGGTCATGATTCGTCATTTCACTCGATCATCAGAGTCGTCTATCAGCTCAGTGTCCTTGTCTCGACCATGCCACGTGGTCAAGCCATCAAGGTATTTACTTCTCTTCCTTCCCCTTGTTCTCTTCCCCTCGATCTTGCCAGTTGTCACCAAGTTCTCCAATTAATTTCTTCTCATAACATGACCAAAAATGTTGACTGTCTACTTTTTAGATTTTATTTCTCTAATCAGTTTACAAGTTTCATTTGATTCTTGTAGGACTTGGTCATTGGTTTTTCTGTCTGTTCATGGTATTTTGGGGCAAACTACTGAATGTAAAATTTCCTAGAAAATCACAAAGAGCCAAAACATGCAGGGATTAATTGTGACGCCCTGTAAAATGAGATGCAACTAACTTAACTTAATTACAGCATGAGCAAAGAAGATTAATTTCTAATTGTTAGATTCGAAATGGGGCACACTAGAATTAATAGCCAATTAAATATTTCAGTTTCCAAATTCGCAACACTGGGAGTACATTTTACTTACCGTTTGAAAGACAACACATTACTTACTTTTTGACTGCTCCTCATTGTAAAATTTTAGACCGAAGATACACTGTCACTCTCCATCAGTGACTAATCAACTCTTAGGGCATTAGTGAATGTTCTACAAAATCTGCGCGCCTAAATAACGTTTTATCAACAGCAGAAAACTCAGGAACATTGGGATAAACAAAAGGAACTCAACACATTGGATACCAAAATATTAAAAATCAATTTCCGGTTGTCACCCCACATAAACAAAAACATATTCAGTATACTTAAAGTGCAGGATCAGTTTACCCAGGACCATTTGTTTATAATGTCTACGTTGCGGACGCATTTGTGTGACAGTGATTTGCTGAAGATGGCAGGTTTTTATTATGCTAGGGGGATTCAAACCAAAACGTTAAAAGTGTGATAGAAATTATAATAACCAAGCCATTGTTTTGTACCCTGTCAATATTGTTGTTAAGGATGTCAAGAGTGTTAAGCACATGCCATCACGTGACATACGAATCCGATGACATCATAATTTTAAAAAAAAGCAGTTAAAAATGGCCGCCCCACTTTTGACATGCGCCAAAGAGGAGCATAATTCTGTTATCCGTATTTTGTCAGTGAAGGGGTGACACCTACAGAACGTCATCGGCGAATGAAGGACCAGAATGGTGGTGCATGACGTTTAGTCCAGCATGTGTATGAGTCGTGTAGGAAGTTTCAAACCGGTGTGACTTCTGTGACAGACTGTTCACGACCGGGTCAGGCACACGGAGTAGTGACCCCAGAGTCGATTTTTCTATAGGAATCCAAGCACTTTATCGGCGCTGGAGGACTTGCATTGAACCCAGTGATGACTATATTGATAAATGATACATTTGTTCTTTACGTTTGTAGATTATATTCACTCCAACAACAAAAAACACATTTCAGATGTTCATTTGAAGCCTCCTCGTAATATGGCTACATCTGGAGCAGACCATCCTCGTTCGTGAAAGCATGGTAGCATGAGGTGTGCATGTTCTTATACAGTTGTGACGAGCTGCAACTTCAGGACTTTACAGCTCAGTGTGCATGTCACACTCTTGTGTTGGTGAATGATTTTACTTGTAACGATAAAGTTGATAGCCAGAAATGACAGAGATCATCAAATGGTCATGTCATTTTCTGTGAGGACTTAATAATATTGGTAAAAGGTGAGGCAACACCTCTTCACACAAACAAAGTGAGGAGGTTTCGATCCCACTATCTGTCTGAAAATATAATTTCTTATTCAGTCTCTGATAGTTGGCAGCTCTCCTCAAGAATCTCATCTCACATGTGTTGAATTTGTAAGTGTGGTTTGGATAATGTCCAAGTTTGACATTCGTAACATAGGGTTGTTATGAATTTGCTATTTATTATATATCGTTTTGCTGACTTATGTATATTTGGATATTTCATTGTGTGATAGTTATATAAGATCACTTACTTTTTGACATTTGATTTCGATTTCTCAATCCATTCTGTGATTATACTTCCAAGATATTTGAATTCTTTAACTTGTTTCAGCGGTGTGCTATTTATCAGAATACTTAGTGGACCATGAGATCTGCTAACTTGCTATCATTAAAATGCGAGAATACAGGCAGGGATATTGTGAGCAAAACTGCACTAAGTTAGCACAAGATAAACAATAGCGGACTAACACGTTGAAAACAACCACAATGGTGGAGTGATCAAGTGAAGAGGGCCAGGATCAACAGACAACTGTCTGTTGCACAACAACAGGAACACTCGTATCACACAACGTGAACGTCTGCTGCTGAAACCGGGCAAGGATGTGAAGGTTTCCCATCACCGCGAATGAAGCTAAGTCTGCTAGGTGGCAGGATTTATGCCAGACAGCTGAAGAATCCCTGACACGTTGTTCTAGTGTCTACATACAATTATTAACGGTGCAGTAAAAACAGAGATTCCCGACTACCATGATGAAGACATCATTTTGCAGAAGACCAGTGACAATAAATTCACCGGCTTGTTCACAAACGATCTAAGATGTCGGCCATATTAATTTGGAAGAATATGTTAACAGTGAAATACCACTCATAGACTTCACCAAAGCCAGAACATTTCCGAAAACGCAATTATGACGGTTGATGAAGATTATGCTTCACTTAAGCGATCTAAAAGAAAGAAAGGTAAAAAAAAACAAAACTCGGCACCAGCGCCTGAGGCACTATTGATGAGGACACACACAAGCTGACGGACAGGGAGGTTGCTGATCTGATAATTATTGTATCAAAGTACTCACGATCTTACCGAGGAAGACTTGCTGCACTGCTTCTTGATACTGTTTCTTAAGTACGTCAAAGAAGATGCCAAATTTAAAGATAATACTGAACTGTCACATTCGCTACCGCCATGGGTTGTAGTTATTATGCCTTTGTGAAGCACAATGTAGCAAACAATCGTCTGTCAAGACGGCAAGGTGCCAATGTGTGTATGGAACAATAACTACATAGACACGGCTGGCTTGAAAGGATAATTGCCAGGAAGGAAGCGTGTCAAAACAATGGGGTCATCTCTTTCCACCAAACCTTAGTGGGTATTGTCCCCACAAGAAAAACGGTATGCTTTGCAACAGTGTTAGCACATAATGTATTTGTCCATTGTTATTAACGTAAATAAATATGTGCAGTTGCTATAAACTTAGAGGATGATTAAAACTGGGTATCTTTGAACTTATTGATGATTCGGAATATGGAACTCTAATTATGTCCCTTTCTCATGAACAGGATTTCTTCATCATGTTCTCAAAGAAGAGTTGTTCTTAAGTTAGTAGCTAGTCTTCTGAACCAACAGCAATAACCGCTGATGTATTCGGCACCGCTGGAATACAATTTTAACTGTCATTTTATCAATCCCACAGTTACATTCATCAGTATCTATCCTCAGTTTATTAAACATATGAATTTCAGCATGTAATGTTCTGTGCGAAGTCTGATGTTTCTTACTTCGGTGGAATTGGTAATACGCAAAATCTTTCTGGTGGTCTTGTGTTCTGATTCCCATGTGATTTTATAAAAGCTTCTCATACATCTCTTCGCTTCATCAAAGGGTATGTCTATATCAGACAGACGTAGCCTCTTCTTTGTCAGTCTGTCGGCGTTTTCATTTTGAGGTATACTGCAACGTGACGGGTCCAATTG
This sequence comes from Cepaea hortensis, assembly GCA_963921405.1. NCBI lineage: Eukaryota > Metazoa > Mollusca > Gastropoda > Stylommatophora > Helicidae > Cepaea > Cepaea hortensis. The sequence goes on from OY992894.1 coordinate 38,924,628, forward strand.
TATTAAAACCATTTTGAATTTCAGGTATAGTTCAAGGAGTGCAGCTCTTACGCCGTCTAGTTCTGCCATGTTTCCGCTATTCAATACTGACACAACTGAATTGACATCGGGAAAGACAGCTATTTGTTTCTCTTTATTTTCTCCGTTACCAGCATTTATGCTGCACTCTCTCTGCTCTGCAGTTGCCTGAGAATTTTCAAGTAGTCATTGAATGTGTCTTCTTTGTTGCATGTTTTCACATGTAGGAGAATCCCCCCCCCCCCCCCCCCTTCCCACCTCTATCTTATGTTGGTTATTTACGTGTTCTGTCTATATGTACATATGGCCTCAATTTTACGTATTAAATTGTCACATGATCTCTAGAACCCCATTACTGCAGCAATTCACAGCACTGAAGTAATCCAACCCTCGCCAGTCAAGCTTCACACATTCAATTTAATCTAATTCGTCCACTCACATCTCAGTTAAACTAATTCGACCACTCTCATCTCAGTTAAAATAATTCGACCACTCGCATCTCAGTTAAACTAATTTGACCACTCATATGCCGCTAAATTAATCGAACAACGCATATGTCATTCAAACTAATCCAGCCAATCATATGTCAATTGAACTAATCCGACCACCCACATCCCTGTTAGACTAATCCAAACACTTAAGAGACATTTAAACAAACCATTCGAGGCTGCAAACCAGTACCAGGTCTAATATTGGTCAGTACCGTGGATCACCTCTTCTTGATGTGGCCTATCCCAGACTGGACTCCTGGTCTGTCTTATGTTCTAAAGGCCGCAGTTGGCTCCTGTTAGATGTGGGATTCCAGAACCTTTCTGGCACATAACGCTGGTTTTTGAGCTTGACCCGGGGAATATAAGCTCTGCAATAGAGTCCCGAAACGATGGAGCCTCGGCACCGGGTCAGAAGGAGAGTTGCCACACCAACCTACCTCTATAGATGCACACCATTTCCAGGCCTCTGACGACTTGATCGACAAAGCACATGGCTTAAGACTGTAATCTCACTGTTTTTCAGAGGAAAAGTTTTAGCCATCTAAACAAATATACATTCAGTCTTACACAACTATTCACCTCCTATATTGATTCATATCATTGTTGGTCATACATAGTTTGCTGGTTATGAGTTTGAATATCCTCTCCAGGCGGAGATGTAAACAAAAAATGACCTTGGCTTCCAAATAACAATTTTGTTACGTATCCCTTACGGGACGTTGCAGTCAACATCAGCATTTTTCAGCTGCTGATGATGTACTAGGCAAGCATTACGTTCAGTAGTTTGCCATTGCTTTCTGAACGACCTGCTCCCTTACCAGCACGTTATAACACAAAGCGACACGGTCTGCTGCACAAATCGGTCGCAGCTGAGCTTCGAACGCCTGGTACCCGGATCACGAACCGCGTTCGCATACCTTTGGCCAAATAGACCCAGCATAAATTTGGTACCAGGAATTGGTTTGGAAAGTAAAAGCGGCCGGTGTGGTACTGACCACATCACCCATTTAGTGCCGATTGCGCTATAATAATACAGATCCGGTACCATATACCCCTTGGGCTTAAGGCATGTAAAAGTGAAGTAATTTGTTACTTATCTTTACATAGTCTATGATATAACTCGACAAAATATAGACACATAACACGACTGTCTGTTAGTTAGTCGATTAGTTAACTGTCTGTTGCAGTAAGCCTGTTAGCTAGTCTTTTAGCTGTATACTATAGTTAGTCTGTTAGGTCTGTTATAGTTAGTCAGTTAATTAACTGTCTGTTAGCTTGTCGAGGAGCGGCTGGCCGAGTGGATACAACGCCGGACTCTCCTTCGGGAGACCCGGGTTCGATCCTTCGGTAAGGTGTGGGATTTTTTTCTGTCGGGGGCACAAAGAAAATCCTAACCTGCACAGTTCGCGGCGACTCCACTAGCCAGGCAGCCTTAATTCCTCAGGCTCAAAGACCCCTCTGCCATACACACTATATTGGCAGTAAATGACAGTTATGACAGTTAGCTAGTCTATTAGTTTATTGCCTGTTCTAACTAGTCTGTTAGTTAACTGCATGTTAGCCAGTCTATTAGTTAACTGTCTATTATAGTTAGTCTGTTAATTGACTGTATGCTAAACGTACCACATAATTATCTCATAAACATATCCTTCTTTCTCGACTGATAGTACATGCCGGGTAGCGTTGCTAATAATGTTTGCCCACAGAATTCTGTCTCATGTGCTGTCAATAATTTAAGATACCGATGTTCCTCATGCCATGATTTTAAACTGTCTGGCATCTTTTCTCTCTCTCTCTCTCTCTCTCTCTCTCTCTCTCTCTCTCTCTCTCTCTCTCTCTCTCTCTCTCTCTCTCTCACTCTGTCCTTGGCTTTCCTCCTCTTCAGCTTTCCCCTTTCCACCATACGCCAAAAGAATGTGCATTGCCTTCTTCTTACGTAAATAATCAGTTCTCTTTGTCAATGAACTTCTTTTAAGATAGTTTCATAAACCGTTTTTCACCCGCCGTGGAGTTATCATCATCCTTCTATTAACCCACATCTCCGCTCCGTCCACATAATTTCTCATTAGTCTGTCAATTGTCCGTGATAGGAGACGTACACCAGGATTGACTCGATTTAATTATTGAGAACTCGTTTATTCCCCTCGATTGATAATAATAAATTGCTGAGAGTAATATTCATCTGCTGCCTTTGCTTCGGCTATTCAACATTTACCATCCTTGATATATCCTAAATCTGCTGTAATTAAAGTATTAAAACACTGGCTTGTGTCAGACTGGTTTTATTCAGTTTGATGCGACAGTTGGAAAGACATTGTGTCTATGTAAATATCGGTTTTTTTTTTAAATTCAGAAAAAGGTAAACATAGAAGATAATTGCCCGTTACATATACTGCATTTTATAACTTCTCGTCTTACATCTTGTTGTGAGATAAATATACTCTACGGTACACGCTTTTGTAATACAATGTTCAAACATACTTAACCTATAAAATATGTATCCATTTCATACACATACATATTACATGTACATTACATAGATAACAGAACTTGCAGTTTTGAAAACAATACGTAGTTGACAAACCTACTCACTGATAGTATTGTCCATTAAACATATTCTGTAATAGAACTTTCTGTCGTTCATCTGTCAAGCAAACTCTCTATGAGAGAGAGAGCAGCGAATTATGTGCAATTATGCATACATAAAACAACAATTTTCAATCATACTGTGTGTTTACATGTTACATAATGTATCATACATGCTGTTAATAGCATTCTCCATATCAGAATTGCAACTCACACATATCCTCCGGTCAAGCATCTATTTCATATAGTTATTTGTAAGATATACTCCATGATAAAATTGCCATATATATTTATAAACATTTGACAAGACTAACATTATTTTATAATAGCTGAATTATATTTACTCATACTTTGACTGAAGTTACGGTTCACACACTGTATGTTGGAAATGTTAACATATTACACAACGTGCACGCATTGTCCATTGATCAAAGTGTTGTATACAATTGTCCCTTGCGCAAAATGGGATACAGATGTCATTTACAAATACTAAATGAAAGAATTCTCATTTAGTATATATATCAATGGCGAAAATGTCAACTATATAAACTATATGAAACTCATAATCCACCAAGCATACAATAATATAATGTGAATGAATAACACAATACACATGAATCCATATGAATCACATGTCTGTTATGTTAAATGTGCGACTTCATTGCATTTAACAATTAATGCACAATAAATTACCCGTTATACACATTGTGTTACAGAATTGTTTCTTATACTGGTTCGTTAACACAATCTGCATGATTGAATGTCTCATTACACGTACCTTATAACCGAATATAACGTTGCAAGGTTTGTAAGTTTGAATGTACTGTTTCACATACTGTTTGACTGAATGTGCTACTTCACAAACTTCACGTCTAAATGTACTGTACACATACTGTGAAGGAATGTATCGCCACACGTATTATATGGCTGATGTCATCGCGGCACATGTATGCCGGCTGAATTTATATAAACTGTTTCACATAATCCTCCATTGGACATACCAAGAGACTGGCGCTAGTTCTAAGGATCTGCTGTAGCTATTTATGAATTTATGATTCACAAACTGTTTCACAGAATTTTCACCACACATACCAGTGTGACTACAATTACGGTTATACACATACCGGTTAACTGAATTTATATTCCACAAACTCTACGACTAAATTCCGCTTCATATAAGTTGGTCGGCTGTCTTCTGTAAAACATTTCGCCCTGCAGGTCTTGCTCAAGAGGCCAACGACTGCAACGGGTCTGTCCACAAATGCTATACAAGATTGGTAATTACACTGTTCATTCATTTGTTCTTTCACGAGATTCAGTCTAGCTGCAGGATTTAGATTGAGCTGTCTTGTTACGTAGTGGATTCAGATGGCTCATTCCATATGGGATTAGTCGAATTAAGGGCTTCTGTGATGCCCTCTACCATTGTAGAGAGGATAAAAGTGATCGCTATGCCATACACACTCCGAATGTTTTCTGTGTATCTGTCGCCTAGGGTCATTCTGACTGCTTCTAGGAATGGGTCTTTAATTGCCTGTTGACGACAATTAACACATTTTATTATAATTTCATGTTTAGCAACAAATGTTAGTATTTCGGAAACAAATAACGCTGACTGTTTTTGTGTGTGTTTTGTTAGCTCGCTTGGAACTCAAGCGTAGTTCAAAACCTGTGCTAAGCCTTTATAATTTTGTGATTTTTGTGTATAGATTACGCTTGAGTTCAAAGCGAGCGAGAGCAAGAAAAATAAACATTTATAAACTGGTAAGTACGTAGCAAGTAGACATTTTAAGGGCCATTTGAAAAATGAAAATGGAAGTCTTTTCATATATTCTAGTAGAGACGTCGGAGGCCAGAGCGGAGTAGTATTTTGTTTAGATAAAACAACATCAAAAGCTTTAATGTGATATAACCCGTTAATAATAGAATTCTCACTATCTGACTTTGAGGCCATCCAAATAATACAAGGCTGATACAGATGTATGCACCTACATTAACAGTACATGAGGACGTAAATGAAGATTTTTACAGTACACTACAAGACACATTAGATAAGTGTGGTTATGATGACATAACAATAATATTTTTTTTCGCATATCCTTTACAGGACATCGCTGTCAACATCAGCATCTTTCAGCTGATTGTTGATTTATTGGCAAGATTACGCTCAGTAGTTTGCCATTGCTTTCCGAGCGACCGTCTCACATACCCCTAAGTTACCAACTCGGCGAGAACCGCTACCAATTCTCGCCCACGTCACGTTACTCACGAGAGTATAGGCGATTACGGAGAAAGTCGCTAACTCCTAGCCAGGGAGACCGGCAACAATAATAATGAGATATTTTAATGCAAAAGTAGATACAGGAAGAGCTGAAAATGAGAGTCACATTTAAGGAAAATTTGGATTGGGAAACATAAATGATGCAGGTGACAAATTAATCGAATTTTTCCACAGAAAATGAGTTAATGATAGTCAACACATTTTTTTTAAAACAATACCCAAGAAGACTCTTCACATGGAAGTCCCAGGACAGTACTACCAAAATCCAGACAGATTTCATTTTAATACAAAGATAATGGAGAACAATCATAACATAAGCAAACACCCCACGAAGTGCAGACTATGATACAGATCATCAGTTATTAGAAGCAGATGTGAAAGTAAAACTAAACAAGTTTACCCGGGGACCAAAGTCGCTTCGTTTCGATCTCACAAAAATACCAGATACATACAGCGCAGAAGTGAAGAATCGTTTTGAGGTCTTGATGTCTGTATAGGTTTAGATGCCATCTGATGAATTGGCAGTACACGCAAGAGATATGGTGATAACAGCAGCCACAGATGTAATTCCGACCAAGAATAAGCAACATAAGCCATGGATTACACCAGACACATTAGAATAATAATAAAACAACGAAGAAAACTAAAAAAAAAAAGAAAGGAGGTGAAACCGATAACAGCAGGATGAAGTATAAATCTTTAACACAAAAACACACACGCACGCACGCACGCACGCACGCACACACACACACACACACAAGAAAGGACAAAAACCAATATATACAAGATTGTTGTACTAGAAAAAAGCAATATCATAAGACTGGAAGAGATTACGAAATGTTCAAAGAAATGAAGCTATTGTCAAGAAATGTTCAACCTCAATTAAATGTTATCTGTGACAAGCTGGGAATACCCTAACAGAATCTAGAAAAATTCTAGAACGATGGCAAAAATAATGCAGTGAATGTATAATATGAATAACTGTGAGGATATGATGATACACGATATGAAGATGAGGATACAACCTATCACGCATTATGTAAATAGATATGGAAATATGGCATATGGCCAAAAGATTGGAAGAGAACTATCTTCATTTCAATAGCAATAAAAAAGGCAACCTACAATTATGCACCAGCAATAGAACTGTTGCCCTGATCAGTCATGAAAGTAAATCTCTATTAAAATTATAATGGGAAGACTTCTTAAGAAAATGGAAGAAGAAATTAAAGTTGTTCAATCTGGATTTGGACAAGGAAGTGGAAAAAGAGATCAAATACTCAACATACGTTTAATAATAGAGAAAACAAAATGTTTGCATATCTTTTACAGGACATCGCTGTCAACATCAACATCTTTCAGCTGATTGTTGATTTCTTGGTAAGATTACGCTCAGTGGTTTGCCATTGCTTTCTGAGCGGCCGGTTCACATACCCCGTAAGTTACCGACACGATTCGAACCACTGCTGATTCTCACAGTCGTCCCGTTACTTACGAGAGTATACGAGATTGCGGAGAAAAGTCGCTAACCTCTAGGCCAGGAAGCCAGCATCACATGTAGCACAGCTCATAAATATCTCCTATCTATACCTATCTTCATGAGGGAGGGGGGCAGCAAGAGAGGCAGAACCGAGGGGGCACCTAGCCTTCAGGACTTGATAATGCTGCTCCAGCGAACAGCTACACCGTTCTAGACAATCACACCATCAAGAAGGGGTGGTAGAACGGGTTGAGATTTCACCTGCTTCATGGAGGATGAACCATGTATTTATGCTACCCGTAGCTTTTAAACCCAGAGGGGATAAAGAACTTGAGTAGAGATACACCTCTCCTACATTAAGGAGGGAAGAGGCAAATGCCTAAATATGGTTTCTCAGCTATCTGGGATTGAGAGCCCAGAGAGAAACGAATGTTTACATGAACAGGAAGAAGGCTAAGCCGAGAAGCCGTATATCCCTATAAGGGCATTACGAAGCCTCACCCAAATACCTAACCTCTATTTTGGTGAATGAAAGGGGTGAGAAAGAGTGAGAGTTTTACCAGTGACTTCCTGAAGCTATATGTGTCTGATGGGCTGGACCTGTCCAAGCGGCATCCTAGATCTACTTGACGAAGCAATTCCAGGAGCTGTCTCGCAGATGTGAGTCCCGGTTCACTACAGCTCACATCACAGCAGATGAGGAAGGTTGCAGGAACATGTATATGTATATATATCATGTTATGTTTCCGAAGGCTTAGTACCCTGTTCTTGGTTGTGCCCTAGATGCTGTTACATGTCGCTCTCGCTAGGTCATATTATTCCAGAACCTACCTTCGAGTGTGCTGACGACTAGATCTTAGGCCCGCAAGAGACGGAGGAACATGACGAGAACTCCAAGTAACCAGCAGCGTGAACTCCCCAGAGTTAGAGCAGTGCCCTGTAGTTACACGTGAGAAGTTCCTACCAAGCAGAGTCTTCGCCGGCTAACCCGATCGTCGAGTACCAGCCACGTAATAGACATCCACATCTAACACCTACACACCATGCAGGTATCATTGCCTGTTACATGTGATATCCGGACAGTGAGGCCAAAAGACTTTGTGGTAATCAGAGACTTGGTCTTAACAAGAGACTTTATGCTATCCAGAGCCGCAGAGCTCCACCGCCCTTAGCTTGAGTCCTACATTAGAGGCTTGACACAAACTGCTAACTGCAGCCGTCCACGGCGTGTCTGTGTATCTTTATTGTGCATTACGAACAATATAGACTTTGTATCATGCCTTGTGCTACTAGAGACATTATGAACTTTGTGCCAGATTCCTTGATGACTTCGTCATCCACTGCAGCCAACATCCGCGAGAAGTCCACGTTGTGGGTTGCCAGAACGTGAACTAGTTCCCAACAGCGACAACCCAGTCTAGAGGTCACGTCAGTCGGGACCATTCAAGGGAGGATCTGTCCAAGCCGGGTGAGGTGACAGATACAGCAGACCGTGTGGAGTTTACAGACAAGGCCTGATGATGAATGCCTTGGACCTACCCTGCATATCCTGAGTCTTCCTAGCTTCATCTTCCTCCCTTCATCTATACCAGTGGTTCTCAACCGGTGGGGAATTCCCCACAAGGGGGGAATTTTAGGGTTTCCAGGGGGGGGGGGGGGAATGAAGATTATTTCTAGACTGCGTGAATACAAGAACCGATTACTTGATGTTGTTTTTCCTTTCATACTTTACAGTTCTGTACGTATTACCCTTCTGAAATTCATTTTATAACGTAAGTAGATCCGCAAATCACGTTTTATGTAGATGTCTAGACTTGTTTTAGTATGTGCTATTAAATTTAGCTTCAATTATTACGTATACTGTGTAGGGGCAGGGTTTGTTACACACAGTGAACAACTAGGGTTAGAATTAAATTGTAAAAAGACACAGATTATGGTCGTCACCAGGAAGGACGAAATACCACAATGTAATATACAAGTAAATGGTAATATTCTTCAACAAGTGAGCAGGTACTTCTTCTTTTCGTTCATCCGGAGTGTTTTTTCAGATGTGATTGCGGTGTGTCTGTTATGCGCCCTTGGGCCGAAACCCGTAGGCCAACACATCGACTTTAGCGTGCATATTTGACCAGGTAGCATTCCTGGGAGACTCTCACTTTTGTGGCGCCATCTGCAACCATGCTGGCCAAGGTGGAACGGTCGAAGACAACGGTCATCCCTCAAAGGAAGGCAGGGACAGTCCATAGCATTTCCCGCCATCCAAGGTTGCTTCCATAGTTGCAGGGCCGACACATAACGCCCTGGATCTGGGCTCACCGAGGGAGATCGTCACGTCCTGCTCATGGCTGCTTTAAATCCTCACTTCAATATATTGGTCATTTCGTTTCCCCGGGTCATTCCCGCACAAACCAGACAGGTTTGCAGACGGCATCCACTCAGCGAGTTTTCGGACATGTGCTTGTCGTTGCGCCCATCAGAGCTTTTCCAGGCTCAACAGACATTCGGAAAACTACCCAGTCAGAGCTGTTCCGAACAAGAGCGGCATTCGGAAACTAGGTAGTCAGAGCTGTTCCTAGCACGAGAGACATTCGGACGAGACATTTCACTCGGACGTAATTCTCCAAGCGATCGAGTTCGAGCTTCTTCTCGGCCAGCGGTGCCTGCACTTGCGTACCAGACCGAGACCAATCCGAGGCCCTCACTGAACCGCTCAATCGATAGTAGCGACGGGCGGTGTGTAAGCAGGTACAATTATCTCGGAACAGTAATAACATCTGATCGGAGATGCCTTGAAGAGATTAGAACAAGAATCGCCATGGAAAAAGTAGCCTTTAGCAAGATGAAAAACATATTGACCAATAAAAAGATGTCAATTGAACCGAGAAAAAGAGTGTTGAGATGCTACATTGAACCTGTACTTTTGTATGGATGTGAAGCGTGGACAATGAGCAGTCAGGCTGAAAAACATCTGATGGCTGTAGAGATGTGGTTTCTGAGGAAAATGCAAAGAATACCATGGACAGCCAGAAAGACCAATGAACAAGTCCTTCAATAAACAAATGAAGATCGTAAATTGATTAGAGAAATTAGACGTAGACAGTCAAAATTTTTTGGGCATGTTATGAGAAGAAATGGATTGGAGAATTTGGTGGCAACTGGTAAGATCGAAGGGAACAGACCAAGGGGAAGACCTAGAAGCAAGTACCTGGATGGCTTGGCCTTGTGGCATGGTCGAGACAGAAACACGGAGCTGATCCACGACTCTGGTGATCGAGTGAGATGGCAGAACATGACCGCCCACGCTTACTGGCATGGCACATGATGGATGGATGGTAGGGGCAGGGGGCAATTTTTAGGGAGGAAATACGAAAGGGGGGAATGACGTTCTAAAAATATGGTGAGGGGGGGGGGAATGATGACGTCCTAAAAATATGGTGAAGGGGGGCACGGGCCAAACAAGGTTGAGAACCACTGATCTATACCTATCTTCTTTGACTCTCTTGTATATAACACAATTATGCTTCAATTTTGTTTGACAAAACCAGAGTTGAGTCATGTCGTCTGGATGGAGCCCTAGTGGTTAGCGTCCCTAGGATGAGAGGTTGAGAGAAAAACAGGGTCCAGGGACCGGAGGGGTTGTAGACTGAAAGCACCTGTACCCACGCCCAGAACATATCCGGCGTAATAGAGTGCAGTAACAGTTCCGCTCACTCCACGGACATTGCTACAGTGGGGTGGTTACATAATTTCTGCAACTTTGCTAGGGCATCGTTAAAATTACTTGAACTGAATTTTAGACAGCGATTTCTGAAATGGTCTTTAGAACCTGTTCTACTATATGGCAATAAACCTTGGAATGCCAGCAAACAAATCAGGAAGAGCTTGGGCGTGGCAAGGAGATGTAGTTTCTGAAGCCAATGTTGAGAATGCCTTGGTCGAACAGACAGCTAACAACGATCCCCTGGAAGACGCTAATGAATGTAGAGCACTATTAGTGATTTAGTTGCATATTAGTATGACTCTCTTAAGGTAGCCAAATGCCTCGTCATCTAATTAGTGACGCGCATGAATGGATTAACGAGATTCCCACTGTCCCTATCTACTATCTAGCGAAACAACATCCAAGGGAACGGGCTTGGTAGAATCAGCGGGGAAAGAAGACCCTGTTGAGCTTGACTCTAGTCCGACTTTGTGAAGACACATGAAGGGTGTAGCATAGGTGGGAGCGCAAGCGCAATTGAAATACCACTACTTTTATCGTTTCTTTACTTATTCAGTCTCTCGGTAGAGATTTGTTCGCAGCAGACGAGCATAATCTCCGGCGGGCCTATTCTCGTCGGTCGCGAGATCCGCACAGTGGAAGGATGGGGGATTTGCTTGCAAATAGACAGGCAATATCCCCTGCGGTAGCTCTGGCGGGCCTATTCCCGCTGGTCGCGGGGGCCGCCAAAAGTCAGGTGGAGAGTCTGACGATAGTGCACGCTTTACACAGGTCGGGACACTTGTGATCGACAGATGTGCGCGCCCTCATGGTCCGGGCTCGTACGAGGCCATCACCTGCGGGACTTGGCTGAACGCCTCTAAGCCGGGTCCCTTGGGTGTCAGGGTCTGGCCATAACTCGCCACCGGCTCGTGGTGGTGAGGTCTCGGAGGATTGACGCTGAGCCGCCAGCGTCTACAGCCTACCTTGTGCCAGACGTATTGATTACCCATTCCTCTGGGCAACACAAGGTTAGGCCGAGAGAGGGGTCATGTCGTTTGGGCGCCACATGTTCCTCTGAAGCTCTGCCCAGACATTGTGATGGAATATTGGCCACATTCCAACTCACATACTTTGGTCTGTCAAGACTGCAAGGTGTCAACGACGAGTTGACTAACATATATCTCAGCTGCTTATACTTCTTCAAGAAGATGAAAATTTAGAAATAAATACATAAACAATAGATTGCACGATTTATTGCCTGGCATATTTCGCTGCATCTCGTCAGGTACACACTGTCAAAGAGCCTGTTCCTCTGTACGCCACAAACAATTGTATTTACCAATTCACATGTAGATGCCAGGCCGTTTACATTGGTCGAACGGAGAGACAGCTTAACAAACGGGTGTCAGAACACATACCTCAATGGGTCAACAAGATACAACACACAGGAGTGGCTAGCCGCGAGGAGCCGACACACCGGAAGCTCCCGGCGTCTTCAATCGGCAGACACATTGTCGCCAGTGGTCACGTTGTGTCCAGAGACACTGCATTTCGCGTGTTGTTTAGAACACAAAATACTCGCTTGTTAAAATTTGCAGAAGCAATTATGATCTATCAACGCAAGCCAGAATTGTGTAAACAGAAAGACATGTTAGTCAGCTTAAAATTACCGTGGTAGATAAGTGACATTACTGTGCGAATATATGTATATTTCAACTTGAAGGATTTATCTAGTTAATTTCACGTAAGTTGTGTGATTTCTGCAGTATGTACCTGACGAGATGCAGCGAAATATGCCAGGCAATAAATCGTGCAATCTATTGTTTGTGTCTTCGTTATTCATATTCACTACGGGAAAACATTGTTTTGAAATACATAAAGTCAAACAAAGCAAATTTAAAAGAAAATAAACATTTACTGTCATTTTGTGAGGCAGGGCGCGCCCACGTTACATAATAATGAACCGGGACGGCGCCCTGGTGCGCCCTGGCACGACTACACCGCTTTCTACTACCATGACACTTCTCTTCAGTATAGCAAATACCGCTTATGAAATACAAATAGTGAGTCAGGTTTTTGTTGGTAAGATGAGCAGAACGCTGCTGCCAACATGAATATATGATGAGTGGACATACAGTCTGGGATCTGTTGCTTAACGAGAATGAACACATGTTCACAATCCAGATATACCGGGGTCTTCGAAATGCAGCAATTTGGAAGCAGTCACTATGTGTCGACTATGCGTTCACAAGGAGGCACATATACTTTTCTGGAAATTCTTTATAGTGTTGGGACAACCTCACCGCTGTGAGCTCGAGAATAAAAATCCTACATTGACATGGCCACGGGCCAGAAGGTTAGCTCATGTGCTATCGATGAATTTGCGAAATAACTATGAAGGTGTTGCAGATCAATGGTTCTCAACCTGTGGCATGCGATTTCTTTGGTATTTGCAAAGTGCATGCAGGGAGATCATCATCAGCAACATTATCATCATATGCCATGGACTGTCATGGTTCGCAATCTCACACGATTGTCCCTCTTATGCCATGTAACTAAACCATCAACGTATTTATCTTCTTGCTCTGTCCCCTGCAAGTTTGCAAGGTGACACTACATTTTCAAGTTTATTTCTCCTGATATCGCACTAACAACCTTGATAGTGTAATACTAACTTCTATAATCAATTCTATAATTGAGGTAGACCAAGAAGACGGTGGAGAGATAATATATATACGGACCTACAAGCACTTGGAATCAACGACTGGCAAGAGAAGGTCAATCAGAGAGACGAATGGAGACGGATTGTATCTGCAGCAAAGAACCTCAATGGCTCGGAACGCTGAAGAAGAAGAA